>CM060959.1:31194015-31794015 GCA_030765055.1 Mantis religiosa
TACAAGGTTTATAACGCTAGGCTGCAATTTTTCATACTTAGCACACCTGAAACATTTGAACTTTCTCTACTAGCTACTTTAAGTAGGAAATATTCTGCATGCCACTGGAATTCGTAGCAGACTTCAATGGAAATGCACGTTTGAATTCTCTTGAATCCAAAAAGAGTTTGGTATATGGTATGGGTATATCGTTCTGTAGGTCCTATGTCGAGATTAGATCAAAATAGTTTTAACTCAAGGCTATAGATCATGTCAGTTACATTTTTTTGTCATATTTATGTACGTATTTACACTATGAACTCTGATGTAATTTCAGATGTCTAACAGTATACCATGATGTTTGTACTATATATTTACTACACATCTACTTCTGTATATTTACTACAGTATTTGTCATGTTTGCAATATTTCTGAAACGATTCAATATTCTTTGCTTGAATAAAATCCTCTGTTTATATGTGAGGAATAAGGTACCTTTTAGAACTGTCCTAAACTGGTTTTACTCATATGTAAATCTTTTATTGAAGTTGGAAGTGAATTAAATACTATATCATTGTAGATCATCCATTTTAGGAATGATTGTTTTCTGCATCTAGTCCCTTCACTGAAAATAGCATTTTAGTGAATTTTTATGGGTTATCTAACTTTTAGTAAAAAAGGTGTCTTTGAACAGCATAATTCAAAACGATACTTCTGTGTACGTGAATATTTTTCGCAGTTTGTACTTCTCAAAGATTACTGGCGGGTTTGAATAAAATAAACTGTTTAAAGATATTTTTCATGAACAAATGTAATGCGTATCTTTAATTTTCTGTTAAGTATCCCCGGAAGTCATTTTATTCTAAATGACTTTTACTTTATAATTCGTAGGAAATTACCCCCCCCCCCTCCCCAAATGTAGGTCTCCTTTAAAACGCACTCTTTGTCAAGTAGTTTTTTTTTTAGTTGACTACTTCAGAGATTCCTTTATTTCCTTTGTTATTTCAATATCTACTTAGGTTTTTCACATAAGGGAAGTCATGAAAGATGACTTTCACATTCAAAGTTGTAGAACGGAAATCTTCAGGTCTAGTGCTATCAATAAAGGTATGATTATACATCAGGCTACCAGAAAATATTAAACAAATGAAGAGCCTTATACATTTTAAAAAGGGAGTAAAACTCTTTTTACTGCAACATTCATTTTACTCTGTGAATGAGTTTCTAAACGTTAGTTTTAAGTGATTGTAAATGATAGTGGCCATTAATGTAATTTTTATACTATGACGTGTCTGATATCAATCAAAAGGACAAATTAAATTAAATTAAGAAGTAGAGTAAACTCCACATTTGTGAACAATTACTTTTATATAGCAATTCTCTATGGTCTTTATATAGTTTATATTTATTTTCTTTTTCTATTTTAGACTTTTGTTGGATCCTGTATCTGTTAGTTTTTAGTGTTATGTAACTTTTTACATTTTTCTTTGTATCTTGAACTGACGTGTTCTATAACATATGTTCCAAAGGATGAAATAAATACAGTATTTCTTGGTCATGCATTAAGAGTGGACTTTGAGGCGGTAATCGGTGGATATAAAGGATCCTACACCGAAAGACCGATTTTGCTCCGGACTAGCGATCAGTATGGGAGAGCGACTCCGTTTCAGGGTCCAGCGATCAAATGAAAATACACTCTGCTTCCTTGATTTTCCCACCAGTTTATTTATATAACATTTAGATTACAACTTTGCTCCCAAACAACCTGCTCGTTACAACGTTACCTTCCCCGAAAACGATCCACGATGAAGTGTCGCGTTTTTTCTCCACTCTCAGCGTCCTTTCCTACCGCAAACTATCTAGCACGCCCCTTTCCTATTTTCGTGACTATTCCGCCCGTATCACGTGATGCATAACCATTTTTATTGAAGGTTCGTTTTCCTATTTCTTTACTCTTACTAGGCTCTCACCCCTCTGTCCCTCCTTTTTGACCTTCGGGGTCATGTGAAGAAATATTCAGACTTATCATTCCTTAGGGGAGTGTTTTCTTCCTCGACCCCTTGACACATTCCTTAAGTTAATGGATTTTTGTTCCCCCAACTGCGGTTTCTGTCTCAACTTCCAAAGGCATCAATAGACCAGCTGTGCTTTAAAAGATTTGTGTCCTTAGAGCTTATGGCATTCCTTGCACCTATAAAAGAAATGCCAACATTTCTACAAATGGTTAATTCAATTACCATGAATTACATGGAGCAATAAGCTTTTGTCAGGATAGTTCGTATAAAAGTATATCAAATCTGGGATAGCTGGGAATTTTAAATCTTAGCGAGTCTTCAGTGGGAATGAAATATTAATTACGTAACATACACAGCAGAACGCAGGGCGTTTTGTGCAGCATTTTAACTAGGGGACCAACGCCCAAATTTCGCGCAAAAAGAATGTGTACCGTATTGATGAATAATTCATGTTCACTTTGTTCGTACAAGAGTGTCGGAGAATTGCAGAGCATAACTAAAACACAACATGCTTTTTAAACTGCATAGCGTGGCAACACCTGAGTCGTGTTTACGGGCGAAGGGAGGTAATCATTACATCGGATCTAACCACCTCACCAAAGGCTACAAAAGACCTTGGTATCACCGAGTTAGGCGTATGTAGTATTAATCTTGGCCTATCTAGTCGTTCGTTGTAAAGAGGTGCGTGAAAGTCCTCCCAAGTAGTTGCATCAAGGTCTAAGGAGCGTTCTCTAAAGAAAGTACATACCTAATTTGGTATTATCTTTCAACCTTCGCCAGCTTCACGTTTTACAAGGGGAGGATTCCACATAGGTCAAAGTAATATGCACATTTGTCCAGAATGCTCCGGCAAAGTAGACTTTGCACCCAAGCTTTGAGGGAAAATGTGAATAGATGGAAATGTCTAAATAGGGACCTTCCCCCCCCCCCCTGCAAATGTAAGTCAAATGCCTGTTTTTTAAAAATTTATTAGATATTCGTAGATAATTTTAGAAAATGTTATTTTTTCTAAGTATAACCTGAAATGGAATCGTATATCTTAGCACATCTTTATTCCACCCAAGTGACCATATGCCCTTGTATAACTATTCTACAAACACATTCCTTTATCTACTTAATGTTAAATCATGATTAACTTTTGCAGAAATTATTTTATTGCTATTTTTTGTAGTTGCAATAGGAATATGCAGGTTTCAGTAAGTTTCAAGCGATAGTCCAATCTTTTAGTTTATTTCGACGTGATCTCTTTGCATAGCCAAGAGAGAAAAAACGAATAACGTATTCCAGTTTCAAGAAAGTAATGGAAAATTCGGAAATGATTCACTCCAGAGAAAATGTGATCAGAGATAAAAAAAAATAGTTAATATCTTGAAAAAGAATGTTATTAAATATATGAAAGAAATTGGAAAAGATGATTATGAAGCTAAGGGGAAAACCAGAGCCCTTTACACTGATGTGGATATTATAATATGAAGAAATCATTTATTTCAAAAATAATGGATCTAGGGTTGCAGTCCTTCAAGGTTCTAAAGTGAACATCATTAGTTTACAGCCCTATTTCAATTTTGTTCCATTCACATGCTGTAAGGACATTTCCTGTTCAAAAGGTATAAGTTAGAAATAAAAAAGGAGAAAAAAACAGGCGGACAGGCGGGCTTTTAAACTGCCCGCCTCTATAAAAGGGGAGCAGCGTGTCTGCTTCGTATTCAAGTGGTCACGAGCTCCAATCTTCGTCAGGGTGAGTTACCTTGATCAGGAAAAACCCTTGAAAAATGGATGTCAGATAAGTTATATGGACCCTGGGGTCATTTGAGCATTTCATCCATTTCATTAATCGTCTGATATAACTTAGGTTGGAGGAAGTTAACTAATAGTTTTCAACCGATGTTCTAATAGGAAAGGATAGGAGTAACTAAAATTTCAAATATCTAATCGTTTTACTGATAGGTACCCACAAAAGGGTGGATGCATTTGAAAATGTCTTAGTGTAGACAACTGTACATGAAGTTATTAATATTTCACTTTTCTAATTGATCAGATAGGACCCGATAAGAGACGATGGCGGCGCTGGATTATTCATTTAAGAACCTATTTTTTTCAGCACACTTTCTTTAATCACGCAAGTGTTTGCCTATAAATTATTTTAAATTCCATTGTGCCTGAGGGTACAGAACAGGAAATTTTTGACCTTTTTTTTTTTGTGTGTGTATTCCGCAACGTTTAGCATCTGTCAGCCGAGTAAGTCGATCAGACGAATTCAATGTTTAACATGATGTTCAAATGAGCCCGAAATCCATCGAGCTGAATACTAGGCATTCCAAATATTAAACGCATAGGAACTCTAGTATACAACAGGAACTCTGGGGAAGTCATTAAGTAGGTGGGACCTGTTGTTTAAACGACGTGTATTTATAAAATTAATGTATTTTTTTATATTTTTTTAAGGTGCTGCACTGTGATCGATTATCGGTAGTCCGTAACGCCTAATGACCGCGCTGGAGGTATAGTCGCACTGTTCGAACGTTTACCATGGATTTATCTTTGGTAATAGATACGTCTCAGATAACGCACTGATTACTCCACGTGGAGTCAACATCTGTCTGTCATTTGTGATTCCTGCGAACTCCATTGGCTGAAGTGATGCGTTCATTGGTGCTTAGCACACGAACGGGAGGCGCGTTAGTACCCCTCTCACTCTTACAACAATAATCAGTGCGTTATCTGAGAGGTTTCTGTTAACAAAGATAATCCATGGTAACCGTTCCAGCAGCGTGATTATACACTTATATTATAATCACACAGCTCACCGCTGTAGCAGCCGCCAGCAGGTTCATCAACGGGGAGGTATTGACTTCGTCAAAAATGTAGACTACAAAAAGTACGTTCTTTAGTTGATTGGTAATTCAGGAAGTAGGATGAATTGTGGCTACAATAGCAGTAATTTGTGAGCGATAACACTACCCTCTAATTTCTGTTCCGTTTCGCGGTTTTCGGCGATATGCTCCTTCCTTTAAATTATTTTATCAGAGCTGTACAGCCTTGGTGCATTCATTTCCTCTTGCAAGAGGTGGAAATTCCACTCTGCTGTTTTAGATAATGGGACCAGGAAGAGGAAAAACATGCAGTTTCAAACCATATATGGTGACGTTCAGGTATTGATTCAGGAAGAACTTGATAAAGTAACGAACTTGTTAAAACCAAAGCTTTTAACGTTATGAAATTGATATGTCAGTGAGCTTTACGTTTTCCCTGCAGTATCTCATATTTTCCATGAAAAATTCATATAAAACAAAGAAAACGCCGGCTATTTCACACCATCTTTAATATTTCATTGGAAAGTTCATCGCATATTATAAATCCAGTCCAAATTCGTGTACTTTTAGAAAATACAAGAATGACAAAGTGTAGGGCTCCTGAAAATGTTGCTGTTGCACCTTACATGATGTATACAAAGAACTGCTTGACTTAGTAGAGCACCACGGTACATCAGTACCACACAGTAGCTACAGTAGCACACAATATGTTCATTTTGCATCTTATGTGGTTAAATATAAGTAATATTAAGTAAAAGTAAGCTTAGATTTACTATAGTTTTAGATTTTTTCCACAATTTTACGATGTGATCTGGCGAGTCGGTTCATCAAGGTTTGCCATATAAGGACATTGAACTGCATGTCTTAACCGCTAATTAAATGAAGTAATGGGAACTTCTGAAGGTAGTTGTTGCGTTCTTGTATCTGCTCATATTAATGCTTTTTCCACAACTTTATGAACCACTGGGTCTGAACTCTGAGGAATGGTGCTTATTCACGCTGTATGAAGCCAGTAATCACAGATACGTCATATTACCTGGCATTCCGAGTCAGAACCACAGAACAAATTTATGTATCAGTATCAAAAATCTGAAGTGCAACCAAGAGTTTTTCAAGCACCATTAATTGCAAAATCTGAATAACCAATCATTAAATCTTCACCAGTATAACTTAAGCTACAAGCCTCAGGTACTCTTGAAGCGTTAATAGCTAGAACGTTGAACCGTATGGGATTGCAGGTCACCACAACAATGACATTGGCAAACCTAGCATTGTTTAAACGAGTTTGCCCCCAAATATTTTGCTGTGTACATGTAAAGGTACAACTTACCTTCAGATTTGTCCGCCTCGGTAGCGTAGATGGTAGCATGCCTGCCTCACGTTCAAGAGGTCCCGAGTTCGAATCTCGGTCAGGGTGAATTGCCTGGATGGTGCTTTTTCCAGAGTTTCCCTTATCCTAAAATACCAATGTCGAGTAACTCTAAGCTCCTTGGACTCTGGGCTCATTTGAACATCATTTCACCCATTCCATTCATCGTCTGATATGACTTAACGTTGGAGGACGTACACTAAATAAAAAAAAAACTGAAAACTCTAGGTGGTAAATCCCAAAATGTTTCAGATTCAATAAAGCGTAGAAATATTTATAGTATATGTACTAAACACACCTCAAAACTGCATATCAGCTGGCATGTGCTATATATACATACATTCAGATTGTGGATGATTTTATTTTCGAAGTATTTTTTGGATGATTTTATTTTCGAAGTATTTTTAACTTTATTTGCTGATACTTTTTAACCCACTTTATTCAGGGCTGATACAAAATTTCATGAACTCGCAGATCTCGTGCTATTAAACTATTGCACTTGGGCAAATCAATAAACAGAAGAAAAACGTATCAAGTTAAAAGCTGAATTAGATAAATATGATGGGTGTTAATGCAATCGTGTTCATGTAACTAGGGTACTATGGATGAATGTGCTAAAAGGGGCCGTAACACTTAAAGTAAACAAATATGGTATTTTTGTACTTGAGGTTTTGAGGTTGCTTTGATTTGATAAACTGAAAACCAGCGCTTTTACATGTATCATGTTTACTTGAACCAAATGAGCACCTGTTCGTTTAATTAGCGAGTGAATGTTTCTAAAACGGACTGTCTCAAAATACGTTATGCTAAATTGGGAGGAATAGGCTTTATCTTTACTAGTAAATAACGTCTCAATAAGAATTCACTCTGAAACAAGAGCAAAAGCTTAGGCAATATTTTCTTATGTCCCTTAATATTATATTATTTAATAAATATTGTTTAATATTTTTTGAATTTTAAATGTTCTAATGTTTGCATCGAAGAAAACGATCCATGGATTCTTCATACTATGTTTGGTCATAAAAACGGGCAAAACTCTTTATTTTTCATTGTATTTTAGTCAATGCTGAGGCATGTTTCAAATATCTCCCTAAAAGAATTCTGGATCTACCTCTTATGTCTGTCTTTATTCAAAGAAGTTTCCGTGTGTTTTGGATTAGACAGTAAGGCAAGTATCAAGGTAAACCGGCCTTGATATTCTCTGAAAGCTATACATGAAAGCAAAAAATCCACCAGTTTCGGCAAGAAGTCTGAGCGGATAACGCAAGTTTATCAACAGAATCCGCTGAAGTGAACAGGAAGGCAAATTCCAAACGTTCCTAACTAGAGATACTGCGCCACTAGAATTCAAAATAAATTTGGGTAGTTTTGCTTTTTATTACTGTTGGTTTTATTACTCTTAATTCGAATAAGGTAGTAAAGTGAGTATTAGCAGCAGCAGCCCTGTGTAATGTAAACAATCATTTAGGCAGCAAGCTTTGTACAACTATTCAAGTTTTATTGTCTGTGCAGCTATGTATATATAATTGTCATGCCGTGCTGAAGGACGGACTTTCTCTAACAGAATACTGAATTTGGGTGTTTTATTCAAATACGGGGAGTTGCAGCTAAAACCCACCTTAAACTCCAAGTACTCCAGAACAGATATCTCCGCACAGCAACAGGTGCTGACTGGTACATACCAAACGCAAATATTCATTCTGATTTATCCTTTCCTAAATTGACTGACTACATTCTTGACCTTCCACGTAAATTCTACGCCAGCCTTCCAGACAGTTTCAACCATCTAATCCGTGGCCTCGGGGAATGATATTGACCCCGGAAACGCCTATCATCCCAGAGCTGTTTTAGGCACTTAACATCATCTCATCATTGCAAATCCAAATTTCAAATTATTCTTCACATCTTCTATATCTATACCTAACTTTACGTTAACCCTTCTAGAAACAAAAATCACCGCCTAACCACCATCTGTTTATCAACTACCTTTATGCCAGTAAGGGACAATGTCCCGGGATGGCTAAATGTCGAAGATCCCTACTCTTCAACGACGCCGCCGCCGCCGCCGCCGCTGCCGCTGCTGCTGCTGCTGCTGCTGAGTGTTTACAGTGTGAAACATTCCTGTATTCAAAGTTAGTTTTTATTCTTTTCCTCCACTGTTCTCTATCCCCACAATCAAATTCCTCCAAACCTAATTCCCCCATTCCTCTTTCAATATTCTCCGTCCATAAGTCTAGGTCGACCAAGTCTTCCTCTTCCAGGTGGATTCCATTCCAAAACTTGTTTGGGTAATCTTATCTCAGGCATTCTGCGGACGTATCCGTAACCGTTCTAGCTGTTTATATCTCTTAAAATCTAAAATTGAATTTTGAACTTTGAATTTGCCTGTTCATTTAACCTAATGACAGTTAAGCCTGGTATCACATGTGATGAATAGAAGTAAAGCGATTTTGGCATCAAACATTAACTTAGATAATGTCAATCAGAAGTAAAGATGTAATCGGGTAGTTAGATATATTCTGAAAATTTGTAATTCATTCTTCACTACATTATCTCCTTCAAGCACTATTTACATTCGGAACCAAGTTTTCACGTCATCTGCACGTCCTAAATATTTGTAGTTTAAAACTGTTCTAATTTTTTATAATCTCCGTTGACTAAAGCATTCACTTCGGTTTAATTTTAATGTTAAGTTGACAACAGATATTAATTTGGCAATGGTGCCAGGTCTATGGTGCAGAAAGAACGGTGGTTGATAGACAGATATTGAAGTTAATGCTCAAGCCCATAATTATATCTATAAACGAGCTCATAAAAAGGGCTTTCTGTAATTTCTTAAAATTCAAGTGACTGCTTAAACACTATGAAAATTCCAAAACGAAAACGAACAATAGCAAATGCCTCAAATATGTTAAGTATTTTGGCCGTAAATTCTAAATTTGTACTAGCTTCGTAAAGTTTAGCATAGAATTTAACACTGACAGCTATACATTTCAAGAGTTAAAGGCAATGGCACCTTAAAAGCATGAATTGAATTCGTATGTATTATAATATTGTGTTCCATAATCTGCACGTGTCTGCGCTCTGCTGCCCTTGAATCGTGATGCGCACAGCGGCAATCGCCATCTTTGAAGTAATACTCCGCAACCGCCTATCGCTATGAGTTGATGGAGTTCAGTTCTTTTTGCCTACAGTACCGCCCCCCTCCCTCTGTTTTTCCTTAGTGAATTCGTTACAGTAAAACCGGTTTGCAACATCGCGCACAGCGAGTAAAAATAAAGTACTGATGTCTGTACAAAGAGTACAGTATCGGAAGAAATCGGTGTGGTCATAGTAAAGTTGTATTAGTCTTGAAAATCAATTCTGTTCAAATCCATTTCATTGATTTTTGGTTCTCTGATGCAGTTATGAGGTTGGGCCAGGGATTTGCTTAAAAAGAAGCTATTTCCTAAATGTCTTCGGAAACGTATATCACTCACGATCACATCTTTTGGTTCCAAGATCTGATCGTCTTTGTTAAAACTGAAAGCACAAAATGAATTTAAAGTTCTTGGCGATTAGGGAAAAACTGATGGTAAACCGTGTTTAACAAGAAAAGTCGGCCGAGGATGTAAAAGATGTACCAATGTTGCGGCTTCGATCCCAGCCCAGGACTGCGAGTAGGCTTAAATTTATAGGTTTCATACCAGCATTGGTATGTAACTGTCATGTAAACGAGAAGACTTTGCGATAACGTTAAATTCGTATTCGTGACGCTCTGGATTCGATTGCCACTCTGACCTTCCAGGTCGGTAGGCAAATGCAGAGGGGAGTAGTATCACGAATTTTCTGTGCCCCATTTTCTATTTCAGGACTGCAGGGCCGTAAGGGGAAGGTGATTTGTGCATTTCGGCCGGACAGTGGATTTTGCCGTATTTAAAATCGGATCGTTGGACAGTCCTTCGCTCTCCAAGAAAAATTCCCCATATTTCTCTGTCCCATATTACGCCTGATGGCTCAAGCGATATGCAACCCGTAACCAAAACGGAGTAAAAACGTCAAATCGTTTCTCCCAAAACGGGGCAGCGCCATAAAGCAGCTTGCCTTATGAGATTATTCAAGGGTATCCCAACCCAAATTCCCTTTAACTCACAACCTACCCCTAGCAGAACAAAACATATCACACTAGACGTACTGCGGCACAAGACACCCGGACGGGGAAAAGCACCGCCCGACTAGGACTACCTCTGGACCTCCTTCATACTTACTCCGGAATCCGTATATTGTAGACGTGGTGTCAAGAAACTTGACTCCCAGCCCAAAACTGGTGAGCACCCTTGGCCGATACGACCACAGCGTTCCTCGCCGGAGACCTAGTTACCGGCTGCCCAAAGACGCCTTGAGCAATCTAGCCTGAACAAGGTCTCCCTTCCTACCAGTACCCCCAGGCCCAGAAACGGGCCTGGTAAAACCAATGTTTCCGTTCCCTCTAGCCTGTCAAGCGGACTGTGCCCAGATGCCTCTCAGGCAGGCGGAAGGGCGCAGCCAGCACTGGACGTAAACACCCCTCGTGGGCAGTTGTGCTCACAAATAGCTAGATGTTGCACTGCCCAAGACAGCCGCCTGAGACATTTGACATTTCCTTTATACTGCCCAGATAAAGCCGCATTAAGCGGCTAGGTGCTGGGTAGAAAAACACCCCACCCTGGACGACTCGACTCTTCTGCTGGTAATATCTGCGATGGGGATGCTCGTTCGCGGGACTGAGTTGATGTCGCTGGCCTCAAGATTGGTGTCATTCTGTAATTTGTCTTCAGGATCTAATCGCTCTTTGGGTTTCCCCATACTCTTCCTTCCAGGAAGTCGCAAATTTCCTGCAGTAGCCAACTTTTATTTGCTAAGCTCCAGTGGTCGAGGAATCCATCTGATTTATGCTAATCCTAACCTGTTGTATAATAACCCTTCAAATAAACTTACTGAACAGTTGCAAGGTCTAGTTTAGCAATACTGCTTCTTAAATAACACGCTCTTGTGGCAGGATCGCCTTTTGCACCTTTGATCTTCGGCGGACCGAGATATAAACAGCAGTTCGTTCCCATTCCTCAGCTGGAGTCGCTAAACCAGGACCGTCAAAACAGGGGTCAAATTCAGTTGAGCTAAAACTTGGCCAATCGCGATGTTCATGTAGACACAGGGGACTTCTCTGTAACACTGATCGCATAGCTCTGATATAGGTTAGTCTCCTGCCTCTCATATTGCGACATCCATTTCAGTTCATCAGATCCGATATGTGGGGCACCTTATGTAAACATTAGAGGGCGGAGCTTGGTGAAGGTACTGCAGAACCTGTTGATCTTCTCGATTCTTCGGAGTTTTGTGTGAGAAACTTTGCTCACCCAGTTACGTGGGTGGTTTTTCAAACCTAGAATGACGACGGACGTCAACGTTGATCCTGCCCACACCTGTGGTATTTGCATAAAACGATAATTAAATGTCATTACGAATATCATACCATTACAAAATTATTCTATTGGCTGTTATGTTCCGTTCGCATGTTCATATTTGTTAAACCGTGACTGCGTATGGTAAAAGGTGGAAGCTACCAGAAAATATGCGAAAATAAACGTTTACCTGAACTTAATCGCACAAGACACTGTTTCCAATATATGTGCACTCTGTTCAGATGCACTGCCGTTATGTACACGTATAATTGGTTAACCTTCCGTATCGCACAACTCTCAAGTGCCCCATTTGTATTCCGTCATTTACTGTACGCCAAATTACATATTTGACTCTTCTAATCGACAAAATGAGAAACGAATGCACTCATATGTGCGAGTGTATTGAAATTCCATATTTTTATGCGCTTGTTCTCTGAAAAGGTATGCCTTGTAAATGTATAATCTTCATTTAGAATTCTAAATTAGAAGCTGACATAGCCTACATCTGCCGAAAACCGTA
Organism: Mantis religiosa; assembly: GCA_030765055.1. Lineage (NCBI taxonomy): Eukaryota > Metazoa > Arthropoda > Insecta > Mantodea > Mantidae > Mantis > Mantis religiosa. Next base: position 31,206,132 of record CM060959.1, read on the forward strand.
CTCATTCAATAATGAAAGGCTTCAAAATTGGTTCACTGTTTCGTAGCAGATACGATGCAGATAGATGAATGGATTGATAAATGTTCTTTAATATTAATATAGTTCAACATAGTAGAAAATTACATAATGCATTACATAATGCATACATAATAAATACTTAAAGTACGAAAATCTCAAGTGTTATCTAGGTAGACTAATAGTGAAATCCAGTGCACGGAATTCAATGAGAGCTCATCGAAATTATGTATACTTAATCAGTGATGCTTTTCACAATGCAATTTACACCCTTTTTAAAGGCACACTTACTGGGAAACAATTGCTAGTAAACTTACTAAACGAAGTTACATGTCTGCACAGCAGAATAGGCCTTAGTGTTAATTCGCACATAGCAGTAGCCTTAGATTTTGCAAGAGAAGAGTGAGGGTACATTTTAAAGAATTGTAATTCTACACACTGGCGAACACATTTTGCGTTTATGATGTCATTAAGGACCATAAAATGTTACTATCAAGGTAATCCCATTTTAATTGTATGTAGTCTAGATGGTAGAGAAAGCGTAATCGATAGCAGGAATAAGGAACTCCGCTGCTTAGTTTGCGAATATTCGTTAAACATTCAGCGAATCTCGTCGGAAAAAGTTGAAAGAAGCAAAATTATGTTTCCTTTAGTTTCTCAGTGAGCTGCCGTGGAGCTATCATCAAAGTACTTAGACTAGCAATCTTTTACTTAAGCCCTTTTTTTATAACCTTACCACTCTATTTTTTCTCGCGTTACCTTATCTTTCCTTTCCTAATGACCATCTTTTCATACTCGTCAGAAATCGTGTGCATTGAAGGCCAGGCATCAGGCTCTTAAGAATTTCTAAGCATTTGGCCTTTAAGTTATCTACACTCTCACTATATAGTTAAAACTAAACAGCGGCGGCCAAGAGTCACTGATGGCAGATAATCACGGTCTGTTGACTGCTGTCTCCTACGAGCAAGGCTGTGCTAGGAATGGCGTGGTGGTTTGTTACCTTGCGATCCCTGTCTGAATCCAGCAAGAATTCAACTTTTCCCTTCGTCATGGCTCGAATGTTTAGATATTCCTGCTACTAATCATATGTACATCCGTCATCCTGAGATAGAAGTTAACCGTAGGGTTAAGCGGTTAGACCACTTGCCTGTTACCTAGGCAACAGTTTTGATCTAGGGGGCTGCGCATATGGGATTTGTAGTGGACGAAGCGCCGTTTGGGCGGGTTTTCTCTGCGTTCTCTGATTTTCTCCGTCATTAATTCGCATTTCCTTTCATTCATTGCAGCGCCATTTCATATCCACTTCATCCTCATTAGGTATCGGGTTGATCCCCCATCCTGAATATTCTCTCGTCTCCAGAGCTTCACTGGACTTTGACAGGCATCTGAACCCACAGATCCACTAGTCCTGAGGGGTGCAAATCGTCCATATGAGGAGAGTAAAAGGAAAGTGAGAAAGAACCTTTCATGGCTGCGGTCGACAAGTTGATAGTGCTCATGGGTTTTATTGAGATAGGCAGAATACTTTTGCATTCAAAACTCCTACACAGACAGGCATGGGTTTGATGTATCACCACTTGGCTATGGAAACGTCCTATTAAAACATGCTAGAGGGTTCTCTTAAGGTATTCGTATTGTCCTGTGGACATGTCTTGCAGAGTTCCAATAACGAGGTCACTGGTCACTGATTTCAAAGAGCCAGATTTTAGGTACTAAGATATCCTTAGCGTTATCACTGCTAGCCACATGTTAATATTTACACTTAAGAGGATTATATAGGTACTTCGGCATATTTGAAGTGTTTGTGTGCACTAAATAGCTGAATTAGCCAAGAATTGGTTATGGTGAGTTGATTACAAAGCGCAAGCTTGAGGATTATGCACCCATTGATGCTAGTATCTCTCTCGTTTCACTTTTTTCCATCTTTCTCTTTCCCCCATATAAACAAGTGCAATATGAGAACGTGGGAAACCGGAGATGCAGAGAAAAAAAACGTGCGCATATGCTCAGTTTGTCTTCCACCGTATCTGTATGAACGAATCGCTACTTTTGTCTTGGTGTAAGAGTTGAACTTTACATAAATTGAAATGGAAAATAATAATTGAAATGCAATTTTTTTCCCAGAAATTCGAAATCTAGATTAGTTTTGAAATTACCTATATATTAACATTTTCGGAAAAACGTTGGAGAGGGAGGGTAAAAGCTCGGTAAATATCCATGTAATAGTTGATTTAAACTGTCTTCGTCAACAAAACATGTTTCATAAATAAGCATTTGTTTTATGAAACATTTTCCAATTTCTCATGGCTGAAGCGCCAATGTTGGAATATTCAGTCAGTGCTGATCTTAGAAACGGTTAAACCATCATTGGAATTTACTTAACTTAGCCTGATTTTAATAAGGACATTTCCGTTTTGGAGTTACGAATTTACGTCACACGTACACATAAATACGCACACTGAGCCGCGTCGTGATCGAGTGGTTAGACCGCTCTCACCAAGGCCGCCCGGGTTCGATCCCAGGCGACCGCAGTGAGGATTATTATTATTATTAATTTTTTTTTTTTTTTGTAATTTACGTCCTCCAACGTTAAGTCATATTGGACGATGAATGAAATGGGTGAAATGATGCTCAAATGAGCCCAGGGTCCATAGAGCTTAGAGTTAACCTGACATTCGTCTTTCAGGATAAGGGAAAACCTTATCCAGATAACTCAACCTGACCGAGATTCGAACTCGGGACCTCTTGAACGTGAGGCAGACACTCTACCACCACGCTACCGAGGCGGGCGCCCGCAAAGTGAGATTTGTGGTGAACAACACGGCGCTGGGGCGGGATATCTCCGGTTTCCTCCGCCAGGTCATTCCACTGGTGCACCATCTTCATCTTGTGTATCAAGTGTCTCAGCATGCGGTGCCGTATGTAGTAAAAGCGGGCTTTAAACATTAATTTCATGTTCACATACTGTTCTAAACGTTTCAAATTGGGCCCTAAACAGTATCCGCTGAGTATGGAATCTTTTATTTGGGTGGAATGCCATATTTCCCCAATCTACTACAAGTGGTAGAGAAAACTAAGACCCTACGGGTAAGATATTGCCATAATTGTTCAATTGTACTTACACCTCGAGGTTTCTGTGAAATCTTTCGCTATTGTTTGACTTTTGCAAGTGTAAACCATGAAAGAGAAACGGTAAGCATAAAAGGATATTACATTTGCCAGCCTTTTCTTTTCGTTACATTAACATAAGTTTACATTTTACTAAGTTGGTTGATGGCACGTTTATAATTGAACAAAACTGAAAATGTGAATTTCTTCCTTCCCAGCCTTTAGATGCAAAGGTTCATTATAACATAAAATAAGTGAAGAGTAATTTTATATCAGAATAAACAACGTATGTATTGAGCGGCTGGAGGAATCCGTATAAACGTATTTTCACGTGCGTTTCGCAAATTGTAACAACTCAGATTGGACGGTTTTTGTAGCGTCATGTCTGGGCTTATGGCACAACTTTTACATTACAATAACACCTAGTCGTGCTCCTTACGGCAGTAAGTGAAAACGATCCACACAGAATAAACCATACATAAGTACAATGACGTGTCTTAATGTGGACTACGAAACAGTTTATTGTAGAAATACGAAAAAAAACTACCTTAAATTTATCATATATATGTCGAATTTTGTAATCATTTACCATGTTTTGCTTCGGGACTTGATGGAATTCTGAGCAAGAACGGAGACACAAAGGCCTATATCAAAACCGTATGATAAACTCCATGGTATGCTTCCAATACGGAAGCAGTATTCAGCCATGCGAATTCTTTGTTCGGTGGTCACTTCATCTCGCATGCAAAAACGCACAAAATGTCTTAGAGAAAAACTGTTCCGCACTGTCGTATTGCATCAACTTGTTCACGAAGTCAGAAAGTCAGTCCGAGGTCCAATTCCTTATTATATATTAGATCGGTCAGCAATAACACATGCTTTGCAGATCTGGGAGAACAGATACAAAATATTCATCGAGTAATAACATTATAGAGGTAGGACAGTGTCTCCTCTGAACTAATACAAAAGTGATACTCAACTAATAAATGGTATACATACTTCAATATTGAGAATTTATACAGCAGAAAAGAAAGAAAAGCAAATGTAGAACAGTAGTTCATTCAGAAGTAGAAGTGACATCACTGTAAAGCAGGTCCTGTGGTAGTCGTCACATCAGTCGCTTTGGCCGGAGACTTAGGACGCCGATGTTATACGTCACAGCTCCTGGAACGTGGCGTAGATTGTAGAAGTGTCGAGCATGAAATGGTGGAGAGGAAGAAGTCACAGCTCGTGATGCAGTTGCTGGTTGCGGACAAACCAAGGGGCATTGGTGGCGATTCGCAGGAATCGACTCTGGATGACCTGTTGACAACTCAGTTGACAAGTACTGGCAGTACCCCAGACCTGGCAGGCAGGCATAAGTAATAAGAGGTCGAACCAGGTTCAGTTCCTGTCCTCCCTTTGAGAAATGTTTTCAGAACTAACGACGTCATATAAAGCGACTGAAGACCGGTTATATCTACTTACAACTTTTCTGCCTTAGGAATTAGGTTACAATCATCTGAATGCTCCCAAAAAAGAACATAAGAAAAAAAAGCGGATGTAAAATGCGTTTAATTTCGGCAGAAAGCCTAGAACTTGGTTAAAGATAAACGATGTTAAAATTATAGGTCTTATATGCTATTCCATGGCCTTACGATTGCAGCTATCGATTATTTTTAATAGTCCTTGGTTCAGGATAAAGGCACTGAAAAAGTTATTTACAAATAATTGAGGGGAATGTGTTGACTGGATTTCCAACATAGTATTGGTAGGCTAAGAGCAGCATTGGGAAACCTTTTAGCGACAACTCAGCCGAGATACGAACATGTGTTCGCTCTAGATTACTTTGTAAGACAGGCAGCTTAGAAAACCATGGTGGATAACCTCCAGGACTGAGCAGTTTCACGATTGTTAGAGGATAGTAGAAATCTGACGTAAGTCTTCTTGAGGGAGACTTGGACTCACCATCGAAGATATCCACGCAGTTGTGGAAGAAACGCGTGGACTATATCTCCATCAAACTACAGCATATCAACCCGGAAATTCCAGATATAATATACAAATCAGTTCGACCGAGTGGGTGTTACACTAGCATTACTTGGGCTTCCAATACAAATTAGTATTCAGCATTTTGCAAAGTACAATACAGTGAAAACTGAATGCCAGTTATGTGATCCTCTCTATTGATCTCCATGCAATTAACCACCCCTGATAGATGTCACTAGGGGGTACGCTAAACGGAGTCAGGGGACTCAAATCCGCTCCCTCAAAACTCCATAAAATCTTAATGCCACAGTATGGAGTATTTTGTTTTCCGTAACTATTTTGCAGATTTAGTATGCTACATTATAGATACAAAGTAAAAATATATACATTTAAAATGGTGATAAATATTGATGGCGATTAATCCGTTTTTATGGAAAATTATGGCATACGTTGGTAGATAATATTGATTTAACCGCTCACTCAACTCATTTTATTTCTATAAAAGTTTATTAAAGTTGTGTATACTACGGCTACAGAGCACCTCCTGTGATTAAATGAAGCTCCCAGAAGCCTGTTTAAGCTGTGAGGGTATGAGTCCGGACTAGCCATTTTCTGTCGGCTTATTTTGCTTTTTGGTCCTATAAATGCTTAATGTTGGTGTGGTCATGCTGACCCTAATCGATATACCCTGTTTGATATCCCCTCAAATGTGTAAATATTTAAAACAGATCTCGGAATCTAGATATGACTGATTTTCTGTTCAGTTCTTCAGCAATCCCAAATAATTTCTCCGCTTGCACTCCTCAATACCACAGTACAAAGATGGTAGGACATGCTGGATCCCAGCTAACAGTTAATTCATATTCGGAAGTAAACAATACATTGACCACGATGCTGTGTATTGTGTATTTTCAGAGAAGAGCAGCATCTGCCTTGTTGCTCTCAACTCGTGCTTACAAAAAACAAATCATTAATCACCACGTCATGCTCAAGGCAAGGAGTCTGGTCTGCTTTAGGTTCTCGGAATTCTCTGCCCACTGCTAGCAGAAATCCAACTCAAGGACTTGTTACATCGAGCTATTTTATTTTCAGTTTCTAATTCTCATTCCAGCTGTAGGTTCTCCATTACCTATATTGCCCTTAGTAAACATATGGGTTAGAACAAAACCTCATCGCCAGGATACGTTCTCGCAATCAAGTTTGACCCATTATTGGGGTTGATACCGCTGTGCTTGTTCCATCCGTGTACAGTACATTTTGAGATTGCAGACATTCATTTCATATAGTCTTGGCAACCTTTGTGGATTCCCAGTAACATAACGGGAAGGGAGGCACTTTTATCCACGACTTACGGCTTTCTTTTTCACCATTAACATTACAAAGCATTGCATTATATTGTAATTTAGGTAATAGACTGAATGCACCGCGCTAATTGGTATAAAGTTGCATGATAGGTCAGCTTATCTGTGTCTTTCATTACATAAATGTCGCAATGAAAGGGAGTGAAAAAACATTTCGCCCGGATATTCAAGTACAGGTTGTGTAAAACGTGACATTTCCCCACTCCTTAAGGAAAGATGCCTAATAGCTTTGTGACTATCTGAGTTCTGAAAACACTTCTAGTAACTTGCCTTTTTTTCCATTTCTCATCTTGTGCTTATTGTGAATTTGTGGGTTCGCAAAATTAAGTCCAATTTGCAGAAATTCAAAATGCTCTTTATTTCCGTAGAAATACACTTTGGTCAATCCTTACAGTAACAGAATTACGTCAAATACAAAATTACAATCTACCAAGGTCGTTGACCACAACAAAGAGCTCACTTTCAAAACACACCCGTTTCAATTATAACTCTCGTTATGACTCTGTTTCCAACTACTACTCTGTTTACGACTACTCGCTGGCGTGTCGCGATCTCTTATTAATACCTCTATTGATAATTCTAGACTGTTCTAAAACAAACAAGAAACCGAATGTTCTCTATCAATCAAGATGTCACTAGAATTTTCCTTTTATTTGTTTCGGCAGATCTTTATCTCCGCGCTATCTTTCAGTTCCTTTGTGTGCACAAGCCGCGCAATCACGATAACGGGTTCGCGACAGTATGGAGTGTCGTAGTCGATGGGGGGAGCTTTTTAGACTTAAAGTATTGCCCCATGGAAAGACCCCCGGAGTTTTCCATCGCTCCCGGGTAGGAGGCAGCCCGGGTCCTTGATGCTACGGGACCAGGACTAATGGGAGTAGAACCTCTGCACCGAAATAAATAAATGTCACAACGTTCAGGAGGATCCATGAGTATGAGTAAATAAATAATTCATAGGGCGAGTGCCTCTTTGTACGTTTATTATATCCCAACCAAATTGTCGTATTGTATGTTTAAGAAATTGTTTTTGGTAAAATGTTTGAATGTTTCTGTATGTTGTAGGTTACTAAGCAGTTAAAATTAAATTCCAAATTGTTAGGCAACTCAATTATGTAACGCATACAGAGGAACCACTTTTTTGCTGCATGATACAGTATATGCTCTGAACTTGGTTAGAGGAAGTGGCGAGTGTGAATAAAATTTTCTGTATAAGCCTAATGGTGTGTTTTGAAGGATGTGAGGTGTGAGCAAACAGGATGCGAGAGATTCTGATTAAGGATCGCAAGATAACTGAGATCAGTCAGAGGACGTACCGCTTTATGGAGCAATGAATGAATGAACCAACAGTTTCATTTCCTGCAGACGCGCCGTATTGTTTCCCCAGGGCCGTCTTTAAGCGGAACAGCAACTGTGACGCTATTGTAATTTTTACGCTATTATATTTAGCTGTAGGTATGAAATGCTTCGGGAACATCGTGATTACCCTAGTGGTTTAATAATTTTATATTTACCGTTTTTGTAGCTATTGCAAAGGTCGGGCGACATCAAGGAATATCATGGAAATGAGTGGACAATCACAACCGAAGTCCAGAAATTGTTTCAAATATGTCGATCAGGGATATAGGTAGTTTTCGAAAGAAAAATGTCGAACTTCACAGCTTCGCTTTATCTTGGTTGTTAGATGTAGATTAATTGGAACCGATTGCCTTAAGTTTGTGACTTAAGCTGAATTGGAATACTAACATAAGTAAAACATGGTACTATTATAGAGATCTATATTGATAAAAGTTTACTTTTTAATGAAGGGTTTTAACATTTTACCTAACATACTTATGCCCGATTTCACCAACAGATGTTAAGACTTAACACGAGTTTAGCAATAGTTAAAACAAAAGTTGCATTTCACCAACAAGTGTTAGCGTAACACTCGTATTAAATCACTTGTGAAACTAACAAGCCAAATTTCTGTTAAGTCCGTAACAATTGTAAATAGTCAAGATGACGAGCATGAACTCGGCTGTTGATGTCGATTTGCTATATTTAAGATCGTCTAAATGGCATTCGTAAAAGAGTACGGCCTATGAGGAGAAATGATTTTGAGGAGCTATCCGAAGAAACTTTTTTTACGGAGGTATAGACTGTCGAAACATGTTGCTATGAAGGTTACTGCGGAAGTACAAGAGAGGTTAGAACATACATGGAAAGGAAGATGCCGATCTCGCCTTTGCTTCAAGTATTAATAACGTTGAGATTTTATAATTCACTAAATTATGTGGATAATACATTGTCCACCTCCCGTCTCAAACGTTAGTCACTTGCCCTTCCTCACTCCTCGTTTTAAATTTCCGTAATACTGAGTTAGAACATACATGGAAAGGAAGATGCCGATCTCGCCTTTGCTTCAAGTATTAATAACGTTGAGATTTTATAATTCACTAAATTATGTGGATAATACATTGTCCACCTCCCGTCTTCAAACGTTAGTCACTTGCCCTTCCTCACTCCTCGTTTTAAATTTCCGTAATACTGAGTTAGAACATACATGGAAAGGAAGATGCCGATCTCGCCTTTGCTTCAAGTATTAATAACGTTGAGATTTTATAATTCACTAAATTATGTGGATAATACACTGTCCACCTCCCGTCTTCAAACGTTAGTCACTTGCCCTTCCTCACTCCTCGTTTTAAATTTCCGTAATACTGAGTTAGAACATACATGGAAAGGAAGATGCCAATCTCGCCTTTGCTTCAAGTATCAATAACGTTGAGATTTTATAATTCACTAAATTATGTGGATAATACACTGTCCACCTCCCGTCTTCAAACGTTAGTCACTTGCCCTTCCTCACTCCTCGTTTTAAATTTCCGTAATACTGAGTTAGAACATACATGGAAAGGAAGATGCCGATCTCGCCTTTGCTTCAAGTATCAATAACGTTGAGATTTTATAATTCACTGAATTATGTGGATAATACACTGTCCACCTCCCGTCTTGAAACGTTTGTCACTTTGTCCTTCGCACCTCGTTTTAAATTTATGTAATACTGACGAAGTTGTTTTGTGCTTGTAGTTGTGACACATGCATTTGAATTAAACTCTTTTCCTATGTTTCCCCACGTGACATCTTACATTCACTGCATCCGTCCTCTTTTATTTTCCACGATATCGTTACACTTCGTCACCAATTCAATTAATTCTCCATCGATGAGAAATTTGTCTCACGGCTTTATTTATGATTTTGTTCATCCGCCATTTTTCAGCTTGTGCAGACGAAAATGAAAACAAAAGCGCATAGCAGTACGTTCAGAAAATAATACGACTTATCCATAGCCTTTTATAGCCCTGATATTTAAGAGTTTCTTGGCGTTAACTCAGGTTTATCATTTCCAGAAAACAGGTTGGTGAAATGCAAGAAATTTAACATTTGTGTTAGCGCTGTGACAAGTGTTACGTTACATTTGTTAACGTCAATTTTAACATCTGTTGGTGAAATCGGGCGTTACTGTTTGTTACATTTTGCCTAAAGGGGAGGAAGTGGGAGTGTCATTGCCAATCTTCGTATTACTAATGGCTGTATAAATATTGTTCAAAATTGCCACCTGTAGAAAGTTAACTGTGAGAGGGATGCGGTCCTTATGTCTCGCTTCCACTGGTCCCTTCTCGTTGATACCACTCTGAAACAATAGCTACTATTTACATTTGGAAGAATGAAGAATCAACGAGGAAATCTAGGCACAATCACAATTTTTGAACTTTTTAAATGTTTGTATTGCGTATGGCATATTCTTGTCATCTTCTTTAGGAATTTATTCTGTTTCGTTATTGATGTCCTGAATACAAAATTTGCATTCTTTTCAAAACTCTGCACAGGTTGTGGTTACCAGACAAAGGCTAAATTGCTGACAGACCTTGAATGATCTAAGAAAACTGTTCAAGAATTCTGTAATTTCTGTTCAAGGCTTCCTACAAGAATGTCAGCGCTTCTTTCGATCATAGGCTGACAAAGTTGAGGGGTTTGGACATACATATCTTATTGCATACTGTTAACTCGTTTGAAGAAAGGGTCTAGCAGGATTATGCCCGAAGTACTTCTAGCAGTATAGGCTATTGATTAGATTTTACTCAGGCTTGTTGGTATTATGAGCTGCTTCCGAGAAAATTAGTGTAATAATTAGTTTAATGGACAAGAAGTTTCTGTACAAAAGCGATCATATGTTTCCTTTCAAATGTCATTTGAGTAAAGTAGTGAAGGACTCAATTTATTTATTCATTCATTTGAGGTCAAATCAGGGAAACAGAAGTATTCTGAAGTGACTGTGGGTGGCAAGGCACAATAAACACTCCAAAATTCCACGAGTAGCGGATCTGGAGCAGGAAGTTTTTGTGCATGTCGCCAAAAAGCCGGCAGACCAAGGACCAAATGTAGCGATGACGTAAGATCGTATTAAAAAAAAACGGGTGGAGAGGAGTAGATTGGCCATAACCTTCCTGCACTCTCCATCACGCGTCCGACGACGAGAAACTTGTTCCTAGAACAAGGGGCCCCTTTCCCTAACGTTTTGTAGATCTTTATTTGTACTTTTTCTTTGCTGTGTTGGCGTCACTTGAGGAAACAAAACCGACAGATCTGCAAGATTAAAGGTTTGAGTAATAAGGAGCTGTAATTACTTGCAATTTCACATTGAGGAAGCGGTTATTCTGCAGCACTAGTGTCCTCATTGCCACAATTTCGTAATCTTGGCTAAGCGTGTACGTAGCAATTGGCCTGTTTCATAGTGCTTCATGTTACAAGTACCTCTATTTTTAAATATTTTGATACGTGTGTAGTTCTATATATGTGTATAGTGTATATGATGGTTGTATAAAAGTGTCATCCATTTTTTTATATAATTATTTAATCTGGAGAGCTTCGTCATCAGTTCAAAAAATTCCACAGATATGCACCCTATGTAACACATCTACTCTTAAATTATTTTTTAAAACGGTTATTCTTCTACTTCGTATTAATCAAAGTTCCAGTTTGTTAAATACTTTTACTACTTATTTTAAGTTACAGGAATAGAAAATACAGTAAACTTAAGCAGTAGTCAAATATTCAAAGAAGTTGTCGCTATGTATTGTCTTCATATGACCAGCACGTAAAAAGAATGGAGTCTTCCTGTTTGAGAAGATTTGATTTGATTTGATTTATTGATTCATCTATTAAAACATGTACATGTTATAGGACACGTCAAATTAAAAACTAAGTACAATATTTATAATTAAGGTAGCTAACTAAATATTTACAAATTTAAAAATTCATCCACGCTGTAGAAGCTATTGGCTCTAAGGAAGTTTAATAACAATTTCTTAAATTGATGTTGAGATTCAATCTTTTTTATAGATTCAGATAGCTTATTGTAAAGATGTAAGCCAGCATATGTGAAACTATTTTCATACATCTTTGTTTTGTGTGACTTCACAAATAAATTATTCTTTGTTCTAGTGTTGTGTATATGAATTTCAGAATTTGTTTTGAATAAACTTAGGCTTGCTCTCATATGTACAAGAGTTTCATATATGTATATACTTGGCAGTGGTAAGATACCTAATTTACTGAAGTATGGCTTACAACTAGTTGTGCTTGAGACATCTGCTATGATTCTAATTATTTTCTTTTGGTATCTGAATACTTTTATACAGTCTTTAGAATTTCCACAAAAAATTACACCATATGCCAACAAACTGTGTATATATGAAAAGTACACTATTCTCCGAACTTTCAAGCTTGACATGCCTGTAATCGCCCTCATTAAGAAACACATTTTACTAAGCTTTTTCGTCAATGCCTCTATGTGAGCTTCCCAATTTAAATTTTCATCTAGTATTAGTCCCAGAAATTTGATAGTTTGTACGTAATGGATTTGGTCTTGTCCCAGCATTAATTTTGGATACAATTGACTTCCACTCATTTTATTATAGAAGCTTAGGTCTGCTGTTTTCTCCTTACTCAATATTAACATATTGGCACTAAACCATTTTTTAATATATTTTAGATTATTTTCAATATGTACTGTAACCGCAGTATCAGACAGCGATTAGGAGGTGGCGAATTAATCGAAATCACGAGAATTAAAAAAGAAGATAAATTAATAAAAATGCTTTGCTAAACTAATATAAAATATTGTTATATTAATATGAAATTAGAATGAAATTAGAGTAATGATTAAAATAACGGTTTAATTAAGAATAAGATGGGAAGAATATAATTTAAGACAACATGCTAGAATCCATGTAAGGGAGAGAAAATATTTCTGTAAAATCTGAACACAAGTCGGAGAGACAGGAAGAGGTGACCGTTAGCCTCCTTGTTTAAGGAAAGGTTCAATGTCTGAGAACTATAGCCAGGAATGTGTAGGAACAATAAGGTTTTCAAGATGCGGTCAAGCATAAGACCTAAAAGGATTTACTTTGCTGAGGTGATAACGATGTATACCGTTACAAAGAGCCCAGGGTAGGCGTGACCCAACTCACGGTGGGATGTAACGTCAATGAGTTCGATGAGTTTTGCTAACCAATAAAGAAAAATCGAAATAAAATGAGAAACCAATAATAATGTAAGATTTGAGAAATGGGGAGAAGGGTGAGTTATTTTGGTCATGTGATAAGAGTTAGAGTGGGGATCAGAATAAGGTACGAACTGAATCGCAGAGTAGACGAAAACGCACTTTAACAGTCATACTACGAGGGGAAAGATGTGTTAGTGCGCGTGAAGAAGAAGTAGTAGGGAAGTAGGGAAGTCAAGAATAACGCAACCAGCGTAAGAGAAGCAGCAGAAGAAGTTTATAATAGCAAAGTATTCGCCGCATAAAGAAGTAAGAGAATTCTGTTAGGAAGTTTAGTAACAGGTGGTCGCCGCTACAAATCAATCTGAATCAACGAACTTAGTGAGAATTAAATTAAATCATTTTTGCAACGAACCAGTGTATTATTGAGACAACTGAGCAGCCAACAAACAACAAATCCATTTCCTACAACCATTCACCTGAGGATAAGAGATCTCATAGCTCCAATTAGAACCCAAATCAAAAGTAAACACCAACCAATTGAAATCTGACATGCGGGTATGCCGCAGTACATCTGCCCCTTCCTTATTCATCCCTTTGATAAAAATATTTGTATCTGCAAAAAGTGTAACATTTATATTGGTTCTGTTTTCTACAGAACCAATTCTACCTATTTCAAAATTCAAACGAACAACTAGAAATATCTTTATCTCCACAAAAAAAGAAAATAAATAGATAAAAATAAAAGCTTGTGTGCTTCAAGGAGGTCACATTTTTTGTGTAGTAAGATTGTTTCAGCACTTCAGCCAATGGAATGCGCAGGAATCAAATGGCAGATGTTATGTTCACGTGGAGTATCAGTGCGTTATCTAAGAGGTTTCTATTAACTAGGATAAAGCCAGGGTAACCTTTATAGCAGCACTATAATAAAAATCACGGCCCAGTCGGATGTACTCTGAGCATTAAAACGCGAAATTAGGTTAAATTTAGCGCTGTAATAATCGTTTTAGTGACAAAGTTTAGCACAACTTCGCTAATTTTCATAATTTTGGAACCTATGACAAAGATGTTAGCCAAAAGATATCAGAATCCTAAGAAATTACTTTCTATGGGTCAACTTCCTTGAGAGACACCTGACTTAACGGTACCCATTTCGCCCTAAGCATACGCAACATATGGAGACGTGTTGCACAGCTTGATTACCCAGTGCAGATACTATGGTTGCCTTGCAATGTTGCATTTGTTTCTCACTCGTAGTCTTTTGCTCTACTGAAGTTGATATTCGAGTTATTAATGTGCATTACATAACAGGTTTCCTGGATGCGCTTGCTGCGTTCAACTACATGGGAGGAGTCCACTGTACATAACGTAATTCCTGTCCATCAGACTGACAAGAGAGGAAGCCATTAAAAGGTTTCATTTTTCCTGTAACATTAAATTGAAAATTAGTAATAGCACTGTAAAACAAACATGAAAACATTTTTCAGATTTTGTCATTACCGTGCTGTGTAATTAAAAAAAAATGCATAACTATTTCGTTATATTGGCGTTAGTGTCCTCACTTCTAGTCAGGGGACTTACCGCGTATATATAAAATAGGTAATATACAGGGTGTTACAATGAACTATCAGACGTGACGCAATTTGAGATAGACATTGCATGGTGTGCTGCTTAACATGACGCAGTTAATTGCGTTAAACGTAATCCGCATCAGATGCTTATGTTTGTATTTAAACAAGGTCGGTGAAATTATTGGATCAGGTCTCTAAAACTGCTTACCGAGTATAGAAATATCGATTTTTAGAAACTCGTTGGCGTTCCGAAGATTTTAATGCCTCCAAGTCCTCTCAAATCTCGAACTAATTACCTGCCAGTACAATACTGAACAGCGATTAACTACTTTCTTGTAGCCTACTCTACTGCTGATTCTGTAACTGTTCTGGTGGACAAATGAGTAGCGTCGAAAGCTACTGTTTCCAAGGTCATTGATTTGGTCCCTTTCATGCACTTATTTTTTTTTTCGTCTTATTACTACGTACCTTTGAAGATCATCCACGCCTACTCCGGAATCCCATATATTGTAATGAAATGTGTAGTGTTTAACGCCCGCTTTTACTACATACGGCACCGCAGGCGATGACACTGATGACACATGAGATGAAGATGGAGCACCGGTGGAATGAGATGGCGGGGGAAACCGGAGATCCCGGAGGAAACCCGCCCCAACGCCGTGTTGTCCATCACAAATCTCACTTTGCGGTCGCCTGGGATCGAACTCGGGCCGCCTTGGTGAGAGCCAAGCGGTCTAACCACTGAGCCACGGGGCGGCCCTATATATTGTAGACGTGGTGCGGGAGAGAACCCGTGCCATCTACAATAAGCTAGGCTCCCATCCCAATAACCTGGTGAATACCCTGGGCCGGTATGACCCTATGGGCACTAAACTGAGCAGGGCCATTTCCCCTGACTTTGTACCCCCAAGTCCAGAGATGGGCTTGGTAAAACCCATACCTAACATTTGTTCCTTTCCCTATAGCCTGTCAAGGGGGCTGTGCGCAGATGCCTCTCAGGTAGTAGACCGCAGCCAGAACTGGGCGCACAACCCCACGGGCTACTTTGCGTTCCACGCATGGTTAGATATAACGCCGCCCAATACAAGACCCCAATACCGCGACACAAGACAATTCTGTTATACCGCCCAGATTAAGCCGCACTAAGCGGCTAGGTGCGAGCAGCAAACACCCCACCCAGGTAAACCAGCACCTTCTGCTGGTCTGCTGGAGGACCTAACTGTTGGCATAATAGCAGCATGTGAAGTTATTCGACACAAGGAATTTTGGACAGTAAGACAGTCGTTCCTTCAGCGCTGTCAACTTTGCGCTGAATACGCAGATGCTATTTCGAGCAGTTTCGATAAACCTGACGCAAAGGGTTGCATTTGCATTTAATTCGTTCACCCTTTAAACCACCTTCCATGTGAAAGTATTCAACCTCTAAGAAAATTGTAAGTAATTGCGCTGACAAGGTGAAATTACTCCGTAAAATTTAGTCAAAATTAAAAGGGTCTGCAAAATATTGAACAGAACCAAACAAACGGAAAATAAAAAAGAAATTCGTTACCGGAGCAAATAAATAGTTCAAGCTCCTCTGCCTTTCATTCCCTTCTAGCCTTCTTGTCGTGGGTATACAGTGAACTACTTCCGAGTCACCTTTGCCGCTTTTTATTAGGAAAATGCTTTTGTTCACTCCCACATTCCAAATTATAAGCTCTGACAAGGATGGGGAATTACCCTAATTTAAGAAAAATAGCGCCACGCCATCCGGAAATTGAAACCGAGACATGGGTTGAGAAGCCCACAGATCTACTGCATATGGAAAGGGGAAAAACAAACTTGTTTATGGGTAAAGTTTTAAACAAATAACTCCTAGAACACCGGACGTCAGAACTGAGAAACGAATCCGCGACCTCTTACACGGCAGGGAGGGTTTAGACTCAGATCAAGTCTATTAATAAGCAGATTTACGAATTTGTGAATTCATACATTTCACACCTGTGTCCCACCCTTATTATGAAGCCATAATATATCTTGTATTTCTTCCAGATCGTCCGAAATCTGGTGAAATAATACATAGGGTAATAGGAGCTGAAACTTTGTTGGCAACGAACTCAAGTGTTCTAGGGCTTCCAACCAGTGAGTTAATGAAACATAGACATTTCAGGAATTTGATAAGGTGTCGACAAAGCGGCACCCATCTTGCACAGACCTTGTGAAAACCCAAAACAATACTTGCACACATTCTTTTAATATGTTTACAGCCTCTGCTATCTTAAACAAGTTTAATCTGCTGTCTTCCAGTACTAAACAATACACTTTTTCAATGATTCCTGGAATTGTGACTTCCACAAGGCATCCAGAGAAAGGCTCATGACTAGTGCTCGCACCCCATTTTAAACTCTGCAACCCTCTTTTAATCATTGTATATGAAGAGGCAGAGTCTTTCAATGTACTGTCCATTTCCTCCTTGATTTCTTTAGACGTTAAGCCTATCAAATGGAAGTATTTAATCACTGCTCGTTTTTCCAAATCCTCCAGTTTGTGAAACCTCTACATCTCTTATTTAAAATGCTGTCATTCAAAAACTAAAAAAGCTATTGACCTGTAACTATGATACAAGCTAGTCTAGAGTTAAATGATACAATGCTATCCATCACTGACCCAATGGCACCATCTCCATGTGAGGGCCAGGGCTTATCACACGATCCTTTTAGTTCTGTGATTGGCCCAAACTGCAATTCAGAAACACCAGTTAATATTTTAACCCATATGTAATGAAGGGGTGGTTCAGTTACCAGCTGTTATAATTGGCACACAAGGAAAGGCTAAATTATTTAGCAAAATATAATTTGGTCAGGTAGAGAAGGTTGTGAATTTTTTTTTAATATCATTACACTGGATGACAGCTGGCTCATTTGAATTTAACTAGAAACTTCAGTTGGTGTTCTGAAAGAAGTAACACAACAATTTTTCAACAATTTATTCTTTAAAAGTTTTGCTTTTTCTGTCTACTTCCTACTTAGCTAACCATTTGTAACAGTACATGAGTATAGGATTTGTACATCCTTTGAATGACCAGGAGGGAAGGGAAATGTAAGGGGGTAGGAGAAGTAATGACTTCCTATTTGATTAGAAAATCCAAACACTAACTAAGAATATCCCAGAACAGTTAATCCAAAAAATATACACAGGTTTACAATGTAAAACATCTCCCTGTATCCAAAGTTCAATCTTTTATTCTCCTCCGCTCTTCTTTATCCTCCCAATCTAATTCCTGCAAAGCTCAATTCCCCCATTCCTCTTTCAATATTTTCCATCCATTAAAGTCTAGGTCAACCACGTCTTCCTCTTCCAGGTGGACTGGGTAATTATCTCAGGCATTCTGCAGACATGTCTATCAGTCTAGCTGTTTATATCTTACAAAATCTAAAATTGAATTTTGAACATCCATGGTTCGTCTTTTCACTTTGTTCGGGACTTTTCTTTCAGTGTCTAGTGAATCTCCTGAAATAGTCCATTTCATTACCTAATGATATAAATTTCAAATTCCTGTTAAATTTCAAAGTTTCTGCTCCATAGGTTAAAGTATTTCTAATTATTGAGTTATAGGTACATCTGAATTTGATTTCTAAAATTAGTCTTGTCCCTTAAGATCTGATCAGCATGGATATTCTTCCTTTCTGAATTCTATATTTAATGCCCTCTTAACTAAAATATGAATTTGTTTACTCCTGATATATACTCCATTCACTTCTTTAGGTACATCCCTTGCTGTCTTCTAAAACTAGATCTTTTCCTCATCTCCACATGGCAAATAAATTGTTTTCTTTAAATTAATTTTTAATCTCTTTCTATTAAATTCTACTACAAATTTTCTACTTAGATATTCTAAATCTTCATAAGCTTGGGCTATAACTAGTTGGTCATCTGCAAAATTTAGGGAATAAATAGTAAAATTATCCGTAAATAAATAAATAATAAAAATTAAAATACTGAACATAAATTGTTTGCTTTAACAAACTTTTTTTGTGGTAAGATTTAGTAGTACCTCTTATGGCTTTCCCAATTACACAAGTGATTCTTAGAAGTTATTCCCAGAAAGTTTGTCCTACATTTCTTGTCATTAAAATATCTTAAACAGATAGTATTTTAATTAAAATAGTTGAGCCATTTTTGAGAACCAATTTTTAAACCTTTTTGTAAGATTTCCAATCTATTAGGATATATTTTAATTTTGTACCAAAATTCAATGCAACTGGGTTGTGCCCGCCTCGGTAACGTGGTGGCAGCATGTCTGCCTCACGTTCAAGAGGTCCAGAGTTCGAATCTCGGTCAGGGCGAGTTACCTGGATAAGGTTTTTTCCTTATCCTAAAAGACGAATGTAGGGTAACTCTAAGCTCCATGGACCCGAGGCCCTTTTGAGCATCATTTCACCCATTCCATTCATCATCCGATATGACTTAACGTTGGAGGACGTAAATAACAGTAATTGGCTAGTGAGAACACAGAAATCTGTTAAGGCAACCTTTTAGTAGTTCGGTCATGTTTTGGGGAGTTTAAAAGTACCTGCTAAAAATCCAGTAACTAGACATCACAACAGCAGATGGTAGGATAGATTTTGAAGTACCAAATAACAGCTGCATTTGACGATTATTTGTATATAAGGGCACTCAGCTCCTTGGTCATCAGCGCACCACAATTGGTTTTTGATCATTTAAATATCAGTTTTCATATTTTTAAGAATTTGAAATTTTCTTGGTTCATATTTGTTCTCAAATTTTAAGCAGTCATACAACTAATTTTTTTTTTTTTTTTTTTTTTTTTTTTTTTTTTTTTTTTTTTTTTTTTTTTTTTTTTTCAGGTTCCAGCAATGGGTTTTGAAATAAGATGCTTGCCAGTATGGGACCAGAGCAAGTTCTGCTGCTGCTCTTGCTCCATTAGAACAGGAGCAATTATAGTGGGCTGGCTTGCAGTGGTAAGTTATCAAAGTTCTTATGCAATGTGCATTTCAAATTGAGTTCTAATCTATTAAATAAATGAAAAGATTTAACAAGCTGATATACAAATGTATGCAGTAAGCACATAAAATGCAAATGTACTGGAATATATTTCCAACAGAAAGAGACGAATGATTCAACGTTTGTTATCTATATAAATTTTACATTTTGATTGTGTTGACGGAATTTTAATAATGTATTTTACTATTGTGTTCTAAATATTTTGACTTATAAAACCCCACATTTACACACAGTTTGATGGTTTATTTCCAAAGTATTTCATGTTTTATTTTAACATTTCCCCGGGTTTTAATTTTTTTTAAACACGCATCTCATGTCCAAGATTGAGATGTTTGGTTAAGTTTTCCTTTTTTCTTTGAAGGTCAATGAGCATCCTATGCACAAAAATGGTGCATTGTATCTTTAGATATTCCTGTTCAGGGAGAAATGAAAGAAAATCAGTGGGCTATGGCACTGAATTCTTCCGTTCGGATTCTAATCTTTACCTACACACGGTTTGTGTTAGAAAAACCACTTATTGTTGATTGTTCTTATATATGGAAAACAGTAAAAATAATAACCTTAAAGCCCAGGGCTAAAGTACTAAAGAATTGTAAGTCACCATTGGTGTAAGTGATCTAGAATTAAATTTCTTTTTGTCTTCCAGAAAGATGTGTTTGTATTGTATTAATGAATTATAATCATTGTACCACATGAATTTATTCCTTAATTTGTAATTAAAAACAATTGTATTTATATATGTATTTATATGTATAATGTCAGAAACTGCAAAGTCTATTGACAATAAATTATTATTATTAAAAAAAAAAATTGGAAAACTTGCCATGCAGCCATGTTACCCTGGTAGCTCAGTGGTAGAGCAGCTGCATGTAGAGTGGAAGTTCAGATTTTGGCTGACAAAATTTTTCAGTTTAAATTCCAACCCTTATAAGTTATACCAAATCTTTCACAGAATCACTTTGGAAATATGATTAACAAGATTTATCACTGTCACATATCCAGTGTCTTGTACATTTTGGGATTTGAGCTTGATATTTTGTCACCTTATTGACATCCCCTTCTGGCCAAGACTAGAAGTCTATGCAACATCTATAAAGCTCATCAAGGGGTTATACAGAGCTCAAACTTAATTTGTAAATGTTCACCAACTTCCCCCCCCCCTCCCCCTTTCCCTGACTGTATGGGATATTTGTTGAAATAATTTTAATTGTATTTTAATGGAATTAGAATTCATATATATTTTCCCCCACAGCTTGGAAACTTGTCCATGAGTCTGAGAAGCATCGCTTCTCTGGCATCAGGCACAGACACTGATGTAGACCCTAAAGAAGAGGAACCATACAGTAAGTTTTATTGTAGCTTAAACTACCTATACTTAGAAAACATTTAGTTTATAAAAAATAAATTTGATTAAAATTTCATTTTTAGATAATTACTTGATTATTAAAATGCAAATCTTAATTTTTCTCTGAATAGCTTGTGCAGCCCTTTTCATTTGATGTAATTTTATAATTGGTGAATCACAACAGAAATAAAACTTCAGGTATAAAATATCTTCAAAACAAACATTTACGTTGTATACGAGGCTGTGCCATGGCTGAGGGTTAGACTGCTCTGCTCATTAAGGCAGCCAAAATGTGAGATTTGTGGAGAACATAGTACATTCCACCAGTGCTCCATCTTCATTTCATGTATCATCAGTGCAACTGCCTACGATTTCACATGAAGTAAAAAGCAGGCGACACACACATTTATCATTAATGATGATAAGCAAGTTAATCATTTGATGAATCTAGCTTAAATAAGAGTTAAATGAAGCAGCCTGATATTTAAGTACTTAAGATAGTAAGTCGCCACAAGCAGTGTATCTCAAATGCGAGAGCCCCTAGACGTTTACCGGGAAAATGAGTCAGTTGGAGAACTTAATGTCTTGACAGCAAGTTGGTCATGGTAGCTCAAAGGATAAGAGTGGCTGGACAGGAACCAGGAGATCTGTGGTTCAAATTCCGGTCATGGCATTGAATTTTTCAAGCTGACTCGATCCAAAATCTTACCCTATATACAGCTAGTGTTAAGAAATGATTAATTTCCATCAATTAAGTTTAACAATACCACTTACTGTTTTTAAAGGAATTTAGTAATAGTGATGTTCAAAAAACTACTTGTAGTAAGTTCTTCACATTACATCACTTGAATTTTGATTTTCTGAAAGACTAGTTTTGGGAGCTGTTGAGTACATTTTCAACCTCAAAGGTCTAAGTGTTGTCTGCTGTTGGAAAACATAGTTAAATTACTAACCGTGTCTCGAATTCGTCTTATTCTGCGATTGACCAAGTAGTGCTGAATATAAATAAGTGGAAATATGAAATTCAGATTTTTGACACAGCCCTGTCAGATCATTACGCACAAATGTTAAAATTAGTTGTCCCAGTAGATCAGCATAACCCAAAACAGAATGCAAAAAAAATATTCAAAAAGGTTAGACTTGCTAATGATGACAATCTAAGCTATCTAAATTTTCTATTAAGTAAAGAATCTTGGGAAAGCGTGTACACTGAGCGAAATCTAAACGATGCCATGAATGCATTTTTGGACACATTTGATTTTCACTTTGTAACAGCCATACCAATAGTTAAAGTAGCAATGAACAAGCTAGGTAATAAGTGGATCACAACAGGAATCCGCAAATCTGGTGATAGATTAAAATTCTTGAGCAAATTCATGAAGGAAAACAAGACTACACCGGATTTTAAGGCCTATTATGTAAAATATCGAAATATATATAATAAAGTTATAAGAGCGGCCAAAAAGTTACATAACGATGAAACAATAAAAAAAAGCAGTTAATAAAACTAAATCCATATGGCAAGTAATTAAGCACGAAATAAAAAATGGACCCAAATTGAAAGAAAATTACCATCTAGAAATTAATGGCCAAAAAGTAAGTGATCCTAAACAAATTTCAGAATTATTCAACCAGTTTTATTCAACTGTAGCGGAGAAACTGTTAAATACTCATTCTCTAGGAAAGAAGGAAAGATTAAGTGTAAAGAAAAATGAACATAGCATGTTTTTAATTCCAGTAACAGTTGAGGAAGTTAAATATGTTATAAAAAAATTGAAGAATAAGAAATCAGTAGGAATAGACGGTTACTCTAACTGCGTCATAAAGCGTTGCTCCTTATTCCTAATTGAACCACTGACGAACTTGATAAATCTTTCACTTTCAAGTGGGATGTTCCCCAACAGGTTAAAAAAAGGTAAAGTGAAACCCATCTTTAAAAAAGGTAACAAAGGGGAGGTAGGAAATTACAGGCCAATTTCCATAATTTCAACTTTTGCAAAGATCTTCGAACAAATAATGTATAAAAGAGTAACAAGCTTTTTGGAAAAATTTAAAGTAATTAATGACAATCAAAATGGTTTTCGAAAAAATAAATCAACAAGTTCTGCACTGATGAATTTCATTGAACAAGTGTATGAAACACTAGAAAGTAAACAACTAGGGATAGGCATTTTTTTAGATCTTACAAAGGCGTTTGACCTGGTTGATCACAAACTTTTACTAGAAAAATTATCCTCATATGGCATAAGGGGGTTAGCTTTAGATTGGTTCAGATCTTATGTGGAGAATAGAGAGCAATCGGTGGAAATAAGAGTATTTTGATAGCGAAACGAGTGAAGTTAAAACTCAGATTTCAAGTAGCGCTATAATGAAATATGGGGTCCCTCAAGGTTCGGTGCTTGGACCTCTTTTATTTATAGTGTACATTAATGATTTGGCAGATAATGTAGAAAACAGAACCAATATAAATGTTACACTTTTTGCAGATGATACAAATATTTTTATCAAAGGGGTGAATAAGGAAGGGGCAGATGTACATATTGAAAATAATCTAAAATATATTCAAAAATGGTTTAGTGCCAATATGTTAATATTGAGTAAGGAGAAAACAGCAGCCCTAAGCTTCTATAATAAAATGAGTGGAAGTCAATTGTATCCAAAATTAATGCTGGGACAAGACCAAATACATTACGTACAAACTATCAAATTTCTGGGACTAATACTAGATGAAAATTTAAATTGGGAAACTCACATAGAGGCATTGACGAAAAAGCTTAGTAAAATGTGTTTCTTAATGAGGGCGATTACAGGCATGTCAAGCTTGAAAGTTCGGAGAATAGTGTACTTTTCATATATACAGTTTGTTGGCATATGGTATAATTTTTGGGGGAAATTCTAAAGACAGTATAAAAGTATTCAGATACCAAAAGAAAATAATTAGAATCATAGCAGATGTCTCAAGCACAACTAGTTGTAAGCCATACTTCGGTAAATTAGGTATCTTACCACTGCCAAGTATATACATATATGAAACTCTTGTACATATGAGAGCAAGCCTAAGTTTATTCAAAACAAATTCTGAAATTCATATACACAACACTAGAACAAAGAATAATTTATTTGTGAAGTCACACAAAACAAAGATGTATGAAAATAGTTTCACATATGCTGGCTTACATCTTTACAATAAGCTACCTGAATCTATAAAAAAGATTGAATCACAACATCAATTTAAGAAATTGTTATTAAACTTCCTTAGAGCCAATAGCTTCTACAGCGTGGATGAAGTTTTAAATTTGTCAATATTTAGTTAGCTACCTTAATTATAAATATTGTACTTAGTTTTTAATTTGACGTGTCCTATAACATGTACATGTTTTAATGGATGAATCAATAAATCAAATCAAATCTTCTGGCAGATGAAACTACTCTTGGGCCACTTATTTGTTTTAATGATTAATGACTTGCCCTTTTTTGTGAACTCGCATACAGTATTACATGTAGACTCCTTTCTAAATACCAGCCCTGATTTTGTTAACCTTAAAACACTAGTAAGACACCTTGTCACAAGCATATGTATGGTTTCGAGCTAATAGCTTTCTTCTAAATGTAAAGATACAGCAGTTCATTTAGTTTAAGAGATATACCTTTATTTAACATTTCTAAAGAAGTGAAGTCTTTGGATGGTGTATGACAAACTATCTTGGGTACCACACATTAACTTTTAGTGCTAAGCTCTCGGAGTCATTCTTCTGATTAGAAGTTTGAAAAACTGTACCTGACATTTATCAGATCTGCATATTTTGCTTTTTTCCACAGCATTATCACATTCAGAATTTTGCTTTGGGGTAATAGCTCTCATAATAGTATGCATGTATTGCAAAAAAATACTATCCGTATCATGACAGTTAAGTTGGCAGACTGCAAATCACTTCTCATTAAATTGAGAATGACTATAATATACTTGTATATTTGTGCTTTACTCATTTACATAAAGGAAAATTTATCTACCCATCAATATAGGCTGGATGTACATATTGATTAAGGCTTCACGGGTGATCAGCCATGTCAAATTTGTGAAAATAGAGCTTTCGGCCATTATGTACTCCATGGCCTTCATCAGGAATGGAGGCCATGGAGTGCACAATGGCTGAAAGCTCGATCTTTATAAATTTGATGCGGCTGATCACCCGTGAAGCCTTAATCGATAATGCTTGCCACAAAAGCTTCTTACAGGTTTACAGTTATAATACTGGAAATAGCAATTTAAATGATATACCACATCACAGATTATCCAAATCACAGAATAAGTTTGAAGTATTGTGCATAAGGTTGTGTAACACCTTAGCAGCCGGTTTAATTAAATTACCTTACAACAGATCTAGACAGATTTTTCAACAGATTGCTTGCTAACCCATATTCTGTTTGAGAATAATTTGAAAATAATACCTAATCTTAATTTTAATTTTTATGTGTTTTAATTTATTTATCTTGGTTTTAATTGCTGTATTTTCAGTTTAATATTACTATAGTATTTTACCAATGATATTGTGGACATTTTCTTTATTTTCTGTTTTAAAGTTCATTTTGTCAGTTTGTACTGAGCATGTATTTATACTCAAATTGGTTATACTTTGAGAGTGAGAATTTTAATTAGCTTAAATTCTTTTACCTTATCGCTTCAAAAAGGAGCCTGAGTGTGGTATGCGCAAACCGTGACAGGATGGTAATATCTTGGCATGTGTAACGAAGTGTTCCGACCAGAACATGGCAGTTCACAGCCCATTGCTAGAGGGCATGCATGCATGTCACACGACTATACAAAACTAGCAGCAGCAGCAGCATACATCAATCATCCAATGCTGCCAGTTGCATTGCAAACAGTAAAATGGAGGCATCAAAAGAAGAGCAAAGAGGCCTTGTTAGTTTTCTGACAGTGGAAGGAGTAGTGGGAACGGACATTCGACAAATGTCAAGTGTGTGGCGAACACTGCATGTCCCTTGCAGGGTCAAGGTGTGGCACAAGCCCTTCAGGGTAGGATGGGTATCGTTAGCCGATGATGCACGGTTTGGAGCACCCCACTGCAGTAATGATAACATCGTCCAGCAGGTTGATGCACTCATTAGCAAGGACCGCCGAATGACAGTGAAAGCCATAGCCGCTGAGGTCAGACTGAGCGTTGGAAGTGTTCACACCATCATGAAGAAATGACTGCTCTTGTGCAATGTGTGTGCCCATTGTGTACCCCACTCTTCAACCACACCAGGAGGCATGTTGAATGGGCCACTGTCTTGGTCATCTGCAGCATTATGCTAGGGAAGGGAATGAGTTCCTGGCACGAGTGGTGGCTGGAGATGAGTAATGATGTCATCACTTCAAACCAGAATCAAAATGAGTCTCCCGTGGAAACATCCAGGGTCACCACTAACAAAAAAAAAAGCCAAGGCCACCCACACAAGTGCAGGAAAGGTTATGCTGAGGTTCTTAAACCAAGATGGCCCCCTTCTGATACACTTCCTACAGCACGGAACAGTGAATGCCCAGCATTACTCGCAATCCTGGACCAACCTTTGCCAAGCAATCAAAGCAAAACGACCAGGCCATGTTACCCATGGGATCATTCTGCTCCACAATGCAAAGCCTCATATGGCCAACAGTGGCAGCACTCCTGCAGAAATTCAAATGGGAGGTTCTCGGCCACACTCCATACAGTGATTATGCCATTTTTGGTTCCCTTAAAAAGGCTCTTGAGGCTTAAGCAATTCACCTTTGACATGCAACTGTATGTGCAGAACTGGCTCACGTCACAGCCCCAGGACTTTGAGACAGCCTTTCACACTGGTTTCTGTAATTCTCTGGCTCATTTCTTTTTGAATGCACCTTATACATTGTTTTCTGATATTGCTGTAATAGTTCAATTACAATATATTTTTTTGTTGTAATTTTACTCTGTTAAATCATATTGTACAATGAATGGAATGGGTGAAATGATGCTCAAATGAGCCCAGGGTCCATAGAGCTTAGTTACCCTACATTCATCTTTCAGGATAAGGGAAAACCCTGGAAAGAACCTTATCCAGGTAACTCGCCCTGACCGAGATTCGAACTCGGGACCTCTTGACATACCAGCATGCTACCGAGGTGGGCTAAAATCTATTATGTACTTCTTTATCAAATTGACTGTTTGGACAAAGTTAAATTACTTGATCTCCATTATTATTGGTCATTATTGAATTAACAATGAAACGGAGGTGAAACAATGAAAAATGCAGAAACTAATCTCTATTGGCAAATAATCTTCGACAGTTTCTGAATTTCAGTGAGCTTCAGATGTTTATTAATGTATGAGAATCTAAAATGTATATTAGTTTATATCTAAAAATTTGCATAAGTAGGTTATAGAGCATAGTTAAATGTGTCTCTCAAAGTTGGTATTTATTTTTAATGAAGTGTGATTCTTTTACAGACCGAAGAGAGATATACATCAGCCTGCTAGTATCAAACATGGTTGGACTTCTGATCGATTCCCTTTCTCTGTATGGAATATATAAGGTTTGTATATTTTAACATAATTTAAATTAGAGCTAACAATTATTTAATTTTACTCAAATTTAATTTTAAAAGAAAATCCTAGTTCAAAGTAGTAATACTTATCTGAATATTACCCCCTAAAAGAAAATCCTCTGTAGCAACTTTACGACGTCTAACAGACCATGACTGTCTCAAACATTTATTCAGGATTGATATAGCAAGATCTCCTGTATCCTTCCTGTGCCTTTTGTCAATGTACCAACATAATGGAATGCAGGAGAGCAAATGGCTTTATTGCCAACTGCTTAATATTAGAAACCAACCAATATTACCCCAAAGAGATCTAACCCATGAGAAATATCAATTTCTTTTCAACCATAATTAAGAAGTTATTTGCAGCTGTAAAATTTTAAGGCTTGCACATTTTAACACAAGTATGAAACATCAGCACTAATTTTGACAATAGTGATTTAACATTTTATTGAACTTTACATTTTCTCAGTTGCCAAAGTTGCTTAAAAGTCAACATCACAGGTTCATATTTAAATGGAAAATTAAGGAATGTCAAGGAAATTAACAAGGTTAAGGAAAGAAAAGGAAATTTGTTCCAAATATTCTTCAAACTGAGAAACAGCAAATTCTCAGAAAAATGTAAGGGTAAATAATTTTCACATAGGTTCTCATATCGTGGGTACAAGATTTGACCATGTACATACATTTGTCAAATTAATTTCTTCCCCTGGATGGAACCTTTTTGGACATATTCTTTAATATTTAATTTTGTTAATACTTCTCAAATGGCTTACTGTATTTCTATTCCCATTGTACTATACGGAAATAACAATTTTTACAAATGTACATCACATTTCATATGGACTAGATAAAAGTTTGTAAAAGATTAGAGAAGGTCATGTTACTGCAATACATCAGTTTTTCTTTCAATTAATTGCTGACTTAAAATTGTTTCACAGGAGAAACCAACCTTCATGCTGCCGCAGATAATTCTTGAATTTATTGGTTACATCGTTATAACCATTGCCATTATCATTATTACCATACTGATGGGTATTTATGTAAGTGGCTTGGGAGCCCTTGCAGTCTTCTTGATTGGATTTGCAGTTATGGGTAAGTAAAGCAACTTTGCTAACTTAAGGTACATATTGAAATTACTATAGGTAACTGATGGTTAATTATTTTTTTGTATCGGTGAGTAAAAGCCATTCTAATGTATACAAGTTAAGAAAGTAATTATATATGATTGAAGCATAATTTTTTATTATGCTGGGTTCCAGGGGTGAAAAATGATGGGGAGGGATCTAAACTAAAGAAATAGAATATCAACTTTCTATACTATCTACAGTTTGCCACAGCAAAGCAAGTCCCAGGGGAATGAGGTGCAGGGGGGGAAAACAGTAGTTCTGATACTCTGGCTGGTAGTTACTGACACATGGGTCAGTTCAGTTAAAGTCCCTTCAGAAACATTTTAGTGCCTTCTACTTGTGTGAATAAACCTTCTCATTTTTAATATGCTGATTTAATTCCTTTTGTGTAGCGTACATGTTTTTTTAAATAGTCTTAAGATTGCAGATCAGCTAGAAAGTCCTTTACACTCTCATGCTAGTTTAATCCTGCTGTAAACAAGGCGGAGCTGACTCAACTCGCCTGGGTTAGATGCTACATGTGCACACCTAAGTTTTGCAACACTAGCAGTATATATAGTAGTGCTAACTTCTAGACAATAAATGGTGGGTGGGTGGGTGGGTGGGTTACACATAACTTATTAAATCTATGAGTTGGTTCATTTCTGAATAAATCATCTTTTACTTTACTGCATATAGCACTTTTTGTAAAATCATATGTTTCTACACGCTGTTTGCATTTGAGATTTTTCCCGGTGTTCTTAAGAGTTCTGGATGCTTGCTGCTCCATTCTAACACTATGTACACTAATATAATTTTGAGTCCAACTAATGCTCAATGCTCCATTTATTGCTAGTATTTGCCTAGAATGCATTTCGTTAGGATCTTCCTAACATCATCAGGTCGACAACAGCTGATGTTGGGAAGATCCTAACAAAACGTATTCTAGTTAAATACTAGCAATAAGTGGAGCATTGTGTATTAGTTGGACTCAAAATTATATTAATGTTGTGCTTCATTGTATCATAGTCCTTACACATTGGAAGATATAAACTTGAAAGAAGCGTAGGGACAGTGAAGCACAAATTAGTACAAAAGTGAATCGAGAATATATTGACACATTGCTTCACTCACACTGTTTATTCACAGGACATGTTTCAAGAGCTCTTGCTCCTATCCTCAGCTGATACTCGATTAGTGCAAGTTGTAGTGGTTTCTTCTTTCTCCGTATTGTCAATAGATGGCGTGATGTACTTGTCAAAGATGTCCGGTGTTAATCACCCCATAGACCTTTCCGTATGGGAAAAAATCTTCATTAACAAAAATCGTCAGTCATGAATTTTGAAACTCCACCACCGGACATCTTTGACAAGTACATCACGCCATCTATTGACAATACGGAGAAAGAGGAAACCACTACAACTTACACTAATCGAGTATCAGCTGAGGATAGGAGCAAGAGCTCTTGAAACATGTCCTGTGAATAAACAGTGTGAGTGAAGCAATGTGTCAATATATTCTCGATTCACTTTTGTAAATTGGAAGATGTTTACTGTTGTCTTTATACATATATAGTTATTAATTTAATAAACCAGAAAAAAACAAAATTAAATATGAAGTACACAATCATGATACCAGATGTAAATCTGACTTGTACTATAGTATTATAATGTAAAATCTGTAAATAAAGGTTCATGTATAATAGGATTACAAATGTACAATAGACTTCCAGCCTATGTTCAAAGAGAAAACAATGCTATTAAATTTAAGCAATGTTTTAAAAAATAACCCTGTGTATAGTAGAAATGAATTTTTGCAAGCTATATGTTGTAAATTTTAATATTGTTAATTGTATTTTAATGTATATTGACAATGCTCGATACTTGTATTAGTCTATGGTCAATTACTATTTCTTGGGCTGAATTGTATGTGTTTGCAAATAAACTAATATTATTGTACATTTTATGTTTCAGCTTTCAGTATGTACTTGTACATCATTAGATACAGTTACTACAGGCAGCTGGAAGAGAGAAGGAAGCCAATTGAATCAGCTCCATACTAAATAACCATCGCTTTTATTTCATACAAAATTCATCTTTTATGTTTTGTGTTTGTGTGATTTCACATAAGTGTTAAATTTCGAGTCTGTTTCTCAGAAAGAACATTTAATGTTATCTTCAGTGTAAGAAGTGTATTACATGTTTTCAAAACTGTTTCAACTATAATGCAAGCCTTAATATGTTCAGACAAGCTGTTTGTTGCATTTACTATAAATGGATTTCTATAGATTACAAACAAAAGTATCTAGGATTGACATTAAACTATTGATGTCTCAGTTAACTATAAGTGGATGATGTAGATTACCATTTGTTTAAAATATTGCTTTTATTGTACTGGTAATCCTTTATAGATAGGTGTTTCTAAATGCCACCTATGAGAGAGTATACATAAGGTAGTTTAAAATGCTGCAGTCAGCTGAAAATAAATTTCAGTTTTAGAAATGAAATGAAAGCATTATTTAAGAACAGAGGAGAAAAACTTATTAAACTACACTTAAAGCCATCATATAAATAAGTACATGAAGTTCGATTTAGTAGAGTGGAAGTTACATTGATAGAGATCAGGGAAAAAGTGAAATGATTGATGAAATTACTGGTGAATGTGAAGCAGAGCACATTTCTGCTCCACAGCAGCACTTGTAACAATATTAATTTGGTATTTTTCCATGCTGTAACTTTAAATTATAGCAGAAATAATAGTTCAATTATTTTTACACTTCGTTTAGAAATAAGATTTATTCTTGTTTAAAATGGGAGGTAATTATTTTTATAAAATGTTTGAAATTAAATTTAACCTGATTTAATATAAGGATTTCAAGTAGTTTTGTATCATTCTGACAGTAGTGTAGTTTAAGAATTCAAGAGAAACATTTTGCACATTTTTATTAAAGCAACACAAAGTATTTTTGTATTTGTTGGTAACCTGTTATGTTACTGTTGGGAACAATAACAGAATAAAGTTATATCTACTATGCTAATACTGTTTAATTGGCTTTTGACATCCCAATACTTTCATCCATCCATCCATCCATCCATCCATCCATCCATCCATCCATCCATCCATCCATCCATCCATCCATCCATCCATCCATCCATCCTATTATGTTTGAGTACTTAGGAATATATCCATTCAATATGAATATTGAAAAGCATTGTATATAACATGAGCTGGTTTTGCCTTGAATTGGGTATTTATGTATTAATCCACCCCATGGTTTATACATATAAATCTGGTTTTGTCAGTACTAATACATTTTACAGTTAAAACATTCAAAACATAACATTTCTCTATTTACTAAAATATTCTAAACATTTGACACTGTTTCACAGAATCATGTATCCATAATTTATCAGTAACAAAATTATACATAGTTAAACCTCTGGTGTATTGATTTCAATTTTTTAGCTGTTCTAACCATATTGAAATGAATGATTTTGATTTCTGGTGAAATGATTATGTCCATCCTTGTTGATGCAGAATGCCTATGAATATAATGAACAGTTTCTAGAATATAAAGACCAGGAACACTTAAAAATTTAAGCTCTTTAAAATAAGGTTTACAATGAGTTAGATAATTTAAACTCAACATAGTTCTAATCTTTTTATTGAATAACAAAAACCACTTAAATCCACTGAAAGATCCCCAAACTGCTATTCCGTATATTTTCTACATATGCTTTATATATCAGTTTCAAAGTATGCAGGTTGCAAATATCTCTTAGCTTTAAGAACATAAAATATACTCTATTCAATTTAATTATGACATGTATGTGATGTTTCCAGCTCAAATGATTATCAATTGTGACTCCTTGAAAACCAGTTTTTGTATCATATCAAACTCTTATTTTCTAGTGATATATTTGGAAACTATACAGATCTACCTCTTTTTATTAGATCAAAGTTAATTCAATAGGATTTAATATAAAAATTATTTGTGGTTGGTTTATTGACACTCGTCACTTACTTTTTCATATATTTATGAGAGACTAGTTTCAAAGGCCCTGGCCTCCATTTTCAATCTCTTCCCAACTGGCATTTGTTGTTATCTGCTCTCTCTGGTGGTGGAACTATGAACTTTTTTGTCAAATTATCTGCTGGCGGGATTTCAAAGTTCATTACGCGATCCTTATTTTTCCAGATGAATATGTTCTCCCATGTTGTCAATCTATTTTGGTTTATCACTCCTTTTAATAATTTTGGATTTGGATCAATGTCATGGTTTTCATTCCAAAAATGAAATGCTACTGCTGACTTGTCTTCTTGTTTCAATCTGATGTTTCTAAAGTGTTCTTTGACTCTGGTTTTTAAATTTCTTTTTGTTTGACCTATGTAGCATTTTTCACAATTACATAGGTCAAAGAACACTTTAGAAACATCAGATTGAAACAAGAAGACAAGTCAGCAGTAGCATTTCATTTTTGGAATGAAAACCATGACATTGATCCAAATCCAAAATTATTAAAAGGAGTGATAAACCAAAATAGATTGACAACATGGGAGAACATATTCATCTGGAAAAATAAGGATCGCGTAATGAACTTTGAAATCCCGCCAGCAGATAATTTGACAAAAAAGTTCATAGTTCCACCACCAGAGAGAGCAGATAACAACAAATGCCAGTTGGGAAGAGATTGAAAATGGAGGCCAGGGCCTTTGAAACTAGTCTCTCATAAATATATGAAAAAGTAAGTGACGAGTGTCAATAAACCAACCACAAATAATTTTTATATTAATTTTGACGTCACTGTTACTAAATTCCTCCAAACACACATCAATAGGATTTGTTTAAAATTAATTTATTACATTTTAACCAATTACTAAGTCCTTCCATTAGTTGGCCAATACGCAATTGTAATTCCTCACTGTCTTCGCCCTTAAAAATCATACTGTTATCATCTGCAAATAGGACAACTTGTGTTTGGAAAATTTTTAGGCAGGTCATTAATGCACACCAAAAATAAGTGGCCCTAAATTAGCCTTTTGGTATACTGTGGCTTACTTGCTTTACATTAGAATTACAATGGTCAGTTATGTTTCTATTTTGTAATACAACTACCTGTTCTCTACCACTAAGGTAGAAATTAAACCAATCGTAACTGAGACCTCGCATACCACACAATTCCAATTTATGTAATAAATTACTGTGACTAACAAGATCAAATGTATTAAGAGTATAGTCTCTTAATGCGTTCTAAAGGCAAATCATTTTAATCAGGTTTGGGTTGGAATTTGAAAATGTTTATGAAAACACATAGTTACTGTGGATAGTGCATGTTACCTCATCAGTTTAAAGTCTGAATACTAATAAATATTGCATTTTTCTGAACTTCATATATTTTCAAATTATTTTACAGTAATTTTGTAAGTGCTGAAACATTTTGAGGTGGTCAGGAAGTTGTTTATTCACACCTCCTGCGAGGATCCGTGGTTCAGTTATTGATGCAGTGGTGGCAAAAATCCTTAGCATAGCTTCCTACCAAAGGGAAGTAAAGCTGTGGTTTCTAGTTGTGGATTTGTGGCACATATATATATTTAAGCAGCCGTTCACACTGAGAACTGCAGTAGTAGCATCCATAAATAAAAACTGAAATTTCTGAGTAGTTTATGTAAAGTATCTGTAAGGCCCAGCATATTTTGGAGTCCACAGTTACATCATAATTTACTATTATCATTCCTCCATGGGAGGTAGCATTCTGCCCTTGGATACCTTAAGCTAATAAATCAGTCAATATGTAGCTTGTGGAACTTCTTTGGAGCTCATCAACCATATAGAGAGCATTTTACACAAATAAGGAACCTGCAGTTTCACAGTTACTGAGGTGGACACCTGCTTTGGGAGATTCCCTGTTGGAATAAAAAATTTCTTCTTTGTGACAATGATGCAAAATAAGGTAATATGACGAGGTTTAACTGTATTGGAAAAAAAAATATTACATAGGGAGGACAAAAAGAAACATAGGCACTAGAAAGAAAGAACACTTCAGGCACTTAAGATACAAAAATATTGATGAGTCCGCAATAGCAGCTCATTTCTGGTCTGAAAATCATGAAATTGAAGATAGCACAGAATTACTAAAATACGTACAAAAACATAGTGAACTCTTCATATCGGAGAGGATATACATAGAAAAACATAAAAACCAACTAATGAACTTTGAAATCCCGCCAGAAGAGAATCCCACATTTAAGTTCATCACTAAATCAACAGATGGCAGCAGCAACCCCAGAATTACCCACACCGCTGGATCAAGCTTCAGTCGCATAAAAGCGTAGATGCAAACGATGATTTGCGAAACATGTCCTCAAAATAGGTACGAAAGTGAAGCAGATGTGTAAAAAATACGACTCATCTAAAATTTAATAAGGTAATATGAATACAAAATTGAATCGAGAATATATTGACACATTGCTTCACTCACACTGTTTATTCACAGGACATGTTTCAAGAGCTCTTGCTCCTATCCTCAGCTGATACTCGACTAGTGCAAGTTGTAGTGGTTTCTTCTTTCTTCGTATTGTCAATAGATGGCGTGATGTACTTGTCAAAGATGTCCGGTGGTAGAGTTTCAAAATTCATGACTCTATGACGATTTTTGTTAATGAAGATTTTTTCCCATACGGAAAGGTCTATGGGGTGATTAACGTATTTTATTAGAGATGTTTCCAAATTGATGTCATGTCTAGTATTCAAAAAATGAAAAGCCACTGCTGATTTTTCTGTTTCACCATTTTTAATGTTTCTCATATGTTCATTAAAAATGGTGAAACAGAAAAATCAGCAGTGGCTTTTCATTAGTGCTAGTGTCTGTGTTAGATCTAGGAGGCGTGGGAAGAAAGTTAAAAGCTATAAGCTCAGATGACAAGGAAGTTGTGATTAATGTCTATAAATTTTTTATAGATAAATGTGATGCCCTAAAATGCAGAAAGCCAATATATCTGTGTCGAGCATAATGAAATTTGTAAAGAACTCGTGCACAGGAAAATTTCTGACGGCATGGCCAGATGTGCAAAACAGTAGTATCCAACTACAATATCTTTAAAATAGATTATATGCAACAAATTGTTGAAATTTCACTTTTGTTTAACAATAGCAAAAGCCATTCTTTGTGTCATGCATCTAGTTTGAGTCATTTTGTTTTGTGTGCATACAAATGATTATATAACTGTGCAAGCAAAGTGTTCAGTACAAGGTTTTATGGTTTAGATTATGCTACCACACGATAATCATATGTTGTGCCACACACAAGCTGTAAAATAAAATGACAAACAAAATGAAAAAATAGGAAAAGAAAGGGTTGTTTTGAAGTATGATGGTAGTTAAAACGTTTTGTTGCTTTGGTGAGGGTTGTTTTCTGTATAACATGTTCAATGTCCTAGAGCAGTGCTCGATAGGATCAAACAAAGGAATATGTTAGCATCTGTATACACATTTTAAAATACTTCCCAACCAAAGTTTATAATAGTCTTATGCAGCTGTTTTTATTTAGTATTTGTTATACTATTTCAGTTTAGAGTGACTCCTTTAACCTATTGGGAGTTAACGAATAGCACATTTGAAATTGTTAAATTTCTGTTAACCTTGGCTTATTTTACTAATGTAGCAAATAAATTAGCTTGCATACACTGTACTGGCTTCTGATATCACTTCAGAAAATGTGGGGAATTTTTTTGCTGTTTGACATTGACTTTGATATTGATGACAAGTTCAGATTTTTAGGGAGGTGTTAGTATGGGTAGCAGTGAGAAGAAAACCAGCCCCTTATTGCAGATGTTTGTTAAAAATCAAGTGTGGTGTAGTCAAAATAACTCTGAACGTACATATATTTTCATGAGCATAGCCTCTGTGATGTACAGCTAACTTCTGACAGCCAACCAACGGACATTTTCAAAAAATGTTCTTGTTATGGAAACAAATGCACGTGGAGTAGGGTGAAAGAAGCCCTAAAGGCTATTTAGGGCCTAAGAGGAGAATTCAGAAGTGGACAGTGTGATGGTTTGTTATTCGAAAACCTACACTAGACATGTGCTGGTATACAGATGACATGGCAGCTACTCCATTTTTGGGGAAATAATGGGTGGCAAGGATCTATAGATCAGTTTTTACAAGTATAAATCCTCTTTATGAAAAAGCTAAATGCTATAAAGTATTTTTACACCTGCTGAATATAAGCATATACAATTGTTTAGTAATTAGGAGAACTCTAAACCTAAGCAAGACAATGACCTAATGGACTTATGCATATCAATAGTTCACAGCCTAATTCAGCACTATAACATTCAGAGGCCTCTTTATACAGGGAGTAAGAAATCCACCAGCACCCCTCATACTTGAATAAACATACTTCCCTAAAAGGATATGCATACCAGAAAGGTTGCTCCCATTTCGAAAATGTGCCGCAAAAAAGGAGTTTGCAAGGAAACCATGATTTTCCATGAATGGGAAGTACCCCTTTGTTTATCCCTGTTTTCAGGTGTACCATTCGAAAGGAAACTTATAAGGTAAGCTTTGATCTCTTATAGAATTTGTTTAAATTTATTGTAAAAGAGAAATATGTTGTTTTCAAATGCTAGCCTTTGGCAATGAAGCCATTAACTCTATTGCTCTCCAATATTTCTGTGTAGTGGGTCCAGCAGGTAGGACGTCACAGGTTAAAAGATGTTCAGTAAAAGAGAAATGTAAAAGTAATTGGAGTTAAATAAGCATTAAATGCATGTATACAGATATCTAACACATCTATCGATTCTCCTGCATTTTCCCTGGCATATGTATCCATATTGGTGAAAGGGTTACAAATTACCTCTAGTAAGTGTGCTTAAATACCTAACTATTCATGATTTCATTTTAAATTGTCTAGTGATTTCAAAAAATCAATACACACCATGCAGAAGAAAAATGCATTTACGAAAACCATTCTTTTTTTAACAAGTGCAGTTAGTATAGTAATACGTTAAAAATTATTTTAACTTCTCCACAAATGTTAACATCAAGTCCAAAATTTGGGAATCTAAAGGATTTGCTTCTAAGTTTACTAATAAATGCTAATAAGATTTAGGTAGGCTGGCCCTGTAGCTCAGTCGGTAGAGCACCTGCCTGCCGTGCTGGGGGTACTGGGTTCGATTCCTGGCTGGGGGTGGGATTTTTCTACGACCAAGATGAATCCCATATCTTCCCCAGAGTCTGGAAGTATGAATGAGAGTGTGAATGTGTGCATGATCTAATGATACAACCCAATGATTACGAGTTAACACTATCAATATGTTCCATAGGAAAAGGCCCACTGATATGACCACTGCAGTGAAAGGTAGTTAAATTGGAAAAAAAATAGGTTTGAAGTTCCTTGAGCCTTAGCTCCTAATTTGACGCAAAAACAAAAGTGATCAATGGTGTAATTAGAATGTTTTTCTGTATTTATTTTTATACAATGATATTAATAATTTGTTTCTCTACTATGTATACATTCCACCCAAAAATTCAATGTCAAGATTGTTTGGATGGGTGTGTAAAAGTAGATCAGTAAACACTATGTGGAGTGAAAAATTTCTGAAATCTTGTGTGCTCAAATTTTCCAATACTATGAAGATTTCTCAGATAGGAATATTATGTTCATTTTTTATCTCTGTGCAGTGCAAAGTGAATAGAATTTTAAAGCCATCATAATACAAGCTCTTAAAAGATTTGACCATCACTTAAAGCCTACTGTGTTCTGATATTCACCTTGTGTTACAACAAAATCAACAATACGAAATTTCTAAACATTTTATTTTCTCAGTTAACATCAAATAGAACCAGAGATGAGCATTTGTAAGAATAGTATGTACAAGAGTAGAGAATGCCATGCAAGTGCAACAAGCTTTTTTTCTTGGCACACCACATTTTAGTTAAGAGTATCAGTATGCTTCTCTCTTACTGTATCATAATATAGCACGTAAGCTTTCTTTAATAGAGTGCTAAATTGAAGGATAATGAATGCCATTAGTAGCAGGAACATACCCAGGACCGTATTCCTAACAAAAAAAGTTGGGGGACGCACACCTAAAAATTCTCCAGATGCTGGAGAACTGATCAGAATTCTGCACTTGTAGATTCACCTTCCTGCTTTGGTTGTCCTCAGCATGCGAACGACCTTTTATCCATTCTTTTATGTAATCCTCTGGGTTCCACATATGTACTGGGGGTCCGTTTATAGTCATAAACACTATTTGAATGTATATATTTTGTATTTCTGCAGTACTTTGAATGTTAAATTAAGAAAGGTAATGAATTAAAAAACTATAAATAATATTAGTAAGGGTACTGCATCCCCCTCTGAAAAATAGTGGGGGGACAGCTTACATCCGCGTTCCCCCTCCACTACTGCCTTGAACATACCACAACCTGAATATTGTATGATGATGATGATGATGATGATGATGTGTATAGGGGCGCTCAACTACGGCGGTCATCAGCGCCCTTTAAAAAACAAGTCATGGCAAAAGCCAGATATAAACATTTCTAAAAATATATTTTATCTATAAATCCATTAAAACTGCACACACATATATATATATATTTAAAAAAAAAAGGATACTTGAGGTTAAATTCTAAAATCCACAGCTGAAACAAACGCTAAAACTTTTCTCACCGCCGTTTCGTCGTCCGCGAGGATCTCCGCCAAGCTGGCCGGCAGCTGGAGAGACCTGCGGAGACGTGCCAAGCTAAAACAATCTAAAAGCAAGCGACGGACAGTCAGGTCAGCACTGCACAGTGGGCAAACGGGAACGGGAGTCCTATTCAATAAAAAGCTGTGGCTAAAATAACAATGCCCAGTGCGCAACCGAGCCAAAATCACCTCCTCGCGGCGAGATGACCGACAGGAGGTAACCCAGGGAATCGGAAGTTCCTTGACTGATCTAAGTTTATTATTGCGGAGAGCGGACCACTCTTCCTGCCAGCAGGTTTGCACAGCTCTGCGCAATACGGCCCTAAAAACTTCCGATGTCACACATGGTACACGAACCCTGGGCTTCATGGTAGCCGTCTTGGCTGCCGAATCCGCCATTTCATTCCCCCGCAAGCCTACGTGACCAGGGATCCATACACACACCACGCTAACGCCAGAAGCCTGTAAAACGTGGAGGGCATCCTGTATCCGCTGCACAATAGGGTGGTAGTTGTACAGCTGCCGTAGGCTTTGAAGTGCACTGAGGGAATCACTCAGGATTAAGCAGTTCCCCAACTTTCGTCGACGTACGTGTAAAATGGCCCGGTATATTGCATAGAGCTCTGCGGTAAAAATGGAAGTGCTAGTGTGGAATCCGAATGTATAGGGTTCGGTTCCACACACGTAAGCACAACCAACGCCATCTGAATTCTTGGACCCATCGGTGTAAATTTTAATATGGTCCTGATATCGCGATAAAAATTCCAAAAAGCATATGCGGATACTAGACATAGACATGGTAGATTTATCATGTGTGGTCATGCCCAGATCAACGTGGGACGCTCTGCACAACCAAGGAGGGTATGTCCTCTCCCCCCTAGGATACATCTTGGGCATTTCAGTATTAAGATGTCTAAGGAGCTCCCGGAAACGAAAACCAGGTGGCTTTGGTTTAGTAGAAGTATTCCTATAACGTACGTCCATGAAGGTGTTAAAGAACGGCGTAAACGTTGGATGTGTGGGCATGCAATTAAGTCCACAGCCATAATTTGCTAATAGCATGTTGCGCCTGTACTGCAGAGGAGGTTCTGCAAACTCAGCATACAGGCTTATAACTCGGCTCGTTGGAAATGCCCTAACTGCTATACGTATGCCACAATTATGGACTGTGTGTAATCTCTTCAGCACAGATGGTCGTGCTGAGCCATAAACGATATTACCATAATCTAATTTGGAACGGATGAGTGTGCGATACAGTCGCAATAACACTGTACGATCCGCTCCCCACGATTTTCCACTTAGTACCCGCAAGATATTTAAAGATCGGTCACATCGTGCTTTCAGTTGTGCTATATGCGACGACCAACTAAGTTTTCTATCAAATATCAATCCAAGGAACCTCGTCTCATCTGCAAAAGGTAGTAGATCAGCGCCTAGCCGGAGCCTTGGAAGTAGTCGACTCTGCTGACGCCAGAAGTTCACACAGATGGTTTTCTCAGCAGAGAATCGG
This sequence comes from Mantis religiosa, assembly GCA_030765055.1. NCBI lineage: Eukaryota > Metazoa > Arthropoda > Insecta > Mantodea > Mantidae > Mantis > Mantis religiosa. Next base: position 31,246,929 of record CM060959.1, read on the forward strand.
AAGCCGTTCTTTAAACTCCAAACCTTAAGGTTGTCCAAGGTGGTTTGAAGACGGCGCTCTATAAACGAAGTGCGCTGAGATGTACAGTAGACGGCAAAGTCATCTACGAATAGGCATGACGAGACCCCCGGAGGTACACATTTCGAGATAGAATTAATCGCAATAGCAAACAATGTAACACTTAGCACCGATCCCTGTGGTACACCGTTCTCTTGAACAAAAAGGTTCGAAAGAACCGAGCCAACCCTTACTCGGAATACGCGGTCTTTCAAGAATTCCTGAAGGAAGAGTGGTAGGCGTCCACGTATATTCCAGGTGTGCAGAGTACGTAGCAACCCTGTACGCCAACACGTATCATAAGCCTTTTCGAGGTCAAAAAATATTCCGACTGTTTGACAGTTTTTAAGAAAGCCGTTCATAATCTGTGTCGACATGGCCACAAGATGATCTACTGTTGAACGGCGTCGTCGAAAACCGCACTGGATGTTATTCAGTAGGTTGTGCGTTTCCAGCCACCATACCAACCGCCCATTTATCATGCGTTCCATCACCTTGCAGACGCAACTGGTGAGGGAAATAGGACGGTAGCTAGAAGGGAGATGACGGTCCTTGCCAGCTTTCAAGATAGGTATAATGGTGGCTTCTCGCCACTTGTCCGGAAACGTGGCATCAACCCAAACACGGTTATAGACCTCGAGCAGGAATGCCTTACCTTCAGGTGAGAGATGTTGTAACATTTGAACGTGGATTCCGTCCGGTCCTGGTGCTGTCAGTCGCGATGATGAAAGAGCGTGTTCTAACTCCGCCAAGGTGAAGAGGCGGTTATAATCTTCAAGGTTTCTGGAAATAAACACGAAACCATGAGATTCTACCTGAGTCTTAATTGAGATAAACTCAGGAGCATAATTACTGGAGCTAGACACCTGAGCGAAAGCACAGCCGAAAGTGTTAGCCACGACAAACGGATCAACAACAACTCCTGCAGGTGTTTTCAGACCAGCGATTGGCAAGTGGGTTGATTTTCCGGCCACGCGCCTTAACCTATCCCATACAACAGATGATGGTGTCCATCTGTTAAAAGATGAGACAAAGTTGTTCCATGAGATCTTTTTGCTATCCTTAATTATTTGCCTAGATTGTGCACGCGCTTTCTTGTACTCAATTAGATTACTTTGGGTAGGGTGTCGTTGAAATACCCGTAGAGCACGTCTACGAGCACGAATAGCATTCCGGCAGTCGTTGTTCCACCATGGGACAGGAAGTCGACCGGGGTGGGTAGCCGAACGTGGAATACACTGTTCTGCAGCGGAAAGAATTTTCTCTGTGAGATGATCGATTAGATCATTCACAGAATCGTGCTCGTTGTAATCAAAGACAGCCAACTGGGTGTAAAGGTTCCAGTTGGCACGATCAAAGCGCCATCTAGGGATACGTGAGGTAGACACATCGTGTGCTAAGAGAATAAGAAGACATGGGAAGTGGTCGCTGTAATGTAAATCAGAGATGACATTCCACTGCAATGAAACTGCTAACTGGGATGAACATACTGCCAAATCGATGTGCGAATAGGTGTTATAGGCGTCTGAAAGGAACGTTGGCTCTCCGGAATTCAGGAGAACCAAGTTATTGCTCTCCAAGAATTTTGCAATGAGGTGGCCTCTCGAACATGCCCGAGTTGAACCCCATAGTGGGTGATGGGCATTAAAGTCTCCAACTATTAGAAATGGTGTTGAAAGTTGGGAAACCAGATCTTCAAGGTCAATTAACGAGAGCTCATCTGATGGCGGGAGATATACATTGCAAATGCAAAATTCGATGGTTGGCAGCTTAATCCTTACAGCTACAGATTGTATATCAGATTGCAGCTGTACCGGGTCTACAAATATGTCATCCCTGAGGAGCATCATAGTGCCCCCGTGAGCAGGAATGCCCTCTTCTGTGTCAATATCACACCGCAGTGGTGTGTAGCGTCGAATTTTAAACTTGTCTTGCGGTCGTAGCTTAGTCTCTTGCAAGCATACCACTAAGGGGTTATGCTTACTGAGCAAAATATCCAGTTCTGGTCGATGCGTTCTTAAACCCCGCATGTTCCATTGGAGGATAGCCATTGGAACTAAGGAGATAGGTTGTAAAATTGGTATACATTAAGATGACTTTAACGGTGGCCGAATCAGCTTACCCTTTTTCTTCGGTGTAGGGCTAACACCTTTTTCTGCCGATTTATCTTGGCGCTTTTTTGTTGCCGTTCTGTTGTCGATATACTCTTGGTCCATCTCTTCGGCAGAGGAAGCCCCTTTCCCTAAAGAAAACTTAGGTTCGAGGGCTTCAAATTTATTGGACACCGAGATCGACGAAGATGACAGTCGTCGATCCGATTCATCACCAGAAAGCTCTTCAGAAGAAGAGCTTCGGGATGCTCTAGAGGTTTTCTTCTTCCTGGGGGTACTGGTCGAATCTTTCAGGAAATCTGTCCTCTGGTAACTGGTCTTAAATTCTTTAGGCGGCGGATCGTATATTACAGGCTTGTCATATTTCCTTGTAGAAGTCGACGGTTTGGTTTGGGACGGGGCTGAGGTTTTAGTTTCCTTCGTCCGTTTAGGCGATGTATTTGCCGACGCTGGTGATGGAGTTGTGGACTGCCGTACTTGTGTCGGGACAAGAACTCTATCGGAGATGGTAGGCTCCCCTGCACCGCAGGTTTGCGTTGCAATTTCTTTCCTAGGAACGGGTTTAGCCAAAACAGAGCTATAAGTACCGGACCTAGGAACGGAGGGCAAGCGAGTACGCAGGAGCTTACGGGCGTCTGAGAAGGAAACCTTCTCCTTAACCCGGATCTCCTGTATTGCCTTTTCTTCCACAAAACGTGGGCAGCCTTTGGAGCTAGACGGATGCTCCCCGGCACAGTTTATGCATTTAATGGGCGAGGAGCACTCACCCTCGTGTAAAGCCAAACCACAGTTAACGCATGCTGGAGATCCGTTACACAGTTGACTAGTGTGACCATAACGCTGACATTTGTAACACCGCAGGGGGTTCGGTATATACGGTATATATATATATATATATAACCTCAATACTCTCGTATCCTGCCTTAATCTTTTGAGGAAGATCTACCCTATCAAAAGTACGGAACAGGGTACGAGTAGGCAACAATTCCCCACGTTCTCTGCGCTGTACTCGGTACACACAAGTTACACCCTGGTCTTTTAGGTTCTCCTGAATCTCCTCGTTGGACATACCGTCCAACGCACGGGTGGTTACCACCCCCCGCGAGGAGTTCAGGGTCTTATGTACCGTAACGGATATTGGGTAACTCCCTAGCATGCTTGCCTTAAGTAACGATGCCGCCTGGGCGTTAGATTGCGCCTCAACCAGGAGCGTGCCATTTCTCGATCGTATACAAGATTTGACCGGACCTGCAATTTTGTCTAATCCCCTCTGGATGGTAAAGGGGTTAACGGTAGTAAACTTATGGCCTTCTTCAGTGCGACTGATTACCAAGTAGCGAGGACCACAAGACTCGGCTACTTCTTTTCCATTGCTGCAAGTTTTTGGATTGTTTTTTGGGTTTAAGTTTAACATGAAGGTTGGCGAAAAAATTCATCCCCCAGTGCTCCCCACCCACCACGGAGCCCAACAAGGGGTCATACCACTGGGATGACAGGGCTACACAGGGGATATAGCGAGCTCACCGTCCCACTCACCCTGGAGGTCGGTACAATACCTAGTCCTGGCCGATTGATTAGGGGTGGGTTAGTCCCTAACCTCCCGTTTAGGCGAAGCAGAAGCCAAAGTAGTGTATTAGTAATGCGTACCCTCCCCGAATTCAGAAAAACACTTACGAGCTCAGATACGCATCCCTCAACCACCAGGACTAACCTTTCCACCGACACGGGTCTCCACGCACGGCCTACACGTGGGTGGGCCTATTGACCGTCTCCCTCAACCACGAAGAGGAGCCCACACGAGGGAGACTGTTGGCTCGGGACCCCGGGTTCGCCAAACCCGTACCTACCGAAGTAGGCCCCTGGGGGGGAATATTGTATGCAATGCAGACAGTCCACTAAATAGGAAGAAAGCTCCAGATATTTCACTGCATCATGTTCTGTACAAGACTTAGACATAATGGCCTATTATGATCAGTGCAGAGAACTATGCTCTTAGATGATAATGAAGTAATTTAAGTAGTTAAAGAATAAAAGCGTTCTTAAAAGTGATGCTAATTTCATATTAAATGACTTATTGAGTTATACTTAATTAAAACTTAAAACCTTACTCACGTCACTATTATAACAGGAACCTTTCTGGGATGGGGCTGTGACAGTCCCAGAAATGTTCGTTTTTAATATAACATGAGTGAAGTTTTTAAGTAAAGTTTTGGCAATGTGATGGGGATCTAGGAAGGGATGTGCTTCAGTTTAACAGAAGAGTTGCAAAGTTTGTCAATTTGCTCATTTTTTTCCAACTGAATAAAAACTAAATCCAGTAGTGGTGCTGGACCTCAATGTAACTTTGCCAAATTTCGGTAGAAAATTTCTTAGCTAATAACCCCTCTAGGCTAGAACATAGTTCAAAATTTAACAAAAATGGAGTATATTGTGACTTTGTGGGTTTGTAAAATTAAGTCTTGTTAGCAGAAATATAAAATGCTCTTTATTTCAATAAAAAAGATGCTTTGTACACCCCTTACAGGAGCGAAAACACAAACGCAGTCCTCAAGGTTGTCTGCCTTACGTAAACAAATGAAAGAAATTACTGTGGTACACTCACAGATGTCCACATAGCTGCACACTTAATTAACAACTGACTCACTAGCAACTTGCGAGGCTTTTTATGCCCCATCCATTTTTCTAGAAAGCTGCCGACATTTAAAGGCCTTTCACAGTGGCAAGAGAAGGAAATAATTATCCAGATATCACTCTGTCTCTTTCTCTCCCCGCTTCTGTCTCTCTCGGCAACTGCCCAGCGCTCGCCTACGCACGGGCTGCAGCTTGCACTAGCAGTATACCAATGCCTCAGTGACAATATGGTAAGTCAAAATAAACACATATTCCACCAAAACATACAAGGCATTTGAAATAAAATGTTTTAAGGACTAATAAAGGATATACTAGAAGCTAACACAATGTACAGAATTATTTTTAGACGTGACCTTGCTCGGATGTGTACGAGTGATGTCATGCAAATCAATGGTAGGGGTAAGATCTGTGCTTTCACCAGCAGGTTGCTGATAAAGCTAGTGTGTTAGATGGCAGATGACTAACCTGACACCCCTTTTTCTTCCAAATAAACAAGTGGACTTGACCATAAACTATTGTGCAACATTATGGCACATGCCACGTCTAAAAGTACCTCTGTACATAAATAAGCCCTGACTAACTGAATATGAATTAAGAGGTAAGATTAAACAAAATTTTAAAGCTATGCAAAATTACAGCAGAACTAAACAAAAAATGGTGAACTTCTAATATTGATTAAAAATTCTTTAATGGCAAAGCTTTTTTATGTACCTGAACATTGAGGAACACTTTGAAGTTAAGAATAAGATTAATTTTGTAAACATTTTTGTAAGTATTACTGTTTTCATTGTATGTATATACAATTTGACAATCCATGTAAAAGCTTTACAGTTGGAGATAATAAATCTCAAACTTAAATTGATGATCATTTGTGTCTGTAAAAATCCTAAAAGTTAAGTATATTTCTTAGAATGCAGCCATTTAAGAGCATAATGTCAAACATTACTAAATATTTATGGCCTTCAGCCTGTTACATGTACCAATAAGAATAACAATTCTAAAACTGCAATGAGATAATCTTAATGGAAATTTTATTGTTATAGCAATGTTGAAGTTTTTGACCCGGTCTGTTAAATCATCTTGATTGTAAAAGGTCCAACATGCACATTCAATATTATGTATACCTTCAAAATTAAGAAAATGTGGATTACTTTAATTTTTAATCAACTGCGTCAAACTTGGCAAGAGGTTAATGCAGAGGATTCAGTCGAGTGATCTTGCACTAAATTTCTTAACACTTTCAGACACTATTATGAAATGTCATTTTCTATTAAAATAAAAGAAATATGTAAAACATGGGTATCCAAAAGGGGGGGAAAAACTGAAAAAAACTAAAATTCTGCAGTAATATAATAAAAGTAGGGACATTTCTAAGAATATCAACTCTTTCAATAAAAGGTGGAAAAATATTTCTGAGCAGCTCATTCAAGCGGCTAAAAACTAGACATTGCTATAAAGATTGAGAAAGCTGAAAATAAGTATGCACTTAAAAATGAAGTGAATATCAGCAAATCACCCCTGGAAAACTTAAAAATACAAATGCAAGATTGAGAGAAATCTCACACCGCTAAACTACTTAAAAAATATTTTGTAGAAATGACAAAAAACATTAGAAATACAAGTAACTTAATTATATATAAAAAGAAAGATGTACTAGTAATGAAAAAATTCAATGTTATTAATTCAGATTCAGAAAATAAATTGTTGAATGTAATAAGGGAACTAAAGAAGAAAAAAAAAGAACTGAAACTGAACCTTGATGGAAATTAAACATTTCTTCATACTCGCTGTATATAGGCTAAGGTTTTTGATAGAGTCAACATGAAAAATTCAATGCTGGAATCGTGGTTCAAATCCCAGCCATAGCATTGAATTTTTCATATTAACCCTATCTTTCAAGAACTGAAGCTGTTGACAGTAGCTCTAGTTATTTAATTAAAAAATGATGCCCAAACATTCAAAAACCACTGTTACATATTAAAAATCCCTGGAAAATTGTGCATTCCCACAAGAACTCAAAGTTGAAAACAAAACATCAATTTTCAATAGGAAAAACTCTTTGTAGTCAGTTTATTGACACTTTATAACTTACACTTTTATATTATTGGGGGACTAGTTTTGGAAGCCATTGCTTCCAGCTTCAACCCCTCCAACTAGCGTCGGCTGTCATCTGCTCTCTTCCCTCTGGTGATGGAACTATGAACTTCTTTGTCAAGTTATCTACTGGTGGAATTTCAAAGTTCATTACTCTGTCCTTATTTTTCCATATGAATATGTTCTATGTTCGCTCATGTTGTCAGTTTATTTTGATTTATCACTCCTTTTAGTAATTTTTCAAGCTTATACTTTCCATCATAAACTTATACTTTTATACATAGTTATAGGCCAGTAACATGGCTCGTTTTCCAACCTTACTTGCTTGTAATTGAGCAGTGTTCAGTGATTACATTCAAGTATTAATTGAAATTTTCAAAATGAGATTTATTCTGAATTTTAAGACCTGATTCACTTGAAAATAAGGTTCAAGTTCTTGCAATTTCTTTCTTAACACTAGTTGAAATGGTGTCAGCCACTGGATTTTAGGTGAATGCTGGCATTATGTCCCATCTTCCCAATTTCTTTCTGCCATTTCTCTTTTATTCTGTTTTTTTTTTTTTCCCTCATCTTTCAAATGTACTACTAGAGTTTTTGGCATATGATAGAGAAATGGTTTGAATGCTTATAAAGAGTATTCTCATGGATATTTAGAGGGCTGTTTGCTCAATGAGTCATTTATTGCTCTCTAGGTAATTCTAGTAGTGAGACAGATCTTTGACTTAGTAACTGCCAAGACTTCCACATATCTCTGTGAACTATAAGTTCCTTCAAGTCATGGTTTCCTCTTGAGAGGTGTGAATCACAATATATTGCAGTGAGGTCCCCCTCCACTGTATAACGTATATCTGTCTCATCATCAATGTTACTGCTTTTTCCTCTTTTTATGATTAATTGCTGGCAACAAATATTATGCATGCAGTCACAAAAACCATATTTCTCCACCCAAAATTATATGAAGATTTAAGCCAACAGTTGGCTTTTAAATTTAAGGTTATTTCTCAGGATAGAGCAAACACAGTAAATGTTTCAAATATGACCTTTGACAATAAATAATTTCAATAAATGTTTGAAATAGGAACCCTGAAATGCTAAACCTATGCTACTACCTACCTCTGTTGTCTCGGCTGTAGCTTATCTGCCTCCTGTTCAAGAAGTTCCGGATTGGAATCAAGGTGAGTTTTCTGCATTTTTTTTTTTTTTTTAAGATGAATATGAGGTAACTAAGTTCAATGAACCTTGGATTCTTTTGAGCATCGTTTCAACCATTTCATACATCGTTCAAAATGACTTTCTGTTGGAAGACGTTAATACATAAAAAGTAAATAAATATACCAAAAGCATGCATATTGCTTGGGTTACTTACGAATGGTTTGGCTATGACATGCTTCCTCTTGCTATTTTCGTTAGTGTAGGTAGATAATGGAAGTAGGAAATGCAACGGCCACGTAATGGACCTTGCTTAGTCCCATTATTAATCTGGGCTTAGCCCACTCGGCACAGACCATCTACTTATTCCACTCGGGGTTCTACTACTGAAAAACGGAAGCCTTTTCAAAATTCCCGCTGCAATTTTCTGATATGTTGGCAGCGTTGGCATCATTAAACTTGCTGGCAGTTCCATTGTTTTGAAAGACTTTATCAATTTACCTGTAGATGTCGCCAGTAACGACTAAAATGTCAGACGTGTTTAGGTGCTAAATTCCGCCCACTTTTCGGTTCAGCTGATTTTTAGTCTGTCACCAATGAACACAAATTGAATGCTTGAAAAAAATGAGTTTTTCTGCGTAAAATAAGAACCTGTTTAGCTCCAAAGCTTCATTAGCATTTGTCACATTGTAAAGTAACTTCTGTGAAATGGATCATTCGTCCAAGGTAGAATGAGCTGATGTGTAATTTATTATAGGTTGATGTATAATAAGCTCTTTGTTTTTATAATTAAAAAAATGTTTTATGTATGCGCAACGAAAATGCTGCAGCAAAGCGGCAGGATAAAGTAGAAATTACGAACAAGGTTATTCGTTACCGAAGGGGCACCGGGATCTAAACTGAAAAAGTAGATAAATTGAGCACAGCGTTCGAAAGTTCAGTGTTTAGCATTGTAAAAACATACTGTGGAAATATAATACTGTTCGCCAAAGCAAAGAAAGTCCCTTACAGAAATGTGCCACCATTACTGACAAGGTCAATGAATGTGCGTGATGCCCGCCTCGGTAGCGTGTCTGCCTCACGTTCAAGAGGTCCCGAGTTCGAATCTCGGTCATGGTGAGCTACCTGGATAAGGTTTTTTCCGGGGTTTTCCCTTATCCTTAAAGTCGAATGACGGGTAGCTCTAAGCTCCATGGACCCTGGACACATTTGAGCATCATTTCAGCCATCTCATTTCACCGTCCGATATGACTTAAAGTTTGAGGACGTAAAATTACAACAACAAAAAAAGTGTGTGACAGAGAATACATGCTACACAAGACGTTAAAAAAAAAACTTCCTATTCACTCAGTATACCAAAACGGAGAAGGTTTATTCACCAAAGTAGAAGGTGTCAGAATGTTTTTTAATAGGCTGTAACTGAACTGACCCGAGTGTCAAAACTATCAGGGAGGGTTTCAGAACCATGTCTAACCCCCTTGCACCTCATTCCCTTGGGACTATCTTTGCTTTGGCAAACAGTAGTTGAATTTACTTAAACATGGTCGGTGGGGGGAGGATATTTTGTCCTTACAGTGACCCATTAAAATTACATATAAAATGATAAAGTGAATGGCACAGTAATCCTGCCTCTTCCTTAAAAATAATCTTATCTAGAAACCCTTTCTTACCTTTTGAGAATGGTTCCCAGTAATAAAATGCTTGTGTACTGTAACAAACCACTGCCTGAAAGAACTTGCTGTATTCTTTTTCTTTAAAGGTGTCTATAAGTTGCAGTAAAGTGAGCAACAGACATCTTTGTCACTTATTTGATAATTTAGGATGTTAGCTCTATCATCGAAGTTCCACTTGTTTTATAAGAGAGTTGACTTACTCTAACTTACAAACTGTTGGGTGACTTCTGTTTATGAATTCCACGAATGCTTCCTGGGCAATTAAATTGTACTCATTTTTTTATGAGATCACAGGGAATATTTGGTTAAATGACTGTTTTATAGTGTGATCTTTTTATAAACTTCAAATTATCTGTATCATCTAAAGTAGTTCGGTTCTGAGAAGTACCAGAAACATTTTAGGAGTTACATTTGCATTGATTTGTATAGAAAATCATTAAATGAAGAGTACCTTAACAACAAATAATGAAGAATGGAGTTTTATTATATTTTATCGGAAACCTATATTTAGCTAAAAGTCTGTTGAAAATGCTTAATATTTTCAGGAAATGGATGGAACACAGAAGAAGATTCCAATAGAAGATCTCAGTAAGGAAGAATTAGTGAAGAAATATAAAAACCTTTTAATAATAGCCCAGAAAGCAAAACAAGCTAAAGATGGTAAGCATTCTTTGAACATGTGTTTTTAATTAAGATAAATGTTGTGTAATGCAGTAGTCACAAATTTTTTCATAAGTTAAGTAATTTTATTTTAATTTTTAATAATTTTGTTTGTATCTCAGTGTTGTAACTTTTACAGAAAAGCGAGATACTACTGTTGAGCTTTTTATTAACATTTTTCCAATGTTTTTTGAGTTTATTTTTATTTTTTGTATATAGTTTTTATCACAGTTGTAACAGTTTATATTGCAGATACTTGGTCCTTTGTGATGATGTGTTGATGTGTGATCAGTTTTCTTGGAAATTTGTGGTGTAATTGTTATTTGGTGCCGAAGTAATTTGATTTTTTTTAATTATCTTTTGGAGTTGTGAATAACTCTCCAGTAAAACTTGTAAGAGAAGCAAGAGAGATGACATTTTATGTAAGTTTCATTGAGAAAAAAAATTGTACTTTCAGATGCAGCAGAGCAGATAAGAAAGCTAACTGAACAGTTGAATGCTCATCAGCATGTTGATGGAAATAACAAAGATGAAAAATTACAGAAAGAAATGAGTGCCATGCAAGAAATGCTCAGTACTTTGACACAGCAGAAACTTCAGTTTACCATGGAGGTAAGTAAATGACAAGAAAGTTACTTGGGCTAGACTTTATCCAGTAGTAAACCATTTTACATTAATGTGCTTGGCAGTCCATGTGCAGAAATAAGTATTAGTTCTCGTTTTATTTAAGTATAAATGGAACAAGTGTATCTTCAAAAGTTACATTCTTACATGCTTAGGCTTTCACAGCTGGCGTTAATCCAATAAAATATGTTATCCGGGCTTTTTGGCAATGGTCAATTGGCTGAAATAGCACTTGATGTTTCGCCCGTCTCTACACCGGGCATCTTCCGAAGTTGTTGACTCAGGCAGGGTTGCTAGTAAAAACCTACAGAAAACCTCTAACCATCATCCACGACAGAAGAGGGGTATTAATAAAGATCTTGACAGAATGAGCAAAATATCTTTGTGAACCGACTGCCCTGGGACAGGAACTCAAGCACTTAAGGTCAACACTTCAGGCCAATGGATATAGACACAAGGAAATAAATCGGGCACAACAACCAAGAAGAACAAATAGGTGCATGGATGTACCAAAACATCTGAACACTGCATGCTTGCCATATATAAATAAAGTTATAGATAAGATCAGCAAACTTCTGGGGAAATTCAACATCAGGACAATTTACAAGCCCACCAAGAAGATAAGCAAACATTTGAGATCAGTTAAGGACAAGCGAGATCCACTTTGCACAAAGGGGTTTTACCGAATACCATGCAGTTGCGGGAAAGTGTACCGGTACCACCAACCGCAGCATATGCACCTGAATCAAGGAGCATTTAAACAACTGCTGTCAGGGAGAGAGAGAAATCAGCAATGGCTGAACATACTATGTTGGTAGGACACGACATCAAGTTTAATGAAACCGATTGGCAGAGGATCAAAGTGGGTGGTCCCTCGCCCAGCAATATATATGAGGGCATTTGGTGGAAATGCCACTCCAGCAATCCTGCCTGACAAGTTCTGAAGATGCCTGGCAGAGAGACAGGCGAAACATCAAGTGCTCTTTCAGCCAGTTGACCACGGCCAAAAATGCAGATAACACATTTTATTGGATTACATTCTTACATTTGCTACATTCTTATTCATGTTTCAAAGCCTAATTTCCTCATTACCAACTGGACACAAAATATGCAAAGAGATCATGATTTGATTTAGCTATTTGAAGGATAGAATCATAGACATTTTGTGTGTTCTCTCGCTTCTACAGCATATATACTTCTACCCGCAGCACTTGTCCGTATTTTATGTAAACATTCTCTTAGTTAAAAATCCTTTCATGGAAATGTTGAAAACAGTGTTGTATAAATTAAATTAATTGGGAGTCGATTAATGACACAAAACAACACTTTTAATCGTTACACTTACTTTTAATCATTAACACTTACTTAATCATTAATCGACTCCCAATTAATTTAATTTAATTCTCTTAGCTATCAGCTGGTTAGTTATTGTAACAGTGTTACACCATAGAAAAAAAAATATATTTTTAGAAAATATATATCTAGTTAACCAAATCTTCAGATCCTCACCATAGCTTGGGCAAAACTTTAGATATGCACAGTGGCTCCTTAAACACGCCTGTGGAAGTGAGCGAATTACAGTAGTCTCAGCGAATATTTAGCACGTGGAAGTTTGACTTGTTCCAGCTAATAGAAGGAGGTTGAACTGAAGTGTCCAATTTGTCCCACTTTTCCTGGGAGACTTTCCAGAGCCCATTCATTGTACATAGTTTCTACTTCCAAGGGCACTTTTTGATAACCCAAAAACACAACATTTTTTTCCACCTGGCAGATGGATAGTTAACTTCCCATTGTAGCTGTATGCCTCTATAACCATAAAACCACTGGGAAAACTTTGCCTAGCTTCCCTATACCATCTTTCAAATTGTTTTTCTTCCATTGGATCGTAATATATGGCCCAGGGTTTGTTGCAATCACTTAGGTAAACATATGCTTCATTTAATGTGACCACAAACATCCACTTGTATCCTGCCAGGTAGCGTTCTTATAACTTTCTGCAGTTAGTGGTACATTCTGCTGTGTACTGGGGCAACAACTTATAGATTCTGCTTTTATGCCACTTTTTTAGGTTTAAATTCCGGTTAATAATAGTATTCACAGTTGCTCACTTTCTTCTCGGGCAACAAACTAGGTGAAAAGATGATTAGATATCGACGTTTTGGGAGTGTGAATCGCTCCCATTATCAGGATATTTATAAAATTCTATAACCACAAAGAAAGTGAGCATATTTGTCTCCAGGAAAGCTTCAGGTCTTATTTTAGTATTCACAGTTATTCTCAATATTCCCAACTTCAATGCAGTTCCTCTCGGCCTCACTAGATTTGAGCTGGAGACAAGCTTCATGACCTTTCGAACTATGTCTGGAGTACAGCTGGTGGCTGGTTGTGGATTTGTGTGTTTTTTGTCCTCTGGAATAAGGCTTCTTCTAGTCTTACCTTTTTTATTTAGCACATTTGAGATGCCTTTCTTGGAAATGGTGAAACCATGCCTCTTACATTGTTTAATAATCTTGTAATATGAATATTTTGCTCGGAAAGGGCATTAATGTACCCCTCCCAGAGTGGTTCTATTTGTGGCCCCATTTTATGTGACTGGAACGAGCCAACACTTTCACATGCTAATAAATATTCACTGAGACTGCTGCAGTTCACTCAATTACATAGGCATGTTTAAGGAGATACTGTGCATATCTAAAGTTGTTTCCATAATTATGGACAACACTCTGTATTGCAAATAGAAAATGTTATCTGTTTACTAAAGCTATAAATAATTATTCATAATTTGTATTTTTCACCTTCTTTTATTAAATCTGTTAAAGATGGATAAGCTGAGGAAGCAGAATGTGGAGCTGGAGAAAGAACTGAAGGAAGCAAGTGAGAGAGCTCAGCAGCTTAGATCACGTGTAGATGAACTGGAAACAACAACTGAAAGCTATAAGAGACAAATTCAGCGATTGACAGAGGAAAATGATTCTGTGATAAAACAGATGGATGTATTAGATATGGAATTGAATACTTTAAAGGCACAGAGGACAGGTTGGAGCAAAAATCCTTTTCACCTATTTTACAGTTAATAAAAGTATAATAGTACGTTGTCAAACTCCCTTTTGCTCTTTACTTTGAGTATCAAACATTTCTCTCATTTTTTTCCCCCATTTTTGCAATATGTCTCAAAGACAGTGTAATGATTTAATGAATTCAGATAAAGGAAATAGTCACTTTATTTTAAAATTATTGAGACTGTTTTTGTAAACTAATTGCTTCCTTATTCATATGGCTTTATACATGTTTGTTATGTTTGTGTATATGGGCATGGGCACAATGTGCGCACCCATATTACAAGTTTTTTTTTTTTTTTTTTTTTTTTTTTTTGTAATTTACGTCTAACGTTAAGTCATATCGGACGATGAATGGAATGGATGAAATGGTGCTCAAATGGGCCCAGGGTCCATGGAGCTTACATTTACCCGACATTCATCTTTTAGGATAAGGGAAACCCCAGAAAAAACCTTATCCAGGTAACTTACCCTGACCGAGATTCGAACTCGGGACCTCTTGAATGTGAGGCAGACATGCTACCATCTACGCTACCAAGGTGGGCTGAATTTTTCTGAATGGTCTGTAACTGAACTGGCATGGGTGTCATAAACCTGTCGGGGGAGGGTGTGGGAACCTTTTTCAACCCCTCTGCCGCTCATCCCCGGAGACTTTCTCTCCTGTGGTATACTATATTTATTGTAGATAATTTTGTAAATAGCAAGTTGTATAAATAATTTCAATTAAATTCAAATAATTTTTAATAATCTTGATCCATGACAGCACAATTTATCTATAAATGATTGTGAGCATGGGTTTGTAGAATGTCTTTGTAGAAGTTTTCAACTTACATATAAAGTGATATTGAAAGATGGTAATCCTCTTTTGTCCAGACAGTGATAAAGAAATGGAATTAAAAGAAAAAGAAGTTGAGCTGCAAACCTTGAGGGATGAAGTGGAACGTTTGATGGAGGAGAACAGCCGCAACAAAGACAGCATGAAACATTTGTATGAAAATCTGCACAAAGAAAAGTGTGAGGCAGAGGCTGTAAGTACATAAAAACATTAAAGTTAATTATGCTCTGGGCACATTCTCATACTCATACCTTAAAAATGTATTTTTCTTATGAGAATAATGTTTTATAACTGTGAAGGTAACTTCACTCCCCCTTCATGATGAAGTTAAGGTAGCATTGACAGATTATAGAGGCTTTTGCTTACATAACTGCTTCAGAAGTTTCGAAGTTGAAAGTAGAAAAATCCCAGAAAGGTAACAGTTTTGAAAGTTCCCAACACTCAGAATGCTCTGCGGAAGATCCACAAATATCAAGTTGGAAAGTTACAATGATACTGTAAAAGCCTATGCTGTAGCAGTTCACAAATTATAATAACAAAAGTGACATTAAGTTCACTTATCTTTGATAATACAACTAGTTTTGCAAATCACTCATTTGCATCTTCAATTCAATAGCTTCACCTTTTAAATTTTGTTAGCCACAGTGTTTATTTATTATTTTTCTTCTTCTGCATCCATACTGTTTGTTTCTGCTGTGTAAGTTGTGTGTAACTACTTTTATGATAAATATTTTAATTGGGCTTATGCATGTTGTGCTCATAAAAATAAATAAACAGGATTTAAATTTCAGGTTATTGGCTTCCTGTGCTATTGCTCTGTCCCACTGAACTACTATGCCAACATGCCAGTAGATCAAATTCCCCAACTTACTCACATTTATCCTGGTAAACTGCAAGCCATTCTAAAATTCAATTTGAGAGTATGGACCTCAGTTGTGACTTAAAATATTTCAGCTAATTATCTTTGATTCTAAGGTTTGTTTTTGTCAATTTTGGAAGCAAATAAAGTTAACAAATCCTAAATTGTAAGACAGCTTTCATGACCAGCATTATTAATTAAAGCTTTACGGGTGATCAGCCGAGTTAAAGTAACCAAATTCAAGCTTTCGGCCATTCTTAGCTCCATGGCCTTCTTTAGGAATTGAATGAAAAACGTTGGCCAACCGTCCCCATATACAAGGGGCGTTCAGAAAGTAAGTTCTGTTTCAATTTACCTCCGCTGCAGCGCTGCGATCACAGTTCCGCACATGTGCAGTAGACACTCTGTATCAAGGAGAAGAAACGTGGGCCATTGTGAGATTGCTGTCGGTCACGTACGCTTTGTTGTGCTTGTTTACAATGTCAGTGTTGATTGAAAATTCCGCCGCTTGTGAAAGCAGATGTTTATTGCGAGACACTTAGGAAATTGCGCTGCACAGTACAGAATAAGCGCCAAGGAATGCTGTCAAAAGGTGTTGTGTTTCTTCATGACAACACATGACCACACACTGCAAATGCGACAAAAAATATCCTACAGGGATTTGGCTGGGACGTATTTAACCACCCCCATACAGCCCTGACCTCACTCCTAGCGACTTTCATCTGTTTTTGCATCTCAAATCTTTCCTTGGCTTCAACAATGATGAAGAGCTGAAAGAAAATGTTTCCAACTCGTTGAAGACACAGGTGGCAAACGTCTATGAAGAAGGTATACAAAAACTTGTGCCTCGCTATGACAAATGCCTGCAAAATTTTGGCAGTTATGTGGAAAAGTAGTTAAAGAGTTGTAGAATTTTGTGCAATAAATAATTCTTCTGTTCTGTATACAATTTAATTTTATTATCAAACAGAACTTACTTTCTGGATGTACCTCATATATGGAGCCTTTCTCATGTTGGTGGGGTTTGTGTCACACCATTACATAGCAGTTGTCATTGGTCTGGCTGATTCATGGGAGGATGAACTCACATTGCTTTATAGTTTTATATGCAGTTCATCATCTGGATTGGGATTTCACATCTTGGGTTTTCTGTATCGTCCATCATCTAGTCGGGCGTTTCTATTGCAAATATATTTTATTTCTGGGGCCCAAGCTGTACTCAGTTGAAGTCCCAAATCTCTATTGAAATTCCATGGATGGAGTTCAGTCTCGATGGCTTCTTTAATAAGTCTATCAAAATGCTTGTCCGAATGTTCTAGAAGGATGTTGGATTAATTGTCATGCCAATATCATTCCAAGAACAGAGACAACTGTTTGAGCAGAGTGTTATATTATTAATTTTTAGATGAGTCGTATTTATTACACATCTGCTTCACTTTCGTACCTATTTTGAGGACATGTTTCGTAAATCATCGTTTGCATCTACGGCTCTTATGCAACTAAAGCTCTACCTCTCAGCCAGCAAGAATATCAAAACGAATACCATCAAATCTTAAAAACTGCAATTAAAAATGGATATGGAAAAAACCTTGTAGATAAAAAAACTAAAATCATTCAAACTTCAAAACAGATTAAAACAGATCACAGCTCTCACACCAATAAAACAAGAAATTAGATTTGCTAAATTTACTTACCACCCCTGGGCCACAAAAAAGTTCCAAAAAATATTCAAGAAATAAAATATAACATTGGCACCAAAAAACAATTACAACATTAAAAACCTACTTCACAGTAATAATACTGATAAGATAAAACCAGAGGAAAAGTCAGGCATTTACAAGATTAAGTGTAAAGACTGTGAAAAAATTTACATAGGGAGGACAAAAAGAAACATAGGCACTAGAAAGAAAGAACACTTCAGGCACTTAAGATACAAAAATATTGATAAGTCCGCAATAGCAGCTCATTTCTGGTCTGAAAATCATGAAATTGAAGATAGCACAGAAATACTAAAATACGTACAAAAACATAGTGAACTCGTCATATGGGAGAGGATATACATAGAAAAACATAAAAACCAACTTATGAACTTTGAAATCCTGCCAGAAGAGAATCCCACATTTAAGTTCATCACTAAATCAACAGATGGCAACAGCAACCCCAGAATTACCCACACCGCTGGATCAAGCTTTATTCGCATAAGAGCTGTAGATGCAAACGATGATTTGCGAAACATGTCCTCAAAATAGGTACGAAAGTGAAGCAGATGTGTAATAAATACGACTCATCTAAAAATTAATAATTTTTCGCTTCACTGTGGTGTTCCAATACAGTTAAATCTCGATAGAGTGTTATATGTCTTTATGGCTCTATTTCCAACAGGATTGTGCACATTTTTCCCAAGTTGAATTTTAAAACCTACTTTACCACATATAAAAAGGTCCAGCAATACCTATGGCTGATAAAAGATCTGTTGAACCTTAAGGTCCCAGGGTTGTATAAGATACCTTGTGATGCAGAAGGATGTATGTTGGACAAATGGGATGCACAGTTGAGGAGAAGTGTAAAGAACGTCAACCTCACATCAGACTCCTTCAACTAGAAAAGTTGGCTGTAGTTCAACATTGAATAGAGTATGTTCAGAAAATTAATTTTAATGACGTCTCAGTTCTGGAATATTTGACAAGTATTTTTATAGACCTGAAAAAAGAAGCTATCATTCCATCCATGGAATTTCAATAGAGATTCAAGACTTCAATTTAGTACAGCTTGGGCTCCAACAATAAAATAGACTTGCTGTAGAAAACCTGACCAGATGACGGACCGCGCAGAAAACCCAAGATGGGAGAATCCCAATCCAAATGATTGACTGCGTAGAAAACCCAAGATGGGAGAATCCCTATCCAGGTGACTGACCAAAACCCAAGATGGGAGAATCCCAATCCAAATGATTGACTGCGTAGAAAACCCAAGATGGGAGAATCCCTATCCAGGTGACTGACCAAGCAGAAAACTATAAAACAATGAGAGTTCATCCTTCCTGTGAACCAGCTGGACCAATGACAGATTGTATGCGGTGGCATGACACAAGTCTCACCCACATGAGGAAGGCTCTATGCATATGGGGACGGTTGGCCAGCATTTTTCATTCAGTTCCTGAAGAAGGCTTACTTTGACATGGCTGATCACCCATGAAGCTTTATTTAAAATCTAAATTGTTTGCATTTGCTGCATTTGGTACCAGGAGTGGAATAATATGGAGAAAATGCTCATTAGCTTATTGGGCTGGTTGAGAAAGACAAAATAGATGAAACATTCAATTAGTGATAGAAAAGCATAATGAATGAAAAATCAGATAATGAAGTTGTTCCTTTCTTTTAAAATGATAACCAACTTTAGATTATATTTGATGATGAATGAAATGGGCTAAATGATGCTCATAGAGCTTAGAGTTACCAGGCATTCTTATCTTTCAGGATAAGGAAAACCCTGGAAAAATCCTTATCCAGATAATTCACTCTGACCTAAATTCGAACTCAGGACCTTTTGAATGTGAGACAGACACGCCACCACCTGTGCTACAAAGGCAGGCAAGAAGTTGGTTGATATTGTGTGACAATATTTTGGTGAAGAGGCCACTAACCCGGGAAAGCCGAGGCTATTTTTTATTTTGAAAGTTTAAAATTAACACTAATTATAACTATATTGCTTACATGCCGGTAGAGCACAGATTTTAAATGCCATGGTTGTGAATGGTAAATTATGGCCTGGTACCATACCATACCATACCACTAGGCTTTTATGGAAGCAAAATTTTGTGTTTAATTCTATGAAATCTCTGCATTATAATTTATAGTTTGGAAATAATTACAATAAACATATATTAATAAATAGCATAAAAATTTATTTTTGATTAATTATTTTAATAGTTGGTTGGTTGGTATCTAATGTTGAGCACTTGATGATAAAATCATTCGCTCTCTTGCACTCCAATATTTAGCAGGAAGGTTGGTCTCTTCTATAAAAGCTGGACAGTGGATGAGGTGATTTTTATCCATATCCTCATTTAGATTGCAGAAAGGGCATTTAGGTGAATCTGTTATGCCAAATCTGTGTAGGTGTTTATTTAGGCAGTCATGTCCTGTTAGTAATATGAATACGTGAAAGGGTACTGGAATAGTAGTTGGGTTCGAAACAATTTTGCTACCCTTTTTGGCCAGAAAATCAGCTGTTTCATTTCCTATCACTCCACAATGGGCCGGAATCCACTGGAGTACAACTTTTTTATGTAAATGTGATAACTGTTTTATCATTTTGTGGCATTCAATAATTTTGATACTTTTAGGTGTTGTATCTCGTGTTATAGCAGGAATGGCTGCTTTGGAGTCAGACAGTATTACAACCTTTGTACATTTTTGGATGTGATATAAAAGATTTTGTAAACTTAGTAGGATTGCTAAAATTTCGCCATCAAGGTTTGTTGAATTTTTGTTTAGTTTACGATAAAAGGAGAAAAGTGGGCATACCGCACCAGCACCAGTGCCACCCTCATTTGGTAGGCTGGAACCGTCTGTAAAAATATGCATCCATTCAGGAGCAGGGTATCTTAAGTTTATTGTTTCCAGTGGCAGTCGTTTTAAGGTAGAGGTGGGGGTTTTACTATTATTAGTACGTTTACTATTTTAAGGAATTGTGTGAAATTTCACAAAACAGATGACACAAATTCCGACATTACACTTCACACATTCTGTGCGAATTTGAGAGTTACAAGATCCCTTGGCACAACAGCTTTGTTAATTTGTTGGAGCAATCAGAAGATGAAGCCTTTCAGGCTTATTTGATCATGTCATGCTGCATCACGAAGTGGGCGTTCGTCCTCTAGATTTAGGTGCATTTGCATACTTAGTGAGGTATGTGGTAACTAGATCTTTCCTGAATTCTAACTGAAATATCTCTCTTCCTGATTTGCATAAAATAACCCAGGTGTAATGAACCATTGTGTCCAAGAGCCATGTAAAAATGTACCATCACCACTTTTTCCCTCATATTCCAATCCTGTACAAGAATATATTCTTGTCCATATGGTCTGTACCACCATGAAGCGGTTGTACTGACCTATTCATTTGAACATGGAACATATAACTTCTTTTCAGCTGTGTCTGCTTACGTTGGTCACAGGGTTTACCCCTTGGCATGATGATAATACAGAGACAATGGTAATATAAGTACTGCATTATTACAATCTTAGTTGTCCAACTGGACTGCTGTTTGAGTCAAAGGAATGCTTGCATCATTGACTTACAAAGGCAGTAATAAAATACGACCCATTGTAAACATTATTGCATCAGAACAAAGCAACAAAGCCAACGCAGCATGGTGGTACCGTACAGTACTACTAGGCCTTTGCGGGTTAAGGAGTATGAGTGTTGCTCTTGAAATGATTGGAAATCTATGGATCATATCTCTTCCTGCAGCAGCAAAGTTAATCATTGACCATCGTGAGTGAAGTAGGTTTCCATCCATAATTTGCAACAAATAAACACCCAAACAATTCTTGTGCACATACCGATTGTAAATTTTCTTTTATGGAATGAAAAAATACATTTTCAGAAATAAACTTTCAGACTATAATTGCTGTAGGAAATAAGATTTTCCTGTAAATGTTACTGATAGTACAGTGATGTCATTCAGTATCTACATTTTTCTTACAACCACCTAAGGCTGTTAAAGATAGAAATTGAAACTTTTCTTTTGATAGCATTTCAAAGAAAAGAACTGTTGAGCCCCATTATTGTGAACTGCATACGGGTTGCGGCAATGTAGGGAAAAAGAGGTTTTAAAGGTATGTGATAACTAATGTACTTTCTAGAAATTGAAAGTAGGTGTTTGGTATATTCTGCCATGTAAAAGCATCTTGTATTTCAAAGCATTTATAATAATACTGGTTTTTTACTGAAATCAGTGCTATGACATGTAGCAGATGAGTAAAGCAGGTACTACTGTGGCTTTCAAATGGGACGATGTTTGTCCTTGAATGCTACAAGGCCAACAACCAATCAGAGCTCTGCAGTGTTCTCTTAGTACATTTCTCATAAGTGGGGTGGGACGAGGGTCCATCACTAATAAATACTATTTGCACTAAGACAAAAATTCAAATTTTGCAAAATTGATCTATGAGGAAGTTAGGGAATAATGTTTCTATCATAACCATGAAAACCTCATATTTTTTGCTCAAGTAGTTTTCGTAATACAAATAAATGAAATACCAATATATTATAAAAATGCATCGCAACATAAGTACTGTATTGAACATCATTATTGGTTGGTATGTGTACATGTACAGTCTGATTTTTAAAAGAAGATACATGAAGGTCATCTGTTTCTCCACGTGGGTGCTGCAATGTTGCCCATCTGATCCCCTTTCTTTATCCTTTCAACACTCGAAACATAAACAAGGGTTCGAGTTATCTCACCTCAACAAAAATATGTACAGTTAAATTGTATTAGCCTACTTTAAAAACAGAAATAAGTTGCTCACACATTTACTCCATTGTAGCGTCTTCACATGTGAGTTCTTTTAAATAATTTTTGCACTATGTAACCAATATTTCATATTTACCATTATTGTTGCTATACATCGTAAGTTGATATTCCCATACAATGCGGTAAGTATTTTTCTGTAGAAACACATATAGGTGATGCACGTTCTAAAATCTAACATTTATCTTCAATTATATTTATTAATATTTCAGCTAATATCTTAACTACTAAAATTCAGATTGATATAAATACACATAGTGCAAAAAATAATATGTAATACACATGTGGTAAGCACATAACGAAATCTCGAGAATTGAAAAAAACTCAGTGTAAGCGCCTCATTTTTTCAAACCTTTCCTCGTTCCGTATACATTAGTATTGCAATATACTACTAACAACTTTTTTAATTGACATGTTCATATCAACGTCGCCGATATGCCGGAATTTTGACCCATAGGAATTCTTTTACGTGCAAGCATATCTACTGTAATGGGGCTGTCGCTTTTGGATAAAAGGAATAAGCTGTTCATTGATAAGGAGCAAACTCTCATCTTCCTGTTGGAAGAGTTCTCTAAGAGAACAGAGAAATTCTCTAGCTTGGCTATGCAATGTAACAACCCGAACATAAGCTGATCTTTGCTTAGGGCTATAAATCCTCGATCCATCTCTAAACCTACTGCCAGTATGTCTTGCTTCCATAAAAATGTATTTTAATTGTGTTTTAACAAAGTAGGCTAACAATACACTACGCAACTGAATACTCAAACTCTGTTTCCCGCATAGAACTAACGATAACTGACCTGGGAAGTATGTGATTCACCAGTGTAACAATCTGGCAACCTTTGTTTACATCACCATAGAAACAACCTTCCCTTCTTACCCTTCGCATCCCCTGCCTGGTGATCTTCATGTATCTTCTTTTAAAAATCAGACTGTACATATGCTTGTAATTATTCAGAACTGAAATATAAACACTTGACATGATGTAATAAAAGAACTATTACCCGACAGAGCATTGAGGCGTATTGACTTGAGTGACCGGCACTGCAATCCTTTTGTTATCTGTTGATTAGAAGAGTGAAATATTGTAAGTTGGCATACAATAAGGTATGAAACACAAATAGAGCACTTGTGAGCTGCATGTCTGTTATATAAGATTAGCCAGTTATTACATGCAACACGTGTGTATAATAATAAAAAATAAAGTTAATGATTATAAATGCATTAAATATGTACCTATGTAATTATTTATTGTCATATTTTTTCAAATAATGAAAAAGAGGCTAAACAGCCCTATCTTCTGCAAATTTCATAATAGAAAAAAAGAGAGAAAACCAATTTACTCAACTGTCAAAGGCCTTATGCCAAACATATCATCAGTAATGTTCTGTCACTGAAAGATGGCTCACTGTCATTGTCATTATTATGGTATACAGATGATCAACCTCAAGCTTCTTGTTTCAGTATTCCATCCTTTTTCACAATAATTATAATTATCGATTCATTTGGTCTTCTTGTATTAAAAAAAATGTCATTAAGGGAAAGCTTTTCTTATTAAGTAATTTCTATAATTATAGGTACTATATTGTAATACAACTAATTTTCTGAAGCGTGATGAGTCTGTATAAGGCCATTATCATAATATAAACCACATTATTTAAATGCATCACAATGTTAAGCTATACAAAATTATGTGTGTATAATTTTAGATACTATTATTGCAGTTACTAATGAAATACAATCTCTGTTAGTTTAATAGAATGAATCTGAATGAAAATATAAATAAAAATAACAAAATATTCATAGTTATGGTTTACATCACATTATGTAAAATAAATCCCCCCCTCCCGACGTAGCTACTAATGGTATGTGTTTTGCAAAACATGAAATGGAAATGAAAGATAAACAACAGTTCTACTGACTGATTAATCAACGTACCTGTAGAATTAAAGAACTATAGGTATAATTCCAGACTATACATCAGCACTATCTACTGAGAAATCACAAAGGGATTTTGGTTCCCCTATTTTTCTCCTTGTCACAATATTCATTCATGTTATATATGATTTCTCGCACCTGCCAGTGTATGACACATTGCTGTTCGGAAGACAAGATTGCATCTGAAGAGAGTGTACAGACACTGGACTTGCCGTGTATGTGCGATAACTTTGCGTCAATACAATACAATACAATACAATGTTTATTAGCCACAGGAATTCATACAGAATTATAGGCATTGTCAATATAGTTACAGTATTTAACAACATTTACAGTTCATCAATGAGGTATTTACAATCTTAAGTTTCAAATAATTTACACAACTACACCTAATTTTAATGCTTTGGCCGGGTAAAATTCTTCATTGGTGAGTCTTCCAATCTCGGACACATGAAACAAGAATAGAAATAGAATACATTAGTATAATTATGCACAACAAACTGATTAATTTATGCTTTACCTGATTTGTATTCTAGGTATTCATTTACTGAGTAAAACTGATTTTTTTTAAAGAAATTGTGAAGCTCTGTCTTAAACTTTTTTATAGAGGTTATGTTTTTTAATTGATTTGGCAAGTGGTTGTATAGCTTTAAACCCATGTATCTGACGGAAGTCTCAAATAGTTTTGTTTTATGAATATAGGTGTGTAATTTGTTTTTATTACGTGTGTTATGGGTGTGTATTTTAGCATTTGTGACATAGTTCGCAGTATTAGTCTTCATGTAGATCAGTAACTGTTTCATATATAAACTTGGTAGGGTCAAGATATTCAAATCTCTGAAGTGATTTCTGCAGCTTTCCATTTTTGGAATACCAATCATAATTCGTAATGCTTTCTTTTGTAGCTTAAATATCAACTTACTATTTGTAGTATTTCCCCACAATGGTAGTCCATATGATATTAGTGAATGAAAGTAAGCAAAGTAACAGGTTCTGAGTGTAGTAAATTCTACTCGAGGCTTCAGCTGATGTAAAACAAAACAAACATGGCTCAGCTTCTCTGCTAACTTTTCTATATGTTTGTCCCAACTTAAATTTTTGTCTACCCATAGTCCTAAGAATTTAGTTTGCTGTTCAAAATTTATCAGTCTGGAGCCAATTCTGATGCAAGGGTTTTCCATTTTCCTACAAGCCTTATGCTGAAAATTTAGTGCTATTGTTTTTCCTTCATTTACAAGCAACTTATTGACTTTAAACCAATTTAAAACATTTACTATAGCTGGTGTTATATTTTGCTGAAGGCTATCATCATCCTTTCCTGCAATGAAGATACTTGTATCATCTGCAAACAGTGTGATTTTAGCATCTAAGTTGTTCATTAGACATAATGGGAGGTCATTTATATACAGTAAAAATAACAGGGGGCCCAGAATAGATCCTTGCGGAACCCCTGATACTACTGGTCTTTTTTGTGATAACACGTTTTTGATTTCTTTTTGGCCTCTTTCTGTGAAAGTGATCTCAACAACCTGCTCTCTCATATCAAGGTAGGATTTAAACCAATTGAAGGCCACCCCTTTTACGCCATATTTATGTAGCTTATTTAACAGAATATTGTGATCGACCATGTCAAAAGCTTTGGATAGATCCAAAAATATACCCATCCCAACTTCACTTCTGTCCAGTACATCATAGATATCATCATCATCAATATCTCTGTGTTTGGAATATTTTCCACAGGCTTCCTCGCTTTGCCATTTGGTACTTTGAATAAGCCAAGGTGTTTGTTAAATTCGAGAGAGAGCAAACAGTATAGTTCCTGCTGGCCTGTAAAATGCTGCATCTGCAAAATGTGAGTCGTCACATTATATGTTTGTTTATGAATGGTTGTAATCTCTGTTTACTCTCGAGAGTTCAAATCGGTATTATTCAGTTGTTATTCCATTTAAAAGTGTATCATTTGGATTGACTTGCAATTAAAATGAGACACAAGGTAATCTATCTTCCCCCTTTATACTGCCAGTACAATACAATTAAGTTAATGTGGGCTCAAATTATGTGCAATCAGAAATAATATTTTCAATATAAAAATTATTTGTGGTTGGTTTATTGACACTCGTCACTTACTTTTTCATATATTTATGAGAGACTAGTTTCAAAGGCCCTGGCCTCCATTTCCCTGGCCTTTGAAACTAGTCTCTCATAAATATATGAAAAAGTAAGTGACGAGTGTCAATAAACCAACCACAAATAATTTTTATATTAATTTTGACGTCACTGTTACTAAATTCCTCCAAACACACATCAATAATATTTTCAAACTAACATTGAATGACTTATTTACGAAGAAATTTACAAGATAACACAAGACTAGGAAAACTAAAACATGCGGAAAAACTATAAGAAGACAACTTTTGGAAAAAAATAGCACTTAAGATTTTGGAGCCTATCATCATAGATTTGCCACACTCAGGCGAAGAAGACAGTGACAATGACGAATTGTCCCTTGACATAAGTGACATTCACAGCTACATGGATGAGTCACTGGCAGTTACATTGGATTAGAAAAATAGGTAATTCATAAACTATAATTATAACTTTAACATGTGCATAATATTGTGACTTTGTGGGTTCGTAAAATTAAAAGTCAAGTTTGCAAAAATTCAAAATGCTCTTTATTTCCGTAGAAAGACACTGTTTGTGCACCCCTTTGCAGCAAGCTGACGTAATATAAACCAACACAATCTCTCGCCACTTCTGCACACATAAATAAACAAAAGAGTTCACTTTCAAATCACAGCTGCACGCATACAATTATCAAGTCCCGATTATGACTGTCCAATAAACTAGCCACGGCTTCTTTTATATCTCCGCTTACTTTTCCAGAAATTAGTGGAATGTTCTGTAACCATCAAGACGGCATCAGATGAAAGACGAACCTTCCAGTCATCTAACTTTATCTGTTTCGGCAAGCTTTTTATCTGCGTGCTGCACAGTTTGTCCATTTATGTGTGCCAGCCGCGCCAGTCACAACAATGCAATTGGCGACTCTCCATACTGCAATTGTGATTTCAACAACTGCATTAATATAAAAGTTTGGAAATTTCAGGTTGGGTTTGCTTGCCTATTGGCAAAGAAAACTACATGGTCTAAGATAGAGAAGGAAATATGAAAAGAGTGGGTCTAACGAGGTGGCAATGGTGAGTGTGCTAATAATTAAGTCTTTTGAAAGTTCTCATTTTTCATGTATAGAGACAAACATTTTGAAAATGTTTAGGTAATGAACAGAAAGACACCTAGTGTCCATATTACTTCAAAAACTTAGTTAATTATTTTTTCAATCAGCCATATGCAGGTAATTTTTTTCAAGACAATCTCAAATAATGTAGATATCATACTGCAGAGGTTGACTTGTAATGTTGCAAGTGCTTTTAATTTCAAGCAATAAAAGATGTATGGCGGCTTTAACTTTATAATCAAGTTTATGTTGGACATTTGCTTTAACATAAACCATTTGCTTTAATGATAGAAACTACAACTGCAGTGTACTTCAAAAAGGTAGTCAATACATTTCTTGGAAATATGAAAGATCTGCAATATGAAAAAATTATGAGAAATATGGTACAAAAGCTACGAGCTTCTGGGCGAAATATGAGTTCAAAGCTTCACTTCTTGTACTCTCATCTAAACTATTTTCCTGGTCATTTGGGATCCCCCAGAGATGAACAAGGTGAATAATTTCATCAAGAAATCAAGGAGAAGGGGAGGCGATATCAGATTTGCTGAAACATTGCGAAGTTAGTGGACTACATTGGTGCTTGAAAAGGGAAATTTCCTTAATCATGACACAAAAGTAAATCAGTAAACCAACCTTCTGGCCAAGGAAAAAGTAACTTCACACCTTTTGCAGGGATACAGGTATTTGTATATGTTTATTACTCAGAAATTTTGCTTTTTATATTCATTTTGTATTGCAGATTTCTTTTTAGCTCAAAGGTTAAGAGCAACTGGATGGAAACTGAGAGATCTGTGATTCAAATCCAGGATTCAAAAACCATGAATTTTTCAGGTTGACTCTTATCTATCCAAAACCTTAGCCTAGACATGGCTAGTATGGAGGAAAGATTAATTTCCACCAGTTAACTTTATAGTAATGGTTTAATGATGAAGCCGGGAATCAAGTTTTCTGCTTAGAGACTTGTGTGCAAAATCTTGAATTACTAACAGTCTCATTTATATACATAGGATGTAACAAAAATGTATGTCAACACTTAGGGAAACCTTTCTTGCATATAGAGGAAAAAAATGTTATGTGAACATAGGTCTGGAAATTGTTTTATTTCTATGATAGAGCTCCTTTTCTACAACTCTGCTTATGTTGGGAGATGTATAATATGTAGCTGTCCTGTGGCCATAACTACACAACAGAACAGTGGTTAATAGTAAAGTCGTAAATATCTGGTTAAATTGGGTGGAGATAATGCATTTCACCATTGTTTTCATTGAGCTACAGCTTGTACAGTATGTAGTCCGCTTATTAGGCAGTGGTATTCAGTTCATGCACAATGGAGTTCCCCCTCATTTAAAGCTTTTTGTCCATTGATTTCTGAATAGCAGGTTTCCTGCTAGATTGATATGAAGAGATGGACCAATTTCATGCCCTCCACACTCACCTGACTTAAACCCACTTGAGTTTTATTTGTGGGAACATTTAAAATCTCTTGTTTATGCAACTCCACTTGCCAGTGAAGAGACTCTTCGTGGTTGCACTGTGGAAGGCAATGTCGCAAGCCCATTGTTTCGATAAGCGCGGCGGACACTCACAAAGGGGCAGATAGTGTAGCATAGAGATAAGGGACAGATAATTCCTTGCGGAGATAAAAGGTTTGCCGTAACAGATAAAAATAGATAAATAGAAAGTTCTAGTGACATCTTGATTGGTAGATTATGTTCTACAACCGTCTGTAATCATGAATGGTTGTGTATAAAAAGAAGCTGTGGCTAGCATATCGGACAGTCATAACGAGAGTTGTAAATGGAGTCGAAATGAGAGTGTAATTGGAACTGAGTATCGTGTGTCTGCAACTGTATTTTGAAAAGTGAACTCTTTGTGGGTGTGGCAGACGAACTGAAAGATTGTAATTGTGTATGTGACATAATTCAGCTACTGTAAGGGTTGACCAAAGTGTATTTCTACGAAAATAAAGCCTGTCTTGGTAGCGTGGTGGTAGCATGTTTGCCTCACATTCAAGAGGTCCCGAGTTCGAATCTCGGTCAGGGTGAGTTACCTGGATAAGGTTTTTTCCGGGGTTTTCCCTTATCCTGTAAGACGAATGTCGGGTAACTGTAAGCTCCATGGACCCCGGACTCATTTGAGCATCATTTCATCCATTCCATTCATCGTCCGATATGATGTAACGTTGGAGGACATAAATTACACAAAAAAAAAAAAAATTACGGAAATAAAGAACATTTGGAATTTCTGCAAATTGGACTTTTAATTCTACGAACCCGCAAAGTCACAATTCTCCAGGCCTAACTCAGTGCATTAGGGAGTCAATGTGACGGCAGGTTGACAGATGTATTGGAGATAATGGAGGCCATTTTGAACATGTGCTGTGATTACCTGTTTTACCATGGTTCTATCATTGAGTGTTATTGTATGGGGTTCAGCTGTAGAAAAAGTGATCTGAAAAGGAAATAATATCTGGACCTATGTTCATATAACATTTTATTGTCCTATATCAGTAAAAAATATTTTCTTAGATTTTTGTCATACCTGTTTGTTAGACCCCTTATAAAAGAAACATGAATTAAAGAGTAATTCTGTTACTGTGCTAAATGAAAATGAGCTCAGTTTTGTGTGCAAGGAATATAATTTTAAATAAAAATCTTAGAAGGGTACTGAAATATTTGCCATCAGCATTTAATTCTCTATGTCTGTGTTACATTGCTATTGAATAAAAAACCCATCCAAACTTGTCACCAGTAGATTAATTGGAATATATGATATATATTCTTGAATACCAAGAATAATAGTTTAGAAAGTATGTTATATCTAAACTACTACTAGAGTAAACTTTCTTTTGACCAGTTTTAGTTACATTTGCTTTTACTCCTCCTTGAATATAGTAGCATTTATCACCAGTCATAGAGTAATAAATTATATGAGCTCTGCTAGCTAAATTGTAAAGGTGCTGCAAATGGTTAGATTAAAAAAAAAAAAGGAAGAAGTAAAAGAGAGAGAGATAAGAAATTCACCCTCTAGCTTTAATCCATATCTGTGATCCATACTCTCTGCATAGTTCTTTAAAAAAACAAAATCCTTGCTACTGCTAAACAAAAGAATAATGTACATATTATCCTTATAATATATCAAAATATGCTTTAGCATTTTATTTGCTAAGTTTATTCAGCTTTTATAGATATACTTTCCTCTGAATTCATATCGTATTTTTACTTACGTTTAATTGAATGAATTAGTACCTTTAAAATGTCTGTAGTTCCTGTGAACAAATCTAAAACTGACAGAGAAAAGGTTAGTAAACTTAGATATTTTGTTTTCCTCTTGATGCAAGAGCTCTAATGCTTTTCTTTGACATGTATTTAAAGTAAAGCTGTTTGTTCCCTTTAAATGTTCTGCAGCTTTGGAAATGCTGCTTCTCTAATTATATTTAAGTACTCAAAATAATATAACCAGTATCCTTTGGTATGTGGCTGAAATTTGCCTTGGTAATAGAAATTTTTAGATAGATTAAAGGAGAAATTTCTCATAGTCATTAAAATTGATTTCAGCATAAAGTCATGCAATGTGTTGCATAATGTTGAACATAAAATAATGTTTGATTTGAAGGTAAGATTCTTTCACATCATAGTTTTCCCTTAATTAACAATGTCATTTGTATGTTTTTAAATTAGCCATGAAACCACAATCACTGAAAGAACCAGTAAATACAATGAGCATGATAAAGCATTCCAATATTTCTATTATCTCTCTACCTTTAACATCTTGGCTCCATCATATGCTAACCAACTTCAAAAAATTGTGCTCTTAGGATTTGCTGATTTACATGTGTGCATGCATGCGTGTGGGAGTGTAGGTATGTCACTAATGCTCGAGAGTCAACAATGAGTCATTCTCCTTCTGCTTCCCAGTACTTAGAGTTTATATCTTGGTAATTTTGTAAAGCTGCACAGTTTTGTAGATGTTCTCTAGCCATTTCTATATCTTTAGAGCACAATACACAATTTGGAGGAGTTACAGGTAGACGGCAAACAAACTGCGGTCAGTGTGTGCATGTACACACCCCTTCTACACCATCCAAGCATCACGTGACTCCCACCCCTCCCTTCCTGCATGCGACAGAGTGTAAACAACATGAAATGCATGTACTTTAATGTTGTTTTGATTTTCAAAGTTAACAGAAAATAATTATCTCGGATATGACCTCACAATCGATCAACAAATAGATAGAATCATAGTTTCTTTAAACTCTGCGGAACAACACAGTGATTTGGCAAAAAATGCAAAGTAGCATTTATTTCATCTATAAAAATAACACTTACATGTTGTCAGATCTGTCAAGATAAGCAATTATATACATTTAATTTCAATTTGTCCAGTTTATACAAACATTTTTGTAT
This sequence comes from Mantis religiosa, assembly GCA_030765055.1. NCBI lineage: Eukaryota > Metazoa > Arthropoda > Insecta > Mantodea > Mantidae > Mantis > Mantis religiosa. The sequence continues at coordinate 31,278,800 of CM060959.1, forward strand.
TAGAAACTTGTTTAGTTCATTTTTAAATAATTTATCTTTTTTTGTTTTTACTGAATTTGGTAGTTTATTAAATATTTTCCTCATGATTAAGGGATCTTTATCTGTTGACTTCTTATTTAAAGTTATTCTATGGTAATTATTTTGTGTCCTTGTTTCGTATTTGTAACAATGTTTATTTAAATTACCCATTTCCTCCTTGCTAACTACAAACATGACTACTTTAAAAACATATAAAGATACTACTGTTAGGATTTTGTTTTCTACAAAGACGTTTCTACATGATTCTCTTCTATTTACCTTATATATACATCTTATACATTTCTTCTGCAAAACTAGTAATCTGTTCATGTTAGTCATACAAGTGCTGCCTCACATCTCAACTGCAAATTATAGATGTGAATGTATTATTCCATAATAGGTTAATTTCAGATGTTCACAAGTTAGATATTTTACTAAGTTCCTTAATAAATAAAGATTTGTACTTATCTTTTTACATATGTAGTCAATATGGTGTCTGAAAGTTAGGTGTCATCAATAATCACCCCTAAGAATTTTATCTTATCTAATTGCTCTATTTGTGAATGTAACAGTGAACAGGAAAGCGAGTTAAACAGATAACCATTGCAGGCCGCGCAATGTAGGAGAGGCAGCCTAAAATAACAATGGAGGGGGAAAGTCAGAGGACTCCGGTGGTGGTAAGCCACGCCTCCAGCTGCATTTTGTTCGCGGTCTAGTTATAGTATGCCAAATCTATGGAGATGTTTTCCTAGGCAATCATCTCTTGTAGTAAGCCTAATCCTAGCAACAACAGATATATGTGACATTTCCCAAATTACAGAGGGATTTTCTAGAAGTATTTTCATACTTCGGTTGCCAATTTTCTCAGTTAGTGTGCAGTTTTCTAATTATTAATTTTTTTATTTACAATCCTTTTAATTGATACATGTGAAAAGACTTTTGTTTCTTTCTGTTTAATTTTACATCCTAGAACTTGCTAATGTGGAATGTATAAGACCATTTCAGTGCACTGTATCTAGATAACATTTTAATAACCATAATAATCAAGATAAACTTTCTCTAAAATGCAAAGTTTGTAAGTATTTAGTACTAATTTTACTGCAATATGTAATGTAGCTCTTCCATAAGCTTATATAGCTTCAAGATGATAATAACAAAACCTTTTAATAACGTACATAATGCCTGCCTCTACAGTGTGGGTGGTAGGGTGTCTGCTAGCACTCCAGAGATTCCGAGTTGCAATCTCAGTCAGAGTGAGCATCTGGATAAGAGTTACTTGATGGAAATTAATGATTTCTTCATACTAGCCGTATATAGGCTAAGGTTTTTGATAGATAGAGTCAACCTGAAAAATTCAATGCCATGGCCAGGATTTGAACTACGGATCTCCTGGTTTACGTCCAGTTGCTCCAACCCATTGAGCTACCATGGCCAACATGGTCCTGACATTAAATTCTCCATCTGACTCGTTTATTTCCCCGGTAAACCACTAGGGGCTCTCGCATTCGAGATACACCATTTGTGGCGACTTGCTATTGTAAGTACTTGAGTCCCATGCTTCATCATTTAACTCTTATTATTTTAGTTAATTGATGGAAATTAATCATTTCTTCATACTAGCCCTATATAGGCTAAGGTTTTTGATAGATATAGTCAACACTAAATTTGTACACTAAATTTGTTCTGCGGGTCAAAGTAATATTGTGCTCTTTGAAGATTTTTTGGAATAGGTGTGCAGCTCTTGGATGATATGAAAATGAAAGCAGTGAAACTTCGTACAGAAAATTTACATAATCATCCCAGAGCTACACACCTTTTCCAAAAAGTCTTCAAAGAGCACAATATTACTTTGGCCCCACAGAACAAATTTAGTGTACAACACCTTTTGAAATCACATAATACAAAGGAGATACCCACAGACAAAATATCAGGTGTGAACCGGATAAACTGCAAAGGCTGTGACAACTTTTACATTGGAAAAACAAAAAGGAATTTGAGCATTAGACTTAAAGAGCATTTTAGGAAATCAGGAAAAAAGAAATAGATAAATCGATGGTAGCGTACCATAAAGTGTCCAAGGTCCAGCTGCATTAACCACGTGGGAAAAAATCTTCTTAAAGAAATATGAAAGAAAATTGTTTAATTTCGACACTACCTTTGAAGAAAACCCAAACTTCAAGTTCATCAAGATACCGTCAGAGACGCACCTATCGCCTCCAATGAGTTCACCAAACCAACGTCCATTAGTTGACAACAGCTGATGATGTTAGGAAGATCCTAACAAAACGCATTCTAGGTGAATACTAACAATAAGTGGAACATTGAGTATTAGTTTGACTCAAAATTATATTAGGGCTTTTAATTCTATGAACCCACAAAGTCACAGTATACTTTCATCTGTAAAGCATCCTCTGATTCTGCAGCTAGTACTTGGTCATCAACATACAGCATATTGTCTACTGCTTTTCCATTAATACTAAAATGCGTACTAAAACTATTCTTTCAGTGACTAATGGCATTGTCTATATAAAGGATAAATAAAATTGGAAACAGGGAACACCCTTGTATGATTTCTTGATTTATTTTTAATGTATGGTTGCTAATATTATTCATTACATTAATCTTTATGGTAGTTCCTATATATATTTTCTTTGTTATTTCTATTAAATGTGCTGGTACTCCACTCTTTTCCATTATATCCCATAAAATAGTCCACTGTACACAGAAGCTTTCTTGTAATCTATAAATAATATGATGTTCTCATTATTGAAATCTTGTTTATTCAAATTCAAATAAATTCTTATTATTCAACTTATGTTCTCATCTTTTTTCTTTTGTTTGTAGCAGGGTATGGATACAGTCTATACATTACCTACCTTTACGAAACCATTTTGATTTTCTGAAAGCAAGGAGCTGAGTATAACATTTAAATGCTTGGCTATTATTTTAGCAAATATTTTGTGCAGATAATAATAAACTTATTCCTCTATAATTAGTATAGAGTGATCTGTTTCCTTTGTTTAAATATTGGATATGATAATGTTCTTTATTTAAGCAAGAAAATTATATTGCATTTCACAGTGGACTATTTTCGGTTTTAATTCTTATGTTGTATTAATTAGAGCAGAGTATGTGCAGCAGTTATCATTTACTTAATAATGCACATTAAAGACTTTGCTCAATTTTCATTATAGTTTTAATGTTTCAGGAATCAGACAGACTGAGAAAGGAAATTCAGACTTTAATGGAAGAGCTGCAGGCATCTGTTAAGGAAAAGGAAACAATAATAAATGACATAAAAAATGTTACTGAAAACAACTTAGAGCTAACCAGAGTAGTAAAAACCATTAGTGATGAAAGAGATAAATATTTTCATCTTTCTGAAATGCTCAGTAATGATAAAGAGTCATTTGAAAAGACATTCAAAGAAAATAGACTACAAGAAATAGCAACTGAAAATGCCAAATTACATAATGAAATTCAAGAAATCCATAATAAATTTGAAAGTGCCAACAGAGATATCTCACTTATTAAAAATGAAAATAATATTTTAAAAACAGAAAATCAATGTTTGAATGAAAAGCTGCTTTCAGTAATGAATGATACAGAGAAGCTATATTCTGAGTGTAGTAGTATAGAATGTCAGTTACAAAATATGCTCCAACAATCCACGGTTTTTCTTCAGAATAGCTGTGATGGAGTAAGTGATATGAGAGATGAGAAAATAAATATTACAAACTATAAAAAGATGGTGACATTGGCAAACATTGTCTGTAAACTGGAAAGAAATTTGAATGCATTATATTATTTATTACCTTGTACAGCAACAGCTAATTCTGAATCTCAGGAAAATAACAAACAAACTTATCATAACATTGTTAACAATTGCAAATTGTTACTAAATTCACATGAGCTTTGTTTAGAATCTGATTCATCCAAAAATAAATGGTTAGTTTCAGAAGCTGCCATTGATAATGCTGATCTAGTGATGAGGCTGTATAATGAAATAAAACTTTTAAATGAGACTCTCTTAAATATTGAAGTTTATGGGAAACAGTTGGAATATGAAAACCTCCAGTTAAAGGAATTACTTAATGAAAATAAAAATGAAATATTATCTCAAGTAAACAAAACTGAAATTCCATTGCAAATTGTAGAAGAATGTCAACAGTGTAAAGAAGTTGAAAAACTGAAAAGGGAAATGTGCAAACTCAGTTCTCTCAGAGATTCAGAAGAGGATCTAAGAAATGAGATAGAATATTGTCGCCAATCTTTAAGGCAGAAAAATCTAGAACTGAGTTTGTGCAAGGAAGAGTTAGGAATAGCTCTGAGTAAACAGGGATTTGGTGGTCCAAGAAGGGCAATAGAAAGCATCCAGAATTGCAAAGACCACAATAAACTGCAAGAAGAAATATCTAAACTTCAACTTGATAATCAGAACTATAAAATGGAAATGGAAAGACTTCAAAATCTTCTGGAGCAGTCTGTAGAGGAAGTTAAATGTTCTAATAGTAGTACAAAAGAGTTTTTTGAAGAACCGTCCAAATGTAAAGAAAATGAATTGCTTGTACATAACAGTACCACAGCTGTTGCTGTAAATTTTAATGAAAACACTGACAATGAATTGCAAATTACATCTTTAACACCTAACACTGAGACAGCACCAAAAGAAGACATTTATGAAACTAAAGAAAGCAGTTCTGTTACAACTAGTTGTACAAGCTCTATTAAAGAAAATGAGAAAATGGTTGAACTGAGTGTATCAGAGATTGTTGGCGTAAATGATATAAAACGGCATAACAAACATGAAATATCTAGCACAAAAGAATATTTGGATAAGTGCTTACAAACAGAAGTTAGTATTATAAACAAATTAGAGAAAGATTTAGAAGAAAGAGAAATAATGCTCTTACACAGAAAGGAGGAACTAGAGAAGGTGAAATACAATTATGAAGAATCTTTCAAGGCCATAAAAGAAAATTTGGAAATGTGTGATGTAAAACTTAGACAGTCTTTGGACGAAAATAAAAATATTCAACAAAAATTTCTTAAAGCAGAAGAAAATATAAGGACTAAAGTTGAAGAGTTAAAGTCAAAAGAAGAAGAAATAAAAAAATTGAAAGAAGCATTGCAAGAAACAGATGCAAAAGAAAATAACTTCAAACATTACAAAGAGCAAATAGATTATATATTGAAGGAAAAAACAGAAGAGATTGAAGCCTTGAAGTTAGAATGTAATAAATTGGAAGCTATTGCATCAGAAAGCAGAAATCAAGTTGGAATTTTGACTCAAGAACTTGAGAAAGAACAGAAGATAAATACAGAAAAGATAGCAGAGCTAGTTTCTGTGAAAGAGCAACTTGAGAAAGCAAGTTCATCTTCTAAGATAAATGGTGAAGAATTGGAATTTACAAAACAAGAACTTAAACACATACAAGATCTTTTTTCTGAAATTACAGAGGAGAAAAACTCACTTGCAGAAAAACTTAGAACTTCAGAAAATGCTGCAAACACATCTGTAGCTGCCATAGCACAAGAATTAGCAGAAGTAAGAGCAGAGTTGGCATCGTTCAATACATCTTCACAGAAGGAACTGCTGGAGGCTTCAGAACGAGTTAAAGTAGCAGAGCAACAGTGTTCTAATGCACAGAAACAGCTGAAGGTATGCAGCTATAGTTACTGTTATGTATAGTTGTTTTTCTCATTACTTATTATTATTATTATTATTATTATTATTATTATTATTATTATTATTATTATTATTATTATTATTATTATTATTATTATTATTATTATTATTATTATTATTATTATTATTATTATTATTATTATTATTATTATTATTATTATTATTATTATTATTATTATTATTATTATTATTATTATTATTATTATTATTATTATTATTATTATTATTATTATTATTATTATTATTATTATTATTATTATTATTATTATTATTATTATTATTATTATTATTATTATTATTTTATTAACTTTTTTATATTTTGTTTACTGTTCCATCAAATATGTATAAAATATAGGATGAATAAAATATTATTTCACATCACAGTATTTTAATTTTTTAAAGTATGTTTTAATTAATTTTTCTTTTAAATACTTAAATCAGTACAACATAAGTACCTAGTCTTACCATAAATACTGTCACAAACTTTTGAGGGTGGCTGTACCTCCAGCCGGAGGAGCCGGCACATTCCAGAGCAGTAGCAGGTAGCCTGAGTCATTGATGGAGCAGCTGTGGAAGTGTTAAGTTGTATTGTAAAATCTTCAAGATGGAATGGGGTGACTATGAAAATCGTGTGGCTGTGATAGCGCTATATAAGGTAGGTAAATCACCAAGTGGGATTTTCAAAACTCTCCAGAAACTGATAATCATAAAGAGGTTTGTCTATCGCACTATCCAGCGTTTCAATGAGACTGAAGTTGTGAAAGATCGCCCGCGGGAAGGAAGACCATGCACAGTTCAGACTCCAAAATAGTGAAAGCAGTGGCGGCTCGTGTGCGGAGAAATCCTGTAAGAAGGCAGTCGGTGATGGCTCAAGAGCTAAACATTTCAAAAAATGTCTATGTCTCGCACATTGAGGAGTGACTTGGGACTCCATGCTTACAAACGACACAAGGGACACCTTCTTACAAATGAACTGAAGCGCCAGAGACTCCTAAAATCAAAGCGCTTGCTAAAGCATTACGCTGCAAATGGGCACCGACGAATTCTTTTCACTGATGAAAAAATGTTCAATGTTGAGGAGACTTTCAATGACAGGGTATATGCTACATCATCTAGAGAAGCTGGTGAAAAGGCTCCAAGAATCCAGAGGGGTCATCATCCTGCATCAGTCATGGTGTGGTGGGGTGTGAGCTACGAGGGCACAACAGAGCTCCATTTTTGTGAAAAAATGTGAAAACAAGTGCACAAGTGTATCAGAACACAGTGCTTCAACTAATAGTTAAGAATCTCAACAACATACTCTTCCGTGGACAGAGATGGACCTTCCAGCAGGATTCTGCCCCATCACACAAGGCTGGTTCAACCCAGGAGTGGCTGAGGTCAAATGTTCCAGACTTCATTTCTACTTCAGACTGGCCATCTGCTAGTCCGGAACCTAAACCCTTTGGACTACAAATTGTGGTCCAAGCTTCAGGAGATGGCTTGCAAGAAGAGACATCCCAATATTGAAAGTTTGAAGCGCTCTCTTCTGAAGGCAGTTGCCGAGTTCCCTCTTGATGTGGTGCGTAATGCAATTGATGAGTGGCCACAAAGACTCAAGGACTGTGTGCGTGCTAATGGTGGCCATTTTGAATAATTATATGTGATTTCAACTCTCTATAAATCTATGTAACTAGTGGTATAAGGATATTAAAATATCTCCAAGCATTTTGTGTCAGTTGAATTAGAATGTTGTGACAGTATTTATGGTAAGGCTTTTAAAGTATGTTTTAATTAATTTTTCTTTTAAATACTTAAATCAGTACAGCATAAGTATATGTGTCAAAGAAAACAATGAGTAAAATGAATTCCTCTTTTTTAAAAATGTTTGAATTTTTTTACAGTATAAAATTGTTAAAGAATAATTCTAACTCTGTTACAGCATTCTTTTCTTAAGACGTCACGAAAACATCCCATAACTGTTAGGGTTTAAATTCTTAATGGGACAATTTAATTGTATTTCTGTCCATTTAAGAGCATTTTGAAATTAAAATTTTACTTGTACCCTAAGTTTTACTCTGTGAGGGCTGTTCAATAAAGAATGATCACATTTTTTTTTTTTGACAACGTACCTTTACTCATCCTCATAATTTTGATGGTCCTTCTCAAAATAGTCTCCCCTGAATGCGATGCACTTGTCCTAGCATTTCTGCCAGTCTTCAAAGACATGCTGGAAACCACTTTTTAAGAGATCCTTCAAAATCGCCCCCGCAGCCTTCATTACTGCTTCTGATGATGGATAATACCTCCCACAAAGGTGTTTCTTCAAGTTAGGGAATAGAAAAAAGTCACATGGGGCTAAATTCGGACTATAGGGAGGGTGAAGGATGCACTTCACATTGATTTTTGCAAGATATTCAGCAACAACATTAGCAATATGCAGCCGCGCATTATCGTGGTGCAGCATCCAGCCTGCTTCATGGAAATATGATCTTTTGCGCCTGATGTGGACTTGCAATGTTTTCAGGACATCCCTATAGTATTGTCCAGTTACTGATGTGTGTGCAGGTACAACATGCTGATAAATCATTCCATGAATATCAAAGAATGAGATGGTCATAACTTCTCCAGCAGAAGCAATCACTTAGGCTTTTTTGGGGGTTGGTGATGAAGGAGATTTCCACACTGAGCTTTGCTGTTTGCTCTCAGGATCAAAATGATGTAGCCAAGTTTCATCAGCAGTGATTACGTTTGAAAGAAACTCCGTATCTTCCTCTAACATCAACTTTAATTGCATGTTACCTCCAATGCAGCGGGAGGCAATACTGAACATGTCTGAACTTGCCTGGTTCTCACAGGCAGGAACCAGGAAAACCAACAATGAAACTACTATGGTGTGTTTGTTTCACATTAAGCTAACAGAATATAAGAAGATTGAATTTTAGTGCGAAAAATTATGAACATTAAAAAATTATGTTCATTCTTTATTGAACAGCCCTCATAAATAATTAACTTTTCAGTCAGATAACATGTTGGTTAGGCAAGATCTTATAATTATCTGTTTATTGTTTTTTTTAATACAGTGTAGTGTCATGGTGAACTATTATTGGTCAGATTTCATCAATTTATTAACATTTACAGTGTAAACGTAATTAAATTACTCAAACTGATTATTAAAATTACTCAAAGGAAACCATATTACAAAGAATATGTCAAGAGACAAGTAAACATTTTATAGACTGAAAAATTCAATTGAACCATGGTTCTCCTAGTCTTTGTTCAATTACTCTAATCACTGATGTACCATGGCAACATGCCAGCACAACATTATATTCTGGAACTGACTGGTGTTTTTCTGGGTAAACCACTGAAAATCTCATACACATGAAATAACAATCCTTAATGATTTACAATGGTGTAAGTAAGAACCTTGTTTACCCCGATCAGTTGGGATCAGGGCCAATCTGAGTTAACAAAACTCCTGGTTATCCAGAGAGATGGACAAATAATAAAAATGTGTACAACTTCACCCATTGGCACACTTTCACATAAAAACACATGCACTGTACATACTTCAATAGCCTATGTATTTGCACTGTACACAATATAGCTACAAACTAGTAAGTAGTAAAAAGGCAGTTAGCTTCTGCTGTATTGCTTACGAACAGCGCGATGTCGCATCTGCTTTAACATTAGAAGTTTATTTGGCAATGTTTTGGCTTGACTCTCAAAATAAAGCATTAATTTCTCTATGTTTGCTACTGCTTGTGTGTGGCTCATAGCTACAGCTGGTTCGTCAACACTCTCTGAATCTTAATACACTTCATTTTCAGTAACACTACATGATGCAACAATGCTTTCCTCTGTAATCGGTTTATAACCTCCATCGTTGTCGATTCACAGCCAATTAAATTAATTAGGAGTCGATTAATGACACAAAACAACACTTACTTTTAAATTTTCCCGGAACCGGTTTCTGAGGCCTTCCCTCTATCTTCAGCCGGACATCGACTTGTTCTCATTGGTGTAGCTGGCAATATTTTGTCATCGGTCTCCTCTGGTGGCGGTTCGAGGAACTTGCTGAACAAATCTTTCTGGGGGATGTCGAAACTGAATACTTTGTTCCTATTTTTTGAAATAAAGATTTGTTCCCATGTGGATAGTTCTTCTTTTCCTGTTGTATGTTTTAGTAATTTTGGTTCTGGATTTATGTTGTGTTTTTTTTCCCCAAAAATGTGTGGTACATCTGTACATGAGTGCACTAGAAATAAGGATTACTAAAGGTTTTCCATGGATGTTCAAACTCTGGCAAAGATATGTAGATGACATATTTGCCATAGTGCCAAAAAAACACATCAGTGATGCACTAAAACTTTTAAATATTCAAGAAAAAAGCATCAAGTTCACTGTAGAAGTTGAAAAAGACGAGTATTTACCATTTTTAGATCTAAAAATAATCAGAAATAAAAATAGAATAAACTTTGGCATTTACAGAAAACCAACATAGACAGACAACTACATAAAAGCTAATGGCTACAATCCAAGATCCCACAAACAGGCAATCTTTAATAGTTTAGCACACAGACTGGTCAACATCCCTCTCACAGCAGAAGAATACAAAATAGAATACAACAAAATTATTAAAATAGCACAGAAAAATGACTTTCCCAAATCACTAGTAGACAAAAAAGTGAACTTAGCAAAAAAGAAGAAACTACTAAAGGAAACCACAACCCTCTCAGCTACAGAAACTAAAATGATCTTCAAAAAATTCACTTACCATCCATGGGCCTTTGATAAATTCAAAAAAGTCTTCAAAAAACAAAACATTCAAATAGCTCCAGTGAACCATTACTCCTTAAAAAACCTAATTTGCTCAGACATCAAAGATGTCATTCCATCTAACAAAAACTCTGGTATATATCAAATTGAATGCTGTGACTGTAGTCAAATTTATATTGGAAAAACCAAAAGAAATTTAGAAACAAGAGCAAAGGAACACTTTAGGAACATAAAATACAAGCAATTAGAAAAATCAGCAGTTGCCACACATTTTTGGGGAAAAAACCACAACATAAATCCAGAACCAAAACTACTAAAACATACAACAGGAAAACAAGAACTGTCCACATGGGAACAAATCTTTATTTCAAAAAATAGGAACAAAGTATTCAATTTCGACATCCCCCAGAAAGATTTGTTCAGCAAGTTCCTCGAACCGCCACCAGAGGAGACCGATGACAAAATATTGCCAGCTACACCAATGAGAACCAGTCTATGTCTGGCTGAAGATAGAGGGAAGGCCTCAGAAACCGGTTCCGGGAAAATTTAAAAGTAAGTGTTGTTTTGTGTCATTAATCGACTCCTAATTAATTTAATTTATACAACAACACTGTTTTCAACACTTCCATGAAAGGATTCACAGCCAATTGTTAATGTCTTCTTCATGAACATTAGAAAATATATCAATATTTTTAAAAATGTGTATAAAATCTTTTCCCACACTATTTCTTCTTCTTCTTCTTCTTCTTCAGTCTTATTTTCTGACAAGTCACACACACCAGGCCACAACTTTTACCACAACACTTGCTGGGGTGGGTTTTCTCTAGGATCTCCGGTTTCCCTCACCATTTTATACCATTGGTGCTCCAGTGTGTGTGGTGTTTTAGGGCCCGTCGACAACAAGGTCATTTGGGCCTTGGTGCTCCATCTTCATTTCATGTATCATCAGTTTCAGTGCCCGCAATGTCCCATGTAGTAAATGCAGGTGTTAAACATGACACATTCATTCTCATTTCCCCTTCCTGCTGGGTCTGACAATACTGCCATCTAGTGCACAAAGTTTTAAGCTTGTTTAATGTTGGGATTCTGAAATTTACTACACTGTTACTGTTTTTAATGTGTGTTTCTGCTCAGATTTTAATCCTATTGGTGAGGTAAGTGGTTCTAGAAATGTTATATTTTGATATTGTTATTTTCTGTCCAAAAATGGTATGCTGCAGTGGATTTATCTTTTTTTTTTTAATTGTATGTGTTCTGCCGTGGTGTAAATTGTGGCCATCAAATTAAAGCTCACAACCTAAATGGACTGTATTGCAGAAGAATCGGCCAATTGTCAAGAGAAGAAAATGTTTGATGCTTATAGTGATGTATATAATTTAATTTCTCAAAGCTAGTATACCTTCATACTTATCATTTGCTAAACACTTTACATACATCACATATGAAGAACGTTGACTAAGTCTTTTACTAGTTTCAACACTAAAACATATTACAATATAACTAACTGCAGCTGCCATTAACATTCTTCATGTTTCTTCACACAACAATTCTCTATTGTCTTTTTAAAAAAGGTCCACCAACTCCTTTAAACACAATATGACCAAATGTCACTGAACAGTATGCTTTTTTGGTGTTCTTTTAGTCTTGTTTCCAAGTTTCGTTTCATTTTACCTATGTAGTATTGCTCACATTCCTCATAACTGATCTGGTAGATTCTGGATTTTAATGCATTTGGAATTATATCCTTATAAGATATATTTAGCAAGTTCTTCAGGCTGAATCTGTTTTTATGGGGCTAGTCTTACACTTTACTTTTTGAAGAACTTTTCAAATTTTCTAAAAATCCCAAGGGTGGTAGTTGAACTTCTTTTACTTCCAGTCTGTGTTTAAGTGGTATTACTGTGGTCATTTGTGAAATATTCTTGACTTTCCCCTTCTTATTAGCAAGTTCCTTATAAAATCTGGATTGAATTTGTCATTGTTATTTCCAGTATATGCTCTTGTTTTTTCAAAAACTCTGCATTGCTCAATGGAACACTGTGCATGTAGTGAATTAAACTTTGAAGGCAAGTAATTGATGTGAAGTTGGGTTACATCCATTTTTCTTTATGTAATTATCAACATGTGCTTATTCCCTATGTATCTCAAATTTAAAACTCTCTGAAAGATAATGTGTTGTGTACATTTTATTTCAGTTGTGAATTTAATGTTGTTATCCTATAGATTAAGTCGATTTAAAGTATTTTCTCTTTAATTTCTGGGGAATTATAGCAAAAATGTCATTAAAATATCTTTGCCAAAATTTGTAAATGCACTGTGTGGATTTCAAGGTGACTCATGTATAAGTCTGCCAAAATGGATGGCAGTGGTCTCCCCATTGCTAAGGCAGAATTTTGTATTGAATGAGAAGAAAATGTGTTTTGCACATAATTGTATATGTTTAATGATGTTTATGTTAAATTTATTATAGTCTGAAACAATCAATTTCTGAAAAATGTAGGTATTTTTTTTAATAGGAAAGCTTGTGAAAAGCAATTTGATGTTAAAAGATACCAACAGAAAATTCTTAGGCATTAACATTGATGATAATCTCTCCTGGCAAAATCACATTTCGACTGTTTACTCTAAACTTAACAAGACTGTGTTTTTGTTACGTCAACTAGTTAACTTTTTGCCTCCTCAAGCAATTCATAACGTATATTTTTCTTTATTTCATTCACATCTGGAGTATGGGGCTATGTTATGGGTTCTTCTGGTAAGACTGTTTTTGCACACCTATTTTCAGTCCAAAAGAGGGCTATTAGAGTTTTAGCTAAGTTGCCACAATGTAAGTCATGTAGACCATACTTTAAGAAATTCAGCATCTTATTCCTCTTTTGCATTTATGCAAATTATGTTATTTTGTTTGTGAAAAAACACTCGAGTATTCCCTTACCTAAATAAAGATATACACAAACACCACACTTTCAGACAGTGACTTTTTTCTTCAATCATATAGGGGCCAGTATGGAAATAAAAATATTATTTATGCTGGATCAAAATACTTCAACGTATTACCAAACAGACTGAAGTCAGCGATAGACAAAAATACTTTTAAAAAAGAGCTCAAAATGTATTTGTTAACCCATTGTTTTTATAATCAAGATGAGTTTCTTATCCATAATGGAGATTAATCGCATTTTAAGCATAGTTGAGTTTTTTGTTTGCCTTTTTGGACAACCCTTTGAATGCCTTGCCGTCTAGATCAACAATGGCGTGGCGACACTGCTCCCTCCTCAAGGCTGGTCGTCCTGAACAGCACTATCATAACGGGCCTTTCCCTCCAGCTCGTCAATGTGGCTCACCAGGTCTTTGACGTGCTCATCCACTTGACCCATCTGCTTGCCCAGCTCTGTGACGTCATCTCTCATGCCGGTCAGCTGCTCTTCGAACTTTGTGGCGAGGACCTCGTTTGCCGCTTTAATTTCCGTGGTCAATTCAGTCTTCATTGCAGTCAGATTGTGATTTGTCGTCTCCAACTTTGCGGCAAGGCTGTTATTTGCTGCTTCTGTTTTTCGCAGCGAGGTTGTCATTCGTCGTCTTCATTTCCTTCAGTTCCGCGGCCAGGTTATTATTTGCCGCTTCTGTTTTCACAGCAAGGTTGTCATTTGCTGTTTTCATTTCCGTCATCTCCAAAATCTTTTCCAAGACAGCCTCCAGGTTATCCCACTTCTGACACCAATTGTGACTTATCAGACAACCCTTTGAATGCCTTGCTACCTCGATCAACAATGGCCTGGCGACAGTATGCACAGATTTACATTATCAATATTTAGGTCAATTTTATAAACTTGTATTCTTTGTCACATGTCTGATGTATTCTTAAGCAATTGTCTATATGTATATAGTGTTATTTTATATTGTAATTATTTTGTATTATAAACTGACATGGTCTATGCAACACTGTTTTTGTGTATACTATAGGACTGAAAATAAATAAATAAATAAACATTCATATGGTTTTTTCGATTATTGAAATTTTGTGGTGGTTTATCAGTGTTAAGGATGTTTCTGTTCCCATTTTTTCAAACTTATAAGATTTAAGTTTGTTTAGTGTTTAAGTAACAATCTGATAGGCAGATGTAATGATACCATTGATGATGGGGAATCTCATATCTCATGCTATATTATCTTCTTTGTGTACTTTTGTTAAGCAATATAGTTTTGGTAATGTGGGGTTATTAGGTCTTAAACTATATTTCTTGGTGGTTCTTAGTGTTTTGTTGACTAACACAGCTTTGTTAACTAAGCTTATACACGTGGTTAGAGTTTTTGGGAATTTTTTCATAGTCGAAATGTCTAAAGTATAGTTGATTACAACCATACTGCTAACATCTCAACCATAAGTAGCTCAAGGTCTGCTGTTAGGATAGGAAATGAATCGGATGCATTAATGTTTTCTTAACAAATTTCTTCTGACCATTGCCAACAAGAAATTATACCTCAACCGTATTAATATTGTTGATGTTTATCCAATATCATTAAGCATTTTTTTTACAATATATGTTACTTCATTAATGTTCGACCATTTAATCCTTCTCTTTTTCTCTTCCAGGAAGTAAATCATTCCAGGGATAAATTAAAACAAAAATTGCAGCATTTGATAACTGGTTTACAAAGTGTTGCATTAGAAGTTTCACAGATATCTAGAATGAAACATGATCTTAGGCAAGAAGTACTTAATCTGAAAGTTGAGAATTGGTGGAAAGAAATGCAGGGTACATTCCAAATGGCTCTGGAGAAATGTGTTAATTCTCAAGTCGATGAAAAGATTGCAGAACTTTTGCAAGATATGCAGCAAATGAATGAGGTAATGCAAGTTTATGTTATAATTTGTAAAAACATTTTGTAACATCGCCCTTATTTTGTGCACAAAAATGCTTACAGTTTTCTCTTGTCTTTGATGCACCCAGATATTTTCTTACCTATATTACCCATTAATGTATTCAAACTAAAGCGAAGAATATAAAACTGTACTAAGATAAACCAGAACTGCAAAAACAGTTGGAATTACAAGAATATTGAACAGTGGTTCATAAACTTACAATGCAAGCCTAACTAATAAGCTTTCCAAGTTTGATTCATCTTTCCTAGCACATTATAATTTGTACTGAAAGCTTTGAGATGTTATTAGTGTATCAAAATTACATCTTAATGTCTAAAGAATCTGTTTTTTTTTTTTTTTTTTTTTTTTTTTTTTTTTTTTTTTTTTTTTTTACCCAGTTTGCACAGCTAATATTCTAAATCTTCAATGATTATTCTTTTTTCTTGTCTTCATTAATCTCTTTTACTCTGTAGAGACTGCTTCCAGAGCATTAATCTGAGTCACCGAACATTTTATTTGAAACTGCAGTCTTGGAAATGATGCATAATCGGTTTTGAAAAGTGTGGCATATTGCTTATAATTTTGTTGGAGTAGCTTGTGTGCCCTTCTGTGTGGTCACACTTTAGCATGGCTAGAAGGAGTTAGGAGGGTAAACATTATGTTTCTCTCTGCAAATAGAGATCTCTGCAGATTTTTCTTCCATAAAGAAAATAAAATTTAAGTTAATTAGAAAACAAAGTTTGTGATCAATTATGCTATTGCAACCGTCAGTGATTTTATCACACGTTTGCTTTTTAAATTTCAAAACATATTCTATTTAATTTTGTTTTACTTTGCATTATTTATATATTTAAAACTTTATTCAGTGATTTGAATCATTAAATTCTCCCTGTGAACTGTTTTATGTAAAGCTGAGTGGTGTTAATTCATAACAAAAGATGAAAAATATCTTGTTTTATGTACTGTATGCCCATGACAAGAAGGCTAGAGGGGTATGAAGGGGAGGAGCTTGAACTGTTTATCTGTTTTGGTAGCGGATCTGTTTACTAAGAAATGAGCGTAAGAGAGTGCATATGAGTCACCCATGCTACCAGATCTAATGTTTGTTGCAGTTAATGCAGCGATAGGTATTATGTATGGGAGAGTTATGTGACAACACATTTTAAATGTGTTTAAATTAACCTTCCATCCTTGTCATACTGGGAAGGTGAGCATGAACACCGTTGGGACAGCAAAAGTGATTACACTACACATTCCTTTAGCTTGCCTTCTTGTCTTGAATCTAGAGTACATATAGAAATGAGAGGAATATTCGTCATTGTATTTTTGGTATGTCTAACCTCTTCCACTTCCTTCAACAATCGTACAGATTATGTAAAAAGATCATAAGTAATTATACATGATTGAGGAATTTAACAGTGATGTCAAAATTAATTGAAAAAACTATTTGTATTCGGTCTTTAATACTTCATCACTTATATTGAAAAACATTCCATAGGTCATAAGCTACCTGAATCTATAAAAAAGATTGAATCACAACATCAATTTAAGAAATTGTTATTAAACTTCCTTAGAGCCAATAGCTTCTACAGCGTGGATGAATTTTTAAATTTGTAAATATTTAGTTAGCTACCTTAATTATAAATATTGTACTTAGTTTTTAATTTGACGTGTCCTATAACATGTACATGTTTTAATGGATGAATCAATAAATCAAATCAAATCAAGTCAAACTAAAGGAAACCTAAAAACTAGAGTCAAAGAGCATTTTAGAAACTTCAAATTGAAACAAGAAGATAAGTCAGTAGTAACATTTCACTTTTGGAACAAAAACCATGAGTATTAAATTATAGATGAGTCGTATTTATTACACATCAACTTCACTTACATACCTATATTGAGGACATGTTTCGAGAACTATCATTCGCATCATCGGCTCTAATGCGACCATGATCTTGAATGAAATCCAAAATTATTAAAAGTTCAAAGAGTATTTTAGAAACTTCAAATTGAAACAAGAAGATAAGTCAGTAGTAACATTTCACTTTTGGAACAAAAACTATGATTATTAAATTATAGATGAGTCGTATTTATTACACATCAGCTTTACTTACATACCTATATCGAGGACATGTTTTGAAAACTATCGTCCTCATCATCGGCTCTAATGCGACCATGATCTTGAATGAAATCCAAAATTATTAAAAGGGGTGATAAACCAAAACAACTGACATTGTGAGAGAACATAATATTATTAATATGGAAAAATAAGGCCTTAGAAATTCCACTAGTCGATAATTTGATAAAGAAGTTGATAGTTCCACTACCAGAGAGAAGACAGCAACGGCGTTGGATCTTCAAAGTTGAAAATGGAAGCAACGGCTTCCAAATCTAGTCCCTCAGTAATATAAAAATTTAAGTGTCAAAGTATTAAAACCTGACTACAAATAGTTTTTTTATTTAATCATAAGTCACTGAAAGGGAAATTATCCATATGATCATAGTCTGGTCAGTGAGACGTACTGCAATTTTACAAATTAATAAAACACTTTTGAAATATGAATGGAATTATAAAGAAAATTGTTCCTTAGTACTAACCAGTACAACATTAAGAAAATATGTTGTGTTACATTGATACTTTCAGGCATTTGAGAAGTAATCCAAAATTTTCCATTTCTCAGGCCAGTTTTGAATGCATTGAATTTCAGGAGATAAAGTAGCAGTTCTGTGCTGTTCCTCCTCTTCTCTCTTCTGAATACACTGATGGCATGTTACAAAGTAAATACCTTTAATACATTTTATTTCCAGTTGCTAAAGCAGCGTGGTGAATCGCTTTCACGATTAAAAGAAGTCAATAGAGAATTGGAACAAAACCTAGAAAAGGAATCTTCAAAAGTACAATCATTGAGTAAAGATGTAAGTGTTAAAACTCTTGAGTTGGAAGAAAAGGAGCAGATGATTCAAAGTTTTGAATGTGAGTTACAGAAGAGGAAGAATGCCCAGGAAGAAAGCTTGCACGTCAAGGAACAAACCATTCATAATCTTCAGAAAGAAGTAACAAAGTTTAAGGAGTGTCAGCATGAACTAGAAACAAAAACATCAGCACTTGAGGCCAAAGAGGAAAAAATTCACAACCTAGAAGCAGAGCAGACAAAACTTTTGGAGAAATTCCAGGAACTTAAAGATAAGACTGAAGTGGTAAAAAAGATGGAAGAAGAAATAAAAAAACTTAGAGTTTCAGATAGTGCCAAACTAGAAAGTGATGCAAGAGTGAAGGAGCTTGAAGAGGAGATAGTTACATTAAAATTTAGGATTCAGCAGCTGGAGCGGGATAATGAAAGTGGTAAGATGTAATTAATTTTATTTTTTGTATAAATTTTTATAATGGAAAATATTTTCTCCTGTCACAAATGAAAGCTCTGTCATTTAGATTCAGTTTATAGAATATCAGCAGATTTAATTAATTGCATGTATTGATACATATGTATGAACACGCTTTGTTAGGATTTTCAGAAATGAAGTACTTATCTGTTTAATTTTGAGAGTGCATAGTGATTCTAATTACTGTATTGTGCATTACATGTCCAGATGGGTAACTGCAAAAATAGACATTTGTTTAAATAATTCATAATGGATTGAAATTCACATTAAAGGAATCTTATTGAAAAGGCATGTTCATATATCACGTTTATTTAATCCAACCAATGGATATGCAAAGACAAAAAATCAACCAATTAAATATACTACAAGATACGTCCAGAAAGTAAGTTCTGTTTGGTAATAAAATTAAATTGTGTACAGATACAGAAAAATTATTTATTGCACAAAATTCTACAACTCTTAAACTACTTTTCCACATAACTTCCGAAATTTTGCAGGCATTTGTCATAGCGAGGCACAAGCTTTTGTATACCTTCTTCATAGAAGTTTGCCGCCTGTGTCTTCAACCAGTTGAAAACATTTTCTTTCAGCTATTCGTCATTGTTGAAGTGTTGACCACCAAGGAAAGATTTGAGATGCAAAAAGAGGTGAAAGTCGCTAGGAGTGAGGTCAGGGCTGTCTGGGGGATGGTCAAACACGTCCCAGCCAAATCCCTGTAGGATGTTTTTCGTCACATTTGCAGTGTCACATTGGTCGTGCATTGTCGTGAAGAAACACAACACATTAAGACATCACAAATTTGCCAATAAATTTCTATTGGTTTCACTTTCCTAGCATTCAGAAAATGAATCACAGATCTGATTTGACAAGCAGCAGGATTTTCAATCAACACCGACATTGTAAACAAGCACAACAAAGCGTACGTGGCTGATAGCGATCTCACAATGGCGCATGTTTCTTCTCCCTGATACAGAGCGTCTACCGCGCATGTGCGGAACTGCGATCACAGCACTGCAGAAGAGATAAATTGAAACAGAACTTAATTTCTGGATGCCCCTTGTATATTTTAAAATGAACATGTTATCTGTAACAGCTTAATTATAATACTGAATAAATAAGGCTTAGTAATAGTGAAGCAAAATTCATAAATATTTAAATTATATTAAATAAATTACTTAAATTATTTTCTAAAATAACATTTAAGCCCTGCATATTCTTCATATATTCAGCCATTTGTTGTTAATAGTACCATTATAGCTTCTGAGGCTCGGTGATTCATTTTTCAGGATATCCGAGTATCTTCTGAGAGGAGAAAACAGTTATTGATGGTCATTGGGAAATATTGCAAGTCTCATAAAATGTTCTGAATATTTTTGTACATTTTCTGAGAAATCATTAATTCTATAGATGCATTTAAATGTTTCAATAATTTTCTTCCAAGTTATTTCATTTTTGGATTGTCATAAGTATCTACCTTAGTTGATTTACCAGTTTGTTTATGGAAAGATAGAGTCAGACTGTAAAATTCAATGCCATAGCCAAGATTTGAATCACGGATCTTCTGGTTGCTGTCCAGCTGCTCTAACCCTTGAGCTACTATGGCCAACGTGCCGACATGACATTAAATTCTCCAACTGACTCGTGTTTTTCCCGGTAAACCACTTACGGGTTCTCATAAACACATGAGACAACTACCTTAATGGTGACTTACAACGTGTAAGTACTTTAAGGCCCGGGCTTTATAGTTAACCACTATTAGGTCAATTAATGGAAATTGTTCTTTCACACTGGCCGTGTGTAGGCTAAAGTATGGAAAAATAGAGTCAGAAATTCAATGCCATAGCCGGGATTTGAACCACGGATCTTCTGGTTGCCGTCCAGCCGCTCTAACCCATGAGCTACTATGGCCAGCGTGCCGACATGACATTAAATTCTCCAACTGACTGTGTTTTTCCCGTAAACCACTTAGGGGTTCTCATAAACACTTACTGTAGCCTACACACGGCCAGTGTGAAAGAACAATTAATTTCCAGTTTGTTTATGTTTGTTGTTTATAAAATATCTGTTAACTCTTGTTTCTGTATTACTGTTTATCTAATGTAAACCTAATCACAGTCTGCAGTATTAGATTCATGCAGAATGTTGCACTTTTTGGAATGTTATCTAAAACTTAAAGTATTTTGTATGTAAATATAACATTTTACAAATTGGTTATAAACTAATTGAATTTTCATAGAACACATAATAATAATTATGAGAGATAATGATGCATTGATATGTAAAGCACTTCACATCTACTGTTTAAGAATGTTGTTTGCTTTTAATCAAGGTGATGCACCAAGTGAAATAATGAGTGGAAGCACTATAAGCAAAGCAGAGGAAACCTCTAGACTCAGAGACCTAGAAGAAACTTTTGAGGAGCGATACACAAAGGTGTGTTAATCTATTTAAATTTATGTGGCTATAGCACTAAATGAACAAAAGAGCAACTTGTTGGTTGTGTAGAAAACTGAGTATAAGATAAACATACCGACTTGGTTTTATTTTGCATTGTTTATTGTACAGGGTGCAGCAGTGCGATGTGGCAGTTTTCAGAATGTGCTTGTTTTTAGTGGTCTTGAATGAGTGGCCAACAGTGTTGATTACATGATCTAAAAGTCATGCAGTTTTTCTTAGTGTTGTGAAAGACAATATGGATACCTAGTCTGTAGCAAAATCTGTGTTCAGAGCAATAACTTCTCTTTTTCTCTCTCTTTTTTTTTTTAAGGCATTACTCAAGTGCAGAGAGGATTTAGGAATGAGATTTCTCTGCTACAGACATGTAGACAGTTTATTAAATTAATTGGGAGTCGATTAAGGACACTAAACAACACTTACTTTTAAATTTTCCCGGAACTAGTTTCAGAGGCCTTCCCTCTATCTTCAGCCGGACATCGACTGGTTCTCATTGGTGTAGCTGGCAATATTTTGTCATCGGTCTCCTCTGGTGGCGGTTCGAGGAACTTGCTGAACAAATCTTTCTGGGGGATGTCGAAATTGAATACTTTGTTCCTATTTTTTGAAATAAAGATTTGTTCCCATGTGGACAGTTCTTGTTTTCCTGTTATTATTGCCAGCTACACCAATGAGAACCAGTCGATGTCCGGCTGAAGATAGAGGGAAGGCCTCTGAAACTAGTTCCGGGAAAATTTAAAAGTAAGTGTTGTTTAGTGTCATTAATCGACTCCCAATTAGTTTAATTTATACAACAACACTGTTTTCAACACTTCCATGAAAGGATTTATGTAGACAGTTTACTGACATTTTTAATCTGGACATTCTGAACAGATCGCTTATGTCAGATGAAGGTATTTCCATATTTCTGGTTGGACAAATGAATAGAATTTCTGCTACTGGTGTGATAATCCTTATAAATACAGGAAAATATACTACACAGTCTAAAAGTAATATATAATGACATCTCTGCCTTTGGAATTCTTGGCTCATATTTTTAGAGAAGATAGTCATGCTCTGTCTGTCAACTCAGAATGGTACCAACAAAATGTTCATGATGTTGGAAATTTCTGATATGATTGATTCAGTGAACTGTGTGTAAAACATGTTTTTAAGGAAACATGATTTACAGACATTGTGTGACCATTAAAATATCTTGTCCTGATTGCATCTGATTACTTTCTGTAAAGTTATTTGAAAAGTAGGATGTATCATAACTAGGGCCCAGAAGTTGTTGAACTAAAAATTCTCTAAAAATGAGCTATATAATGCCCTTAAAATGTAAAAAAAAAAATTGCACATAAAATGTAAAAAAAATGACCTAACAAAAATTAACAATTTCTTTCATAATAATAAATTAATAGCTGTCACAGACAAATATGAATATATGGTTCGAATAACCACATTTTAAAATTAACTTTCTTAGTAAATAATGCAATTATTGCTACTAAATAATAGTCAAGTCATTTTCAATTTTATAAAATAAAAAATAAGTTACTGTACACATTAGCCAAAACATATCTTACTTAGCGTTGGTCATCTTCAAGTTATCAGAAGTAAAGGAATGGCGGTTGTCAGCTAAAACTGTTTTATACTTTGAGAAACCTCTCTCCACTTCCACATATGTTATAGGTGCATATTTGAAAAACGCTATGTCACTGCCTGTTAAATCCTGTTCAAAAATATCAGTTCTGAAGTTTTCTCTTGACATGATATCGGCTTACACGATATGAACTTTTAATCACAGATTATTTTAAAAAACCCCAAAAAGCCCAGGGTCAGGCATCAGGTTCAGGTCTGCCACGGGAATCGAATCTGGGCCTCCCGAATGTGAGCTACAAATGAAAATGCCCAATATATTCGTGAAAAAGAAAGAAAATGACCGGAAAATGCATCTAAATGTTAAAAAGTGACTTTATTATGAAAATGTGGAAAAAATGCATTTTGATGACTTACAAAAACCACATATATAAGTATTTGTTCCAGAATGCACTTAATTTCCAATAAGCATCGTCTGTGACTAGTCAGAAAAAAGATGACTTTTCATCAAAATCCGGGCCCTAATCATAACATGTCTCACACCATCTTTCAGCTGAAAGAAAAATAAGGAATTCTATTAGGCCATTAGTGGTGTTTTGTTGGGTGAGTCATGCAGAAAATGTATATAAGATGTCATGAATGTATTTTTTGCCATATGGGCTTCTTACAAACTGTTTTTAAAAGCAGTCAGACGTTAATAAATTGCAATGTACTATATTAATTCCATTATAGGGTGAGTGAGTGAGTGAGTGAGTGTGGTTTTTAAGGGCCCGTCGACAACAAGGTCATTTGGGCCCCTCCATTATAGGTGGCTTCCTTTAAATCATCCTGGGGACTCACAACAGATGCTATAAAAACCATTGTATCCCACTGCTGCACCATATAAAATTATCGTCTAAATCAGGAAGCCATCAACAATCTACAATTTGGAACTTGGGCAGTGCAATCTTATGATGTTTATAAAGATAAATGCTTTGCTTTGTACAGCTTTGTTATGTGTAATAGAAATGTTGCACACAGTAAGACTTTCATTATACTAAATTATTAATGTGTAAAGTTTAGTTTTACTTACATTAATTTAAACTGAACATGTTTCAATCAAATTGATCTCAAAATATGTTAAACATTTAAATCAAAGACTACCTGTTTAAATTTAACTCATTACTAAATTGCTTTATATTGTCCAAATATAATTCAAAGAGGAATATAAATGGCATTTATATCAGGTTAATGGTTACAAAATTGCAGATGGTTTTGTTGATTGCTCTAGAAGGAAAACCATTTTAGAAAGGTGTTGACTTTATATTAATTGTAACATCTTTTTCACAGCTTCGCACAATTGCTGTGCGTTTGAAAAAAAAGGTTTCTGAGCTTACTAGTCAGTTGAACCAGTTGGAAACTGAGAAAAAGAAACTTTCTACAGATAAAACAGAATTGCAGACAAAAGTAACAGCACAGGCTAAGAACTTGCAGGTAAGTTTGTCTTCTGTATTATGTATATTGGATAGAATTAAAATAGCACAATGTTCTGAACAAGGATAATATGAACAAAACATATATTGAGAATAAATCAACATCTAAACATAATTCCATTGTGTAAGGACTATGATACAATGAAGCACAAAATTTATATAATTTTGAGTCGAACTAATACTCAATGCTCCACTTATTGCTAGTATTTACCTAGAACGCGTTTCGTTAGGATCTTCCTAACATCATCATGTTGGGTTGAAAACAGCTGATGATGTTAGGAAGATCCTAACAAAATGAGTTCTAGGTAATTACTAGCAATAAGTGGAGCAAGGAGTATTAGTTCAACTCAAAATTATATAAAACTAAACATAAATTTAATTCAGTAACAACTGAATTATTATACACGAATGAGGTTATTTACCAACGTTCTCACTGGTAACTTTTTATTTTCTTTGTTAGGTATCTACTTATAATAAATATACCTTAAATTGTACATTATACTTACATTATGATGCAGAACACATTCAGAGGTGATGTGTCCGAAAAAAGTAGTTGTGTGGTGTGAATTTTTTGCTGGTTGGGGTCATCAGGCCTTACTTTTACAAATGAGAATGGAAATGCCATGTCAGTGAGTGCATAATGCTACCAGAATATGGTTGAAACATTTTTATGGTCTTGCGCTAATTATGTGAATATTGAGCAATTATGATTTTAACAGGATAGTGCTACCAGCCTCACCTAATACTATATTGATAACCTTGTCAAGAATAAATTTTCAGTCCAAGATCTTTCACACAATGAGGATCAGAACTAGCCAGCAAGATCACATGACCTAACACCGTGCATTTAAAATTGCAGGTTTATAAAAATAATCCCCAAACAACTACAAGTGAAGGAAGAACTCTGAAGTGTCATTACCCAAATAAAAGAGCAGATTTGTGTGAAGGCGATTTCAGATTTCATTGATCGAGTAACAACATGTAGAGCAAGCCATGTGAATTATGCCAGATGTAATTTTTCATACATAATGTTTTCATATGCAATGGCAACATGTATCCTTTGTCCTTCGTATTGATGCTGAAATACATTACATTTCATGAAAATAAAGTACCTTATTCAATAGTTAAAAGATGATATTCTTAATGGTCCACCATACTAGTAAGTAAGTAATATTTATTTCCATTTCAATTACAAATTATTATACATTTACATATTATTACTACGTTGAGTTGCTGGTTACCCTTGGGCCCAATAGACTCAAACTCTGAGGTTGTTAAGTTAATGGGTCCCTATTGGCAACTTATCTAAAATAACTTCATCTTCATTTTCGTCATATGTACTTATCTTCCTCAATCATTTGGCTCTTATTTTGCCCAAAAAGTTCCCAATTTAAATTAAATTTTTCCTAGTTTTTACACTCATTAACTTCATTGGTTGAATTTCTTTTGGTAGCCTTGCCCATTCTTTTTTACTTATCTTCTCCCTAAGC
This sequence comes from Mantis religiosa, assembly GCA_030765055.1. Taxonomy (NCBI): domain Eukaryota; kingdom Metazoa; phylum Arthropoda; class Insecta; order Mantodea; family Mantidae; genus Mantis; species Mantis religiosa. Next base: position 31,304,507 of record CM060959.1, read on the forward strand.
AACCTAGTTTCTTTACATTCTAAAAGCAAATGCCATTCTTTATCCCTTTGGTGACACAATGGGCATTTCTCCAGATCCCTCCCTCTTCCCAAACCCTTCAGTTTTACCACTCCTGTTCTGGCCCATGCAAAGCCTTCTCTTGCTGCTTTATCACAAATATCAATGTATTTTTCCCTGTTCCATATCACTTTCATCTCTATAGATTTCCAGTGAGCTTTTCAAGTTAAAGCTTCCTAACATTTCTTGCCGTTCAATATCTTCTGTTTTTAACCTAAGTTCTTTCTAAAATCCACTTTGCAGTAATTCCCGGTTTTCCCGTATGACACCCAACCCTGTTTTATCTTATTTAGCCATGAATCTTTCTGATTTAGTCTTTCCTGTATTATCAAGCATTGACGCAGAATATTCTGCTCATCTAAACTCCTAATTGTCGTCCAATATTTTAACACCCTTTCCACCATTATACCTCTAGTTCCCAGTCTTCCCAATTCTGCTTGCGCCACATTTGGTGAAGCTTGTGGTAAGCCCAAAACTTGTTTGGTCCACCATACTATACCATGTCTTGCTAGCTAACGAAAAATATACATCAGTGAAATCAGTTTTACTGTTAATGTATCATTTTAGAAACTAGCTATACCAACATTTCAAACTAAACCTTCTTTCAGTCAGAGGACCAGTTCCTTTCAATAACCATTCCTACCAAGTGATGTTCTCATGGAGATGGGTATCCTCATTTAGGAGCCCAATTAATATAATCTTTTTACCATCTTTACTTTCTAGATCTCATGCTGAATTTCATGAATGCTTCAAAATGTTTCAGACTATGCAACAGGAGTATGATTCATTACAAGATATAGTTGAAACTCAAAAATCAGAACTTAAGTCCTTGAAGAAAACATTGGAAAAGACTGTAAATGAGTGTGAAAGTGTGAAAGCCCAACTCCAGAGATTGGAAGAAGATAGAGAGAAAAAGATTCAAGAACTGGAAATATGTATGAAAGACAAACAGGGACTAGAAGTGGCAACCAAGGAGATGGCATCACACATCCAGAATTTGAAAAAAGAAAAAGTAAGGGCTGATACAGTTTTTATGTTTGTGTTATAACTAAACATTCCATGTTCGTGAAAAGGTAGAACCAGAATTAAAAATTTAATGCCATAGACAGGATTTGAACCTGGCTCAGTAGACCTAATAGTTGGGTTAAACTAAGAAGCCTGGGACTTGAAGTACTTACACATTGTAAACTACCATTAAGGTATGTTTTCTCACATGATCCCCGTATGTTTCACTAGGAGACATGCAATTCAGCTGGAGAGTTTAATGTTGTGCTTGTATGTTGCCTTGGTAGTTCAGTGATTATAGCATCTGGATGGAGACCAGAAGATCTGTGGATCAAATTGAATTTTTCGCTCTGATTCTATCTTTTCATACCTTGTTCTAGACATGACTAAGTGTAGAAGAGCAGTTAATTTACATTTCTTGTCAAGCATGAATTTGTTGCAGCCATTTCAGAGTATTAGTAAGAAAACAAGAACAGCAAGAATAATAAGAATACTCTAAAATAATTCATACATAAATCAGATGTTTGAATAAACTTTTCTGTTCTCTAATCATAGGATTCATCACAATTACTTTACAGTTACACATTCTCTTCAAGCAATAATTTTCTTTAGTCATTTAAGTTATCAGTTACTATATATGGTAACAGTGATCATGATTTGGATTATTCTCCTGGGTTTATCTTAAAGTTTATTTCTTTTTAATGTAGTGTGCAGTAATGATCATTACAGTGTCCTGTTCACGAAGTTACATGGCTCATTCAATACAGTTTAACTTTCATACTGCACAATGAAACTATTATTCATTAAGTCGAATTTATTTAAAACAAATAGATAGATAGGTAGATACTTTATTTCACTGCTTAGAGCATGGCCCGGTGGCAGCGCTGTCAATATAATATACAATTCTTTACAGTATGTTATACAGTTCTTTACAGTATAATATACAACTCCTTACAATATAATATACAATTCCTTACAACATGTATACAATTCCTTTCATGCACTATGACTATGCACTATGGTAACAATATAATGTACAATTCCTTACAACATATATACAATTCCTTTCATGCACTATGGTAACTATACAGGATTTTATTTTAACCTCTCTTTGAAATTATTTACATTTGGAGGCAAAGTCTCCAGTAATTCTGCAGTCAACTTGTTCCAGTCATTAATTGTTCTATTGGTAAAGGAAAATTTACCTATATCAGTTTTCTGTTCCCTATTTCTTATTTTTTTAGAGTGATCATTCCTTCCCCTATATGATGGTGTCAACAACCGCTTTGTTATATCTTTCCATGCAGGTTCCCCCTTATATGCTCTAAAAATTGCACATAGCCTTGCCCATTTTCTACGTTTCTCCAATGATTCCCAGGAGGTAGCAGTGCCTGTAGGGTTTTCAAATCACATTCCTCTATCAACAAATTTAGCTGCTCGTTTTTGGACTCTCTCGAGTGCTTGTTTTTGACCAACCCGATATGGATCCCAGCATGCCGCGCTATATTCTAATATTGGTCGGACTAAGGATGTGTAAGCTAAATTTTGCGATTTCCCATTGCTGCGTTTTAATATTCTCATTACAAAGTGTAATGCTTTGCAGGCTTTTCCAGTGACCGAGTTTACATGTTCCCCCCATTCCAATCTTTCATTTATTATTACACCTAGATATCTAGTGCTACTTACCCTGGGTATTCTCTTGTTATCTAATTTATACATCACATTTTCTTCTGTTCTTGTCCTTGAAAATATAATTGTTTTACATTTACTTGGATTTATCTCCATTTGATTGGATTGCGCCCAGAGTTGAATTTTGTTTAAATCTTCTTGTAAATTGTTAACGTCACCTTCGGTCTTGATATTTCTATAGATTATACAATCATCTGCAAAAAGCCGAATTTGTGATGCTATCCCTTTCCATAAGTCATTTACGTATGCTAAGAAAAGCAACGGCCCGATCACGCTACCCTGGGGGACACCTGAGGTTCTTCGGTAGGGGACGATAATCTATCTCCGACGCGCACTCTTTGGGTTCGTCCGCTCAAGAATTCCCGAATCCAAATAATCGCTCTGTTGTCTATTTGCATATTGCAAAGTTTTTCTATAAGTGGTCCATGAGGTACAAGGTCAAATGCTTTAGTAAAGTCAATAACTATTGCAACACTTTACCGCCTGCATCGAGTGCATCAGCTACATCCTGAAAAATAGCTACTAGTTGGCTCTCACAAGAGTGTCCATTCCGAAACTCATGTTGTCCTTCAAAGAGCCAGTGTGATTTATCCCATTCTCGTCTTAAGTATTGAAAGTTTATGCCAACGGCACGTGGTGTTCCCAAGCGGTCACCCATCCAAGTACTGACCACGCCCGATGCTGCTTAACTTCGGTGATCGGACGAGAACCGGTGTATTCAGCATGGTATGGTCGTTGCTACAGTCAAGGCTACCTTTATGAGATAATATAACATGGCTGAAGTCCATGACAACTTTGTGAAGTTTGCTGACCAAAAAATATAAGTGATGGTAATCTAAGACAATGGTGTCACATTATGTAAAGCTGGGAGAACTAATAGCCACAATGAGGAAAAAAACTGTCCTGCCTGATATTCTAAATGAACTGTTTCAAATACAGAATAAAAATGTTACAAAGAACTGTTGATTCACCATTTTGAAGCTCTCTAATCAGTTTATACTGCTCTATAAAATGATTATGGAAGATTTAGTGTATTGGAAATTTTATTCTCATTGGGTATCTAAGCTTTCTGAATGACACAGGACTTGTTGAATGGGATCAGCAATATCCTTCTTTGAATGCTGTGAAAGATAAGATGCTGCATTTTGGAGTCCGATTGTGGCAGGAGGTGAACTTGGGTGCAATATGTAAATATTGTTGTTTGCTAATACTCTGGATCTTGGACATCATCCATTCTCCATAGTATGTAATGAAATCAAAAGATTAATTTGATGGCGTGATATTCTGAATCACAAATTGCAGCAAACTTGTTTTACCAGGAAATTAATGGCAGATTGTTCATGGACGAGAGAGTAAGTTTTGTTTATGTTGCACAATTCTCTGTTAACATTAAAAAAAAATATCTATGAGTAGCCCTTGTAGGTACATTTGGGTAGAATATTATTAAATATGAAGTATGCAATAAATATTCCATTGCTTGGAGGAAAAATTATTTATTAGTATCTAAACTTATTACTTGACACAGAGGATTTTAAAGTGCTCTATAACAATCTCTTTTTTTAAAAAAAAAAAAAAAAAAAAAAGCAAGATACTCTTACACAGGGATGGCCGGTGAGGCATTGTATTGACGGTGCCATAAATAAATGAATAAATAAAGAAACAAATGAGTAAGTAAATAAATAAATGAATAAATAGATAAATAAATAAAAATAAATAAGGGTTGTTAAAATATAAATATGTGTAGCAATTTCGAATGATATAGGTAATTTTGTCAATAATCCATCCTATTTTATAATATACTGTACCAAACAGAACGCACAGGGAAACGTAAATAGATATTTATTACATCCGTACTCTTGTTATGCATAGGTGCAACGAGTACAGTAAAAGTTTGATAATAAAATTCATGGAGAATGTGATACGAAGCGTTCGTGTATGATTTCGCGACAGTGAGACAGTTATCTTAAGTCCCATGCTTTACTGCACTCTAGCGGATAAAGTGTAAGTTATGCGTCAGAGAAACTTTGGCACCACCTTCTCCCATAAGAAGTTGTGTATAAGCAGACAACCTAGCCCTTAAACACAGGCGCTTATGAGTGTAGATGGTGCCGTTCTGGAATCGCTGCCAAGGACAGAGCGCTTGCGTTTAACATGCCTATTCACACAAGGGAGCAGATACTCAGAAACAATCTTTTTTGCGCAATTCCTATACATTTCTCTTTCTTTCATTTTCATACAGATGGTGCCATGGCACAGCGGCACTACCTCAGAAGTTGCCCCTGCTCTTACAGAACAAGTACTAAATCCAGACCCTAAGCTGCATGATATTAATTTATAAAACATAACTAATAGCGTAACAGCCTGCCAACCTGTCTGCCAGCCTCATGCCCACAGATGCAAGGCAGAGGTGAGCGATCATCTGACCAATATGAAAAGGAGATGTGTGAGCATCATGGCACCCCCAGCTGGAAAGTTGGCTTTCTAGACCAGGGTTCATTATTTAGCATAGCTCTTCAATTTCCTCATGATGCTGAGTGGGCATCGGTCTTATAGTAATTAATCTATATTCTCTATTATTAATATCCGTTCAGAGTTTTTTATTGAATGTTCATTGTTATTTCTTTCTAGGAAAATGAAAATATGATTCGTAGAGAAAAGGAAAAAGAACTGAAAAAATTTGAAGAGGAAATCAAGCTCACTGAAAGAAAATTGGTTGAGGAAACAGAGAAACATAAGAATACTCTGGAACAATTGGAAAATATGAAGCAAGAATGTAAGAAGAGAAGTGTTCTTAGTTTGGAAATGGAGGATTATGAGGTAGGCTACATTAACTTCACTAAATAATATATTTCCTTTCTGTAAAGGTAATTGGAGAAACACTCTCAAAATAGCATCACAAGTTGCCCTAGAAAAGCGGTAAATTTAGTTACAATTATAATTACTGTTGGGTCCAAGGTCCCAACATCCTATTTATATACGTCTGGCCATTGTGAGAAGGGATGTAACAGCAGAGATTGCCATTTAAATGGAACAGTTAGCATCAAAATGGGTTCTAGTATCTCTGCTTGTTCACTCTGCATGTTCTTAGTTTTGGGAAGAGAAGCAACTGCTTGATTTTTCTGTTTCACTGTTTTTAATGTTGTGTATATGAGAGCTAATGGCTTCATTGCCAAAGCCTAGAATTTGAAAACAACATGTTGTGTATATGTTCTACAATTCTGGCTTTTCATTTTTTAAATACCAGACATGAGACAGCTTTACTAAAACAGGTTAATCATCCTATAAATCTTTCCATATGGGAAAAGAACTTCATTAATAAAAATCGTCATAAAATCATGAATTTTGAAACTCACTACCAGACATCTTTGACAAATACATCATGCCATCTACCGATGACACAGAGAAGGAGGAAAAAACTACAATTTGCACTAGTCGAGACTCAGCTGATGATGGGAGCAACAACTCTTGAAACATGTCCTGTGAAAAGCAGTGTGAGTGAAGCAATGTGTCAATAACTTCTTGATTCACTTCTATTTTAACTTGTGCTTCACTGTCTCCACGCTTCTTTCTATTTTTATACTTTGAACAGTTATTGAATTTTGATTTACCACCACCAAGTGCCCTCTGGAAATACATTTCACCACCACATGATGCCGCCATTATAAGTGACCACCACAACAGAAACAACAACACGGGCCAGTAGATTGCATTCTGAAATATGTAAACAGAGAGTAAAACAAGTGATGTTAGTTGATAGAGTCAACATGAAAAATTCAATGCTATGGCCGGGATTTGAACCACGGATCTCCTGGTTCTCACGGCCATGGCATTGAATTTTTCATGTTGACTCTATCAAAGATCTTAGCCTATATATGGCTAGTGTGAAGAAATGATTAATTTCCATCAATTAACTAAAGTGATGTTAGTGTTACTAGTACCGAGTCATCTTTAGTAAATTGCATCTTAACACATCACTGTTTCTAACTTCTTCCATATATAAATATGCATATAATTTTTTAGATTCCTCTTATAATATTTACTGCATATCATGCAGTACCAGATACCGTAACAGTATCATTCGTCATTTAAATAGTGCTGTCCGCTTTAGTTGTTTTAAGGCAGCATCATGTGACATATAATAGCATCAGTAAATCTCAAATACAAAATGTTTTCTTTGCCTACCAACTACAATTCCTCTTACATTGAGATATTCTACAACCCTATGGTGAATTTCCTAATGTGTGGGACAAGTTTGAGAACTTTTCTTGAGACCTCTTCCTACCAAGTTCAAGATGGCACTGTTAAATTTTTTATGGAATTTTAACCTTATATGTTTAGTGCTGTATAAAACCAATCTGAAGGTTTTCTAGTTTTTCTACATCGTATAATGGATAGAGGAAGTGTATTTTGGCTGAATATTACTATTGAGAATTTTCAGAACTTCCCTCCCTGAAAAGAAAAAAGGTTTTGAAAAGTTCTAGTTGCAGCTTCCCACCTCCCCCCATTAAAAACATTCCGGAAGTAAGTAGATTGATTTAAAATTTTTTGAGAATTATCTAATTACACTAATTCTGACAAATTAGCTTGCAACATTTACTTCTTTTTAATCTCTGTAATTGTGTTCTATAAAACCATGTAGGGAGGACAAAAAGAAGCACAGGCACTAGAAAGAAAGAACTTCCCTAATGGTTTTCTTTAGTTTAGCTTTTCTAATTTTCTTGAACACCAAACTTTTGTTGTATCCATTTTCTTCTACTATGTGTAGTATTGTTTTTTGTTCTTTGAAATATTCTTCTTTTTCCATGGGTATGGAATAATAAACAGCCTTACACACAGACTAGTCAACATACCCATGGAAAAAGAAGAATATTTCAAAGAACAAAAAACAATACTACACATAGCAGAAGAAAATGGATACAACAAAAGTTTGGTGTTGAAGAAAATTAGAAAAGCTAAACTAAAGAAAACCATTAAGGAAGCAACCACATTTACAAAAGAAAAAGAAAGCAACAGCATATTCAGTTCATTCACATAACACCCAAAACTATTTAATAAATTTAAAAAGATCTTCAAGGAACAAAATATCACCTTGGCACCTACTAATAGACACTCAATTTTAATACAAAAGTGAATCGAGAAGATATTGACACATTGCTTCACTCACACTGTTTATTCACAGGACATGTTTCAAGAGCTCTTGCTCCTATCATCAGCTGATACTCGACTAGTGCAAGTTGTAGTGGTTTCCTCTTTTTCTGTTTTGTCAATAGATGGCGTGAGGTACTTGTCAAAGATGTCCGGTGGTGGAGTTTTAAAATTCATGACTCTATGACGATTTTTGTTGATGAAGATTTTTTCCCATACGGAAAGGTCTATGGGGTGATTAACATATTTTATTAGAGATGTTTCCAAGTTGATGTCATGTCTAGTATTCAAAAAATGAAAAGCCACTGCTGATTTTTCTGTTTCAGCATTTTTAATGTTTCTTAGATGTTCTTTAGTTCTGATGTTAATATTTCTTTTTGTTTTTCCTATATAAATTTTAGGGCAAGTTTCACATTTGATCTCATAGATTCCTGGTTTTTCTTTGGTAGTGATTGAATTTTTGGGAGGGCCTTTTAACAAATTTCTGATATTAAACCTATTTTGAGGTGCAAGAGTTATGTTGTGTTTTGAGAAGATTTTTTGGAATTTGTTATAGGCTGATGGGTGGAAGGTGAATTTTTTAAAAGAAATCACCACCCTAGAACCTACAGGAGAAAAAGAGAAAAAACTTTTTAAAAAATTCACCTTCCACCCATCAGCCTATAACAAATTCCAAAAAATGTTCTCAAAACACAACATAACTCTTGCACCTCAAAATAGGTTTAATATCAGAAATTTGTTAAAAGGCCCTCCCAAAAATTCAATCACTACCAAAGAAACACCAGGAATCTATGAGATCAAATGTGAAACTTGCCCTAAAATTTATATAGGAAAAACAAAAAGAAATATTAACATCAGAACTAAAGAACATCTAAGAAACATTAAAAATGCTGAAACAGAAAAATCAGCAGTGGCTTTTCATTTTTTGAATACTAGACATGACATCAACTTGGAAACATCTCTAATAAAATATGTTAATCACCCCATAGACCTTTCCGTATGGGAAAAAATCTTCATCAACAAAAATCGTCATAGAGTCATGAATTTTGAAACTCCACCACCGGACATCTTTGACAAGTACATCACGCCATCTATTGACAAAACAGAAAAAGAGGAAACCACTACAACTTGCACTAGTCGAGTATCAGCTGATGATAGGAGCGAGAGCTCTTGAAACATGTCCTGTGAATAAACAGTGTGAGTGAAGCAATGTGTCAATATCTTCTCGATTCACTTTTGTATTAATTTGTGCTTCACTGTCCCTACGCTTCTTCCAACTTTATACTTTGACTCAATTTTAAAATTGCTAAATTCAAAAACATCAGTTAACAGATCCGGAATATACCAGATAAGTTGTAAGAATTGTGAAAAATGCTACATAGGTCAAACTAAAAGAAATCTAAAAACCACAGTCAAAGAGCACTTTAGAAACATCAGATTGAAACAAGAAGATAAGTCAGCAGTAGCATTTCACTTTTGGAATGAAAACCATGACATTGATCCAAATCCAAAATTATTAAAAGGAGTGATAAACCAAAATAAATTGACAACATGGGAGAACATATTCATATGGAAAAAAAAAAAAAAAAAAAGGATCGCGTAATGAACTTTGAAATTCCACTAGTAGATAATTTGACAAAGAAGTTCATAGTTCCACCACCAGAGAGAGAGCAGACAACAGATGCCAGTTGGAAAGAGATTGAAAATGGATGCGAATGCCTTTGAAACTAGTCTCTCATAAATATAAACAAGTAAGTGACGAGTATTAATAAACCAACTACATATAGTTTCTGAAACTAATATGATTTTCAAAAAATTCACTTACCATCCATGGGCCTTTGATAAGCAGTCAATGTCTTCAAAAACAAAACATTCAACTAGCACCAGTCAACCATTACTCCTTAAAAAACCTAATTTGCTCAAACATCAAAGATGTCATTCCATCTAACAAAAAAATCTGGTATATATCAGATTGAATGCTGTGACTGTAGTCAAATTTTGTATTGGAAAAACCAAAAGAAATTTGTAAACAAGAGCAAAGGAACACTTTAGGAACATAAAATATAAACAATTAGAAAAATCAGCAGTTGCCACGCATTTTTGGGAGGGAAAAAAAAAAAAAACACAGCATAAATCCAGAATCAAAACATACATACTAAAACATACATCAGGAAAACAAGAACTATCCACATGGAAACAAATCTTCATTTCAAAAAATAGGAACAAAGTATTCAATTTTGACATCTCCCAGAAAGATTTGTTCAACAAGTTCTTCGAAACACCACCAAAGGAGCAAAATATCGCCAGCTACACCACTGAGAACCATTCGATGTCCGGTTGACGATGGAGGCAAAGTCTCTGAAACATGTTCCGGGAAAATTTAAAAGCAAGTGTTGTTTGGTGTCATTAATCGACTCCCTTTAAATTTAATTTATTACAACACTGTTTTCAACACTTCCAAGAAAGGAATTGAAAAATATTAAATTACTTAGGAGTCGATTAATGACACATGTGTCATTAATCGACTCCTAATTAATTTAATTTATACAACAACACTGGTTTCAACACTTCCATGAAAGGATTTATTGAAAAATATATTTAATTATTTTAAGTTGGATAGCAGCATAATTATTACATTCTTTCCAGAGAGTGTTTACAAATTATAGAAAAATAAATAGAATTTATAGTTTACATCCTTCCAAAAGGATTTCCCATAAATTACATATTATGCACATCTTATGTGAAACAGTTACTCGTATTTTAAATATACCAAATTAGAAGCAGATAGCATTTGGGCTTTCATATCTTACCTACGTATAATAATCCATTCTTTGAGGAACATACTAATAAGTGCAGAAACCAGTCATCCTCCTTGGTCTAAAGGTAACTTGCTGGCCCCTGGTTCCTAAGGTTATGGGTTCAAACCCAATGGAGCGTGACATATTTTTCCTGTGTAACAATACTTAGTCTGGCTTCCTTCACAATGGAAGTAAAACTATGGTACCGTGAATTTATGGCACATAAAAGAACCCCAAGCCTGATAAAGAGGTCTCTGAGCACTGCAAATCGTACCAGTTAAAGTGTGTCTATAAATAAAACTAATTTTTGCAGAAATCAGAAACATAATACATGTCGGATTTACTATTATGCTTAATTATCATTTATGTTCTCTTGGTAAATATGCTGTGGCTTATCTTAATAATTGTTAATTGTGATATTGCAGAGATCATTGACAGATTTGACACAACAGCTAGCATCAGAGAAAAACAGAATCAAAGAAACAGAAAACCACTTAGAAACACAGCGTGAAATTAGCAAAGGACTTCAGGAACAAATAAACCTGCTGGAACAAAGATTGCATTCAGAAGAAGCAAGATCCAAAGAGGTCAAGGTAAAGTCATTTCTAAGTAGTATTGATTATTACAATAAAATATGATTGTGACAAACTTCACTTATCTGTTTGAAAAATTATAAATTTTTCAAGACTATTAAATTATAGATGAGTTGTATTTATTACACATCAGCTTCACTTATGTACCTATATTGAGGGCATGTCTCGCGAACGATGGTTCGCAAAACGTCCTCAATATAGGTATGTAAGTGAAGCTGATTTGTAATAAATACGACTCATCTATAATTTAATAATTATTTTGCTTCACTGTGGTGTTCCAATACAGTTAAATTTCGATATTTTCAAGACTAGTTTCGCCATACATCTATTACATCATAAGCTTGCTTACTGTTTTATGTTTAAAAATATTGCAAAAAGCATATGTCAAAATGAATTCTATGTTTTTTGTCAGTTACCCATTTGTCAGTCTTGAGTTATTTTCTCTCAGCTCGGCCGCTAAGCTATTATGAATATTTTTCAAATCTTCGAGCTTTTCAGGCTTTTCCAAATAGCTCCTTGTACACAATGGACAATCTGAATCAATTCTTTCTTAACCTTATCAATACAGTTCTTATGTATAGGCTGCATTATTTTTTCTCCCTCATTGAGAAGTCTTAGGACCAAGGACATTAATATATTTAGTATCTTAATACATGAAAAGAATATTTAAAGTTGAATTTTTTACTTAAAGTTTCATAGTGGACGTTATCTACCTCTGTAAAATTAATGTGTTAGTTATGTGCAGAGGATCTACTCCCATTAGTCCTGGACCCGGGCCTCCTTCTACCCAGAGCGATGGATACTCCGGGGTTCTTTCCATAGGGGCAATACCTGATTTCATAAAACGCCCCCCCCTCCCCCCATGCTGAGCACAATGTCAAGACGGGATGGAAGTGGATACGCCACTTACGCGCGTCAACCCTGCAGGGAAGACTACCGAAAACCTCGGTGGGGCCGCCTGGTGATCTAGCACACCTTCTTCTAGCTCTGTAGGCTAGTACCCAGACTTTTTAGGCAACCCTCTCCCCCTCCGGGCGGCCGTGTGGTGAAACACTTTTTTGATAGTGACATATTGTCTTATCATCTGTTATATGGTTTATTTTTCAAAGTACTTTCTGTTCTTGCTATTTATGCTCACAGATATGCCAGGTTAAAAGTACTTTCTTTATAAATTTTTAACTTAAAGTTGGTTTTATTTTGGTAAATGTCTACAAGAATCACAAATAGAGGAATTAACCTTTTGACAGATCATTTACATATTTTATGTTAGCCTCTGCACTCATTGCTATGCTCTGTATTGTGACTTTGTGGGTTCGTGAAATGAAAAGTCCAATTGCACAAACTCAACAATGTTCTTTATTTCTGCCGACTTACAGTTGAACACTTGCCGATTACACAGAATTACGTAATGCACACAATCACAATTCACCAGTTCGTCCGTTTCAGTTCCACTGTACGCTCACAATTACGTAAATTCTTCCGTTGCACGCACACAATCTTCTCGTCCGTTCACTAACACGGCGCTACTTTGCTGCTTGCCAAGCACTGACTGACTGACTCAATTCACTCACTGCAGCCCTTTTTATAGGAATATCACCGTCTTCTCAAAGCCTCTAGTTTCTGTGAATCACCGCGAAAGTTCCAGATGGCAGTGGAAGGGGGGAAAGAGGCGGCCAGCGACAAGTGACATTTCCATAATCATCCCCTCAGTTAGTGACAGAGACTGATGGGTGGGTGTGGCTTGGCTGCCTCTGGCCCCTTACTCAGCTGTCGTTGGTTGTGCTTTTCGCTAATTGGGTGACAGTATTATCTAATGGAGCCCAAAGGTATTTATTATATGGTAAGTTGACCACCTATAGGTTCAAAATTCCTCTTTCCCTTGTGTTTTATTTCCAAAATCACCCTTCGCATTGTCCAAATAAAGTTTTCCACTTATGACATCAAGAAGCAGTTTGGTTATGTGATGTCAACAGTTGGGCTATGTGGCGCTTCTCAACCCCAGTCCTGGCTTCATTGTCAGCATGGCAATATCTTGATATGCTATTTGGTGAAATTACTCAGAATCCTGCAGCCTCTGGCAGATTATGCCATTAAAGATAGTCCAAAGATTACCAATCCAAGAACTGCAACCAGAAGAACTGGCACTTTATTCACAAAATTCTTTAAAATGCTCCTTATTTGCAGATGATACGAGCCTCTTGATATCAGGTCAAAATTATGACGAACTCAAAGAAAATGTAATAAATAATTTGAAAGAAGTATCAAGTATCAACTTGGTTTCAAAATAACAAATTAGTTATAAATAAGGATAAGAGTCCGGCATTGGGTTTTCATAATAAAATCAATAAGGCAGTTAATTTACCTGAAATTATAATGGATGAAAATGAAATTAAATATACAGGAAAGACAAAACTTTTAGGAGTTTGGATGGACTACAGTCTAAATGGCAATATACATATTGAAAGTCTAATGAAGAAATTAAGTAGCATTTGTTTCCAAATATCAATTTTGAAGCACAGTGTAAATTTGAATACATTAAGAATAGCCTATTTTGCAAATTTTCAATCATTAATTTCGTATGGTATAACAGTATGGGGAAATAGTAGTAGCATTATCAAAGTATTTAGAATCCAAAAAAGGATAATTAGAATTATGATGAATTTAAAGAGAACAGATAGTTGTAAGCAATGGTTCAAAAAATTAGGCATATTGTCATTACCAAGCATTTATCTTTTAGAAATAATAGTACAGTTAAAACGAACTTAGTTAAATTTCAAAAAAGCAATGATATTCATGATCATAACATGAGAAATAGTTCAAACTTACATGTCACCTATCATAAAAAGAAAATGTATGAGCACAGTTTTAAATTCAACGGAATTCATATCTACAATAAACTGCCAACTGAAATAAAAAACATTGAGTCCTTCACAAAGTTTAAAAACACATCAAAGAAGTATTTGTTACAAAAGTGTTACTACTCAGTAGAAGAGTATTTAAATGACAAAGGGTAGGAATAAAAGGAATGTAAATTTTAATTATTAATTTGGTTATTATGCTTAACTTATTGTAATTCTTGTTTTTTGTTACTATTTTTTGTGTAATTAGTAATTTGACAATACCACATCATGAGTTGTATGATTTACGGATGCAATAAATGAATATGAATAGATGATATATGTGTTTGGAGGAATTTAGTAACAGTGACGTCAAAATTAATTTCAGAAACTATTTGTAGTTGGTTTATTAATACTCATCACTTATTTATATTTATGAGATACTAGTTTCAAAGACATTCGCCTCCATTTTCAATCTCTTTCCAACCAGAAAGGCCAGTTGGAAAGAGATTGAAAATGGAGGCGAATGTCTTTGAAACTAGTCTCTCATAAATATAAATAAGTAAGTGACGAGTATTAATAAACCAACTACAAATAGTTTCTGAAATGAATAGATGAATTGAATGCTATGGGCTCATCAGTTAGGCTGCAAGATTGCCGGTCTTGTAAACCTTTTCTTCGGATTGTTTTTTTTTTTTTTTTACGTCCTCCAACGTTAAGTCATATCGGAAGATGAATGGAATGGGTGAAATGATGCTCAAATGAGCCCAGGTTCCATAGAGCATAGAGTTACCCAACATTCGTCTTTCAGGATAAGGGAAAACCCTGGAAAAAGCGTATCCAGGTAACTCACCCTGACAAAGTTTCTTCTGATGTTTATGAAAAACAGGTACTGTAAAGCACCAATTGCTGATGTTGAAAATCAGATACAGTACATTTTTCTGGCTGCAGAGGAAATGCAGAAAATCAAAGGGGAGTTTTTTGGGTTATCAGAAAGGTTGGGTAACCGCTAGCTTTCATTTACACAAACAGTGAACATCGTTAGCAATTTGGGTGAAACAGAATGATTTGGTTTATTAATTGGCCTTTTTCACATGCTAGAAATTACCATTGATGATTACTGATTTTGAGTGCTAAAAACAAGGTTTATGTAATTATTACACAAATATAAATATTTGTTACAAAGGCTTCACTTATCTTAAGAAATTGGTGTTAATACTTCTTTCTAATGGAGATCGATTTCACAAAAATTGAGAGATGATGCTACAAATGCTTTGTGTCAGCTAATGAGAAACAAAGAAAATAAATGCTAACTGTTGTTGTAATACTACTTATATACAACGTAACATTGTCACTTCGAGAAATGTTAAAATATATTGCTTCATGACAAAAGCAACAGTAATGATGCTAGTACTCGTATCACTTTACAGGTATCGATAGGGAAATGTAAACATATACAAGCACTGAGTTCACTAGTTCGGTGTAATGCTATGTAATAAACGGTTTATAAAGCATAGATATTTTACCTGAAAACTATCCTATCGATTTAATATAAAATACAGTTTTATACTTTTACATAAAGTAATTAGAAACAAAATGTTTAGTTGGAAATATTGGAGGGAAGGAACCAAATGGCCCCTTTGCAGCCCCCAAGTTATACACGTGGGTTTAACTGCTTATTTAAATAACTTAAAGGGAGGCTGGTATTTTATGCTGATCTTCTTGTTGCTATAAGTTGCATTTTTAATTGGATGGATACCCTCTGTTGATTTCATTAAGCATTGTTAAGTTTTTATCCTGTAAGATTATTATATAAGTTTTGGAGTACAATTTTCTTTTAATTTTCTTTTAATAAATGCACCATCTGTTCAGTGCAGTTTACTGAAATAAATAATATATAAGAATTTTTATATTTAAGTAAGCTGCAACAGAGACAAAATTATTTAAATGACATATAGATAACTGCAGAATATGGGTCAGAGATTTAGAAATGCGTAATAAAAATGAAGCATCTTTTTTTAAGTTTTTAAAAACTTTCTAATTTTCAAATGCAGGATCAGCTCAATGCAGCTAAATCTCAACTAATAGACATGCAAGGCATTGTATCACGTCAGGAAACCACAATCTCAGAGCTAAATGTGCAGATAGAACTTCAGCGAGATCAGAATGAGAGCTTAGTACTGCAGCTTTCAGAACTGGCAGCTGAGAATCAAAAGATAATGGATACGAGTCACAGTCAGCAGGATTCTTTGTCCAGACAGGTATTCATTTTATACACTGAAATTACGCATGAGCCGAGCTTCACTGTATTAGAACATTTTAGAAATAGTTTTCTGGGCCATTTCCCACATTGTCAGCTACAGTTGACAATAAATGAAGCAGTAATTTGTTGACTCTAGATAATTTGAATTTATTAGTGTGTTTCACTTAATTGTTTCAATTATATAGTTTTAGTTTATTTTATAATTAAATATTTCAGTATTATTTGTTTGGTATTTTTGGCCAAAACCTTGGTTTTAATGTAGTATTCATGAAGACTAAAACATATATGTCCAATTTTAATTTAAATATAGTAATGCAGAATAAGAATGACAAAATATCTTTTCTTTGGCTTGAGACTCAATAATTGTTTCAATCAATCTTACTGTCTGCAGATGCAACACATTACAAATAAAAATGTACATCTACAGTGTATGCAAATTGCTGTCATGGTTCCTAATCAATCACGGAAAAATATGTGTCACTACAGCTCCTAAAATGCTCACTGATAGCCTATCAGAATTTCTTTTGCTTATGAGCTTAAATTGACATTGCAATGGACAAGGCTGGAAACAATCAAATAACATTCCCTACAAAAGTAACATTTGAACAGACCTTTGCATATCATATGTTCTTATTACCATTTTATTTACATGTATAATCAGACAAGTTGCATTGCAAATTATTAAATTTTAGATGAGTCGCATTTTTTACACATCTGCTTCACTTTCGTACCTATTTTGAGGACATGTTTCGCAAATCTTCGTTTGCATCTACGGCTCTTGTGCGACTGACGCTAGATCCAGCGGTGTGGGTAATTCTGGGGTTGTTGCTGCCATCTGTTGATCCGCTGGATCTAGCGTCAGTCGCACAAGAGCCGTAGATGCAAACGAAGATTTGCGAAACATGTCCTCAAAATAGGTACGAAAGTGAAGCAGATGTGTAAAAAATGCGACTCATCTAAAATTTAATAATCTTTCGCTTCACTGTGGTGTTCCAATACAGTTGAATCTCGATGCATTGCAAATGTTTGTTCTCTCTAATCATTTGAATTCCTTTGGTAAGATATTGTTTGCTGAATCAGCAGATGTTGATGTTAAATGCAGAGTGCTATTAGCATACAAATTCCCTGCTGCATCATGACATTAGGATAGAGAGAAATATATTGGGCTTATGTAATTAATGAACTTTCCTCATGGTAGTTACTATGTACTGAAATTGGATATTTTAGATATACAGCAGTTGAACTACAAGACTGGTAATACTGTAATCTAAGTAATGTTTTAATTATAGATAGATAGATTTATTCATTCCTTCAGTCATACATTGCATATAGTTATGCTATGATATGGAACACGTTACAATAACTTAATCTAAGTTTTTAAATATTTACATATGAAATGAATAATATAAAAGTAAGATGAGAGAACATGAAATACAAAATCCTATTTACAATCTAAATACAATTAAATAAGATCAATGAGTATTAGCCTAAAGATAGAATTGACCAGCATGAGGTAATACAATATACAATTAATCTAGGATCCAAATACAATGCTGTTATATGGCCTTTAAGAATTTAGGAACTGTTCGACAGAGTAGAAGCAATGATTGAGCAAGTATGTCACCAGGTTTGTTTTAAAGCATTCAATTTTGCTGATTTGATATTATTTGGTAATTTATTATAAATAATGGAATTGGAATACACTGTTCCATCCTGGTACATTTTTGTACTTGCTCTTATTATACGTATATTTGATTTTTGGTGAGTATTGTGGCTATGAATGCACTCATTTATTGGGAGGGTGCTACTTCCCATCCTTGTTTTTGCATGTAAGGCACACTCCAGAATATACATGCCTGGAAGAGGTAAAATTTTCAGTTTTTTTAATAATGACTGGCATGAACTCCTCTGGTTTACATTCATTATTACTTGTACTATTCTCTTTTGAATTATGAATAATACTTTACAAGCTGGAGAGTGTCCCCACAACACTATTCCATATTACACAGATAATGAAGCTAGTTACAGTGGAGCAATAAACATTATACAAATAAAAATATTTAGTAATTATCTTCCACTAATCTTAAGAAGTTGATGTTAATACTTCTGTCTTCTTTATACGAGATTAATTATAATTATTTAATTATAATTATGATTAATTATTCTTTATACGAGATGTTGGTAATATGTAAATACACGGTATCCTTAACAACGAAGTGTGTTGACTGAAGATGTGGGCAAATTTTCATGAAATTAATCTCGTATAAAGAAGATAGAAGTATTAACATCAACTTCTTAAGATAAGTGGAAGATAATTACTAAATATTTTTATTTGTATAACTATTCCATATGTTAAATGAGAATGCACGTAAGCAGAGTATATTATCCTAAGTGTGTCAATTCCAAAGCTTCCTGATAATAATCGAAAACTATAACATATAGAATTTATTACACAAATAAAAATATTTGTAACAGAGTCTCCACTTACCTTAAGAAGTTGATAATTCCTTCTTCTTTAGAAAAGATCAATTTCAAAGGCACATCGCCTTCGTCTTCAGTTTACTCTCCGTTGTTAAGGAAATTTCAGTTACCATGCTATTTTCTTTTATTATGTCACGTTTCCAACATTACCAACATCTGAGTACGAAACAAATCTAAAAAAAGAATCAATTGCTGGTATGTCAAAATTCATTACACGAAGTTTGTTTTTTAAAATAAATATTTTCTCCCACACTATTAACTCTATTGGACCATTTAATTGTTTTAATAATTTAACTTCGGTATTTATTTCATGATTAAATGACAAAAAATGATCTGCTACGGCCGATTTATCAATTTGTTTATATTTAATGTTACGAAAATGTTCTTTCTTTCTGGTTTCCAAACTACGTTTCATCTTTCCAATATAAACCTGATCACAATCCAAACAATTAAATTGATAAATACCAGATTTTTTATTATTAGGAATTTTATCTTTTTTAGAAAATTGTAATAAATTATCAACTTCTTAAGTTAAGTGGAGACTCTGTTACAAATATTTTTATTTGTGTAATATTTGTTGCTTCATTTTCTGTGTGATTTAATTTACTTAGTAGAGTGCCAATATGCTTATCCCATTTCAAGTTATTCTGGATCCAAATATCAAGGAATTTTACGTGGTCAGCATTGTCAATAGGTTTGTTGTTAATTCTGACGACTAGTTCTAAAAAGCTTTTATTTTGGACAGTCCGAAAGTGTATTGCTGTGTTTTTTCTGTATTTACCACAAAATTATTCTGGTCAAACCATCTGTTTACATCTGAGAATACTGTTTCATTTAACACTTCTAGGTGTTCTTTGTTTATGTGATGTACAGTTATATTGGTATCGTCTGCAAACTGAGGGTAAATTTTCCTTCATGTCGTTTACAAATAATAAAAATAAGATTGGTCCCAAAATCGAGCCTTGAGGAACTCCAAGACTAATACTACAGCGCCCTGATATAAAAGTTTTAACATTCCATTTTCATTGTGAACTATTTCTACAAATTGTTGTCGGTTACTAAGATAAGACTTTAACCAATTTAATGCATGACCTCTAATTCCCAAGTTATCCAATTTTTTTAATAATATATCATGATTTAACAAGTCAAAGGCTTTTGACAGGTCTAAGAAAACACTTGATATGTTATTAATTATTAATTTATAGATGATTCGTATTTATTACACATCTGCTTATCTTTCGTAAGTGAAGCAGATGTGTAATAAATACGACTCATCTATAAATTAATAATTATTTCGCTTCACTGTGGTGTTCCAGTACAGTTAAATCTCGATACTTGATATGTTGTTTTTATTGTCTAGCAATTGTAACACATGATTAACAAATTCAAAGAGGGCAGCTTATATTTAGTGATGGTAGCTTATATTTGTTATAGTTACTGAAAGTTAATCTTTACAGATTCAGGTTCTAGGAGAACATTCTTTGCATTTGAAACAAAATCTTGCTGAACGAGAAACAGAACTTGCAGATCTTAAGGCAGAGTTTGAAAATTATAAAGTAAGAGCCCAAAGTGTCTTGAGACAAAAAGCACGACCTGAAGATGCCTCCTCAACTTTCACTAGAGAGGACTTTGCAGATGAACTGGCACAACTTCGTCATAAAGCTTCGTTAATGCAGACAAGACTTGAGGATGCAAGGTAAGTGTTGCAAGTGTTGAGATAATCAAATAAAACAAAATGTTTTATTTGTAGGAGAAAGCTGAGGTAGTTCAGTGATTTCATATGCAGCTTTTATGTTGAATTATGGTTAACTTAGGGTTCAATTTCTGGCTCTTGTTTGCAATTTTAAGTTAACCATTCAAACCTTCAATTCTGAGGTGAAGTATACCTAAGGCCCAATGTTTTTTTGGTGTCAATGGTAAAACCTCTAAATCCTCTCATTTCATCACCATCCCGATTATTACTTTAGCATTGTAGGTAACTGATGATACCTGCTGAGTGCCCCCAGCTAATAAATGGGCCCAGCCATCTCATAGTGAATAAGGTTTTCCCAAAAGCTATTGATCATTGAGGCACTGAAAAAAACAAATTATAGAAACAAATTTTGGGAAAGAATTGCTGGCATGATAATTTTAAATATAGTTCTCAGAATTCAATTAGGCGTCATCAATTATTATTGTAGCTTTCATGGCTCTGATACGGTATCTTGTATCTTCCTGCTTTTTTCCTGGCCTTGAACTGAATGCCCTGCATGCTTCTTCTTGTTCTTCTGCTCCCTCCTCCTCCTCCTTCTCTTCTTCTTCCTCCTCCTCCTCCTCACTTCCCTGCTATGGCCCTAATGGTCTTATGAATTGAATGCTCTTCCTTAGATTGTACATGGCTCTTTTTATAGTACATTATGTGAAACTCACCTACCAAGTTAGAGTAATGAACAGTTTTTGCTTAAAGATGTGAGTATAGTCAACTCACATAAGCACCACAATTTTATATTCTTTCTCTGTTAGGTGATAATTGGTTTAAACGATTTTAAGTTCAAATACTTAGTACAAAGATTTAGTTATCATTTTAATTGTAACTGCAGAATTTCAGTACAGTGCAAATGCCAGAATTGTTCACAAAATTTATTTGTAATATCAGAAGTATGGAATTGGTGAACTACTAATGTATTTGTTGATGTATAGAAATGTTATTGATTTTTGCTTATTTTATCATATTTGATTTGACATGGTTACTATTATGGCAAACATGTGTTTGTGTTATGCAGATTTTATTAACCCAATATTATTATTTCTTTTTAGCTCAAAAATTCAGACATTAACTGTTGAAAACAGTGCACTCCAAGAAGACAGAGAGCGAATGTTGCAGCGGTGTCAGGAGTTAACTGATTCAGTACAGGACTTGCGGGTGCAAAACTCTCATCTCCAAGACCAGATTCAAAGCATGGTTGCTGATCACAGAGAGGCTTTGAAAAGTCAAAAACTGCAGGCTGAAACACTGAATCAATGTTATAAGGTAACAATATCATTGCTGAACATTTTTAGAGCTGTTGTCCAGACAAGAATTTTTACTGATTAAGACTTCACTGGTGATCAGCCGCATCAAATTTATGAAGACTGAGCTTTCGGCCATTGTGCACTCCATGGCCAAAAGTTTGATCTTCATAAATTTGACGCGGCTGATCACCTGTGAAGCCTTAATAATGCTCGCCATGAAAGCTTCAAGTCTAAGAATTTTTACTATCTGCCATACTATCAAATTTACCAGGGCAACACCACAGTGTTCTAAATATGCATTTATCCATGAGGTGACACTGCAAATAAACTGGAGATTTTACCATTTGCAGCCACATTTGCAGAGATGGCACCTGGAGATGTGTTATCATTAAGGCGAGACATATCTGTTGTACTCATGAGCCAGAAAATTTGGCAAGTGATTATGTTGAAAGACATAAAAATACATGTCATAGCTTTGTTTATATGATTGCAGAAAGGAAAATTAATTTTTGCTTCAAATATTCTTTTGAACTTCTTAAAGAAATTATAGTTGGTTCACGATAATTGAGAATGTAATCAGAACAAAAATAACGAAATTAAAATACCTGTATTATTAAGCAAACATTCATTGTTAATGAAAAGTTTCCTTGGGAAAGAAGATTTGACATTTACAAGATTAAGTGTAAAGACTGTGAAAAAATTTACATAGGGAGGACAAAAAGAAACATAGGCACTAGAAAGAAAGAACCTTCAGGCACTTAAGATACAAAAATATTGATAAGTCCGCAATAGCAGCTCATTTCTGGTCTGAAAATCATGAAATTGAAGATAGCACAGAATTACTAAAATACGTACAAAAACATAGTGAACTTGTCATATGGGAGAGGATATACATAGAAAAACATAAAAACCAACTTATGAACTTTGAAATCCCGCCAGAAGAGAATCCCACATTTAAGTTCATCACTAAATCAACAGATGGCAGCAACAACTCCAGAATTACCCACACCGCTGGATCAAGCTTTAGTCGCATAAGAGCCGTAGATGCAAACAATGATTTGCGAAACATGTCCTCAAAATAGGTACGAAAGTGAAGCAGATGTGTAATAAATACGAGTCATCTAAAAATTTAATAATTTTTCGCTTCACTGTGGTGTTCCAATACAGTTAAATCTCGAGATTTGACCAAGTTTGAAGTTTCTCATTCTCATTCCCAGACACAGTATTGTGACTTTGTGGGTTCGTGAAATAAAAAGTCCAATTACACCACTCCAAAATGTGCTTTATTTCCACCGACTTACAGTTTAACACTTGCCAATTACACAGAATTTCGTGCTGCACACAGTTACAATTCACCAGTCCGTCCGTTACAATTTCACTTGTCCTCGCGATTACATAAACTCCGATGCACATACCAGTTACGTACAGTCTTCCATTGCACAATCCTTTCGTTCATTAACACGTCACTGACTAACACTGCCTTCTTACACCAAGAACTGTCCTCACTCACACACTAACCAACTGACTGTGACTGACTAGCTGCAGCCCTTTTTATAGGCACCTCGCCGTCTTCTCAACGTTTCCAGATGATGAACGATCCCGTAATTTCTGGAACACAGGTGAAGGAGAAACAGACCGCACAATTATGTTTCTTTCCCCAGTCGTCCCTGTCACCACTATAAGACAAACGAGGGGGAGGTGCGGCTAACACGAACCTCCCCTGCCTTCCGCTCCCAGCTGCTTTCACAGGGTGTTCCAGCGCTCGCGTTACACTGCTCCCTCCTCAAAGCTGTTCGCCCCGAACAGCCCCATCGTAGCGTGCGAGGCGGTCCAGGTGTACCACCAGCATCTGCTCGGAGTCTCAGCCAGAAGTAGCGCTGCCGTAGTTTGTGAATCATTCGGTTCGCTCCCAGGTGTCCTCCTGAAGTACCGGCGTGCACTTCCTCCAAGACTTCCGAGACCTTGCTCCGGGGAAGTACCAACTGTTCTCTCTGCGCCTTCCCAACGGGTGACTCCCATACCCGGAACAGCACGCCCTCTCTGGTCTTCAACGAGTCCCATTGGGCCCAGTGCGACTTGTAGGTGGCGCTCCTCGGTGCGTTGTCCTCCCAGGTTGGTCTCGTCCCTGCATCCACTTCCCTCAAGAGTGGCCCCAAGTCTGCGTCCGTCAGCTGCTCCCTCCTCAGGCCTGCGCTATCCCAGCCTTCAGCAGGCACTGCCACAACTACTCGGACTGCTGCGGCACGCTCCTTCTCTTCCACTCTTGTGCGCTCATGGCCGTCCTGGATCTGCGGTAGGACACCTCCAATGTAATGGTCGCTAGCGTTGGTGTCCACAATGAAGGCGCCACCCGGTTGTGGGAAACCCAAAATTGGAGCACTGCACAGGGTCCCCTTCGGGTGCTGGAAAGCGTCTTCGGCGTCCTCCGTCCACACATAAGGCCGGTTTTCCTCCGTCAGGCGGGTGAGGGGTTTTGCGATGTTGTCGGCCTTTTCCTCTAAATCATTAAGGCGGTCGTCTACGTGACCCTTCCGCTTGCCCAGGTTCGCGACGTCATCCCTCACGCCGGCCAAACGTTCCTCAAACTTTGCGGCGAGAGCCTCGTTCGCCGCCCTCATCTCCGTTGTCAGTTCGGCCATCTTTGAGGTCATTGTCGTGGCCAAGTTGTTGTTAGCCGTTTCCGTCTTCGCTGTTAATTCGGCCTTCATTTCTTCCATCTTCTCGGTGATGTCGTCGTTGGCCGTCTTCATTTGTTTCAACTCGGCGGTGATGTTGTCGTTGGCCGTCTTCATTTGTTTCAACTCGGCGGTGAGGTTGTTGTTTGCCGCTTCTGTTTTTGCAGCGAGGTTTTCATTTGCCGTCTTCATTTCCGAGATTAGTTCGGCCTTCATTTCCATCATCTTCTCCAAAAATTTTTCCAATGCCGCGTCCATGGTTGTAATGTTCGGTGATGTTATCTTCCCGCTTCCTGACACCAGTGTGACTTTGTGGGTTCGTGAAATAAAAAGTCCAATTACACCACTCCAAAATGTGCTTTATTTCCACCGACTTACAGTTTAACACTTGCCAATTACACAGAATTTCGTGCTGCACACAGTTACAATTCACCAGTCCGTCCGTTACAATTTCACTTGTCCTCGCGATTACATAAACTCCGATGCACATACCAGTTACGTACAGTCTTCCGTTGCACAATCCTTTCGTTCATTAACACGTCACTGACTAACACTTCCTTCTTACACCAAGAACTGTCCTCACTCACACACTAACCAACTGACTCTGACTGACTAGCTGCAGCCCTTTTTATAGGCATCTCGCCGTCTTCTCGACGTTTCCAGATGATGAACGATCCCGTAATTTCTGGAACACAGGTGAAGGAGAAACAGACCGCACAATTATGTTTCTTTCCCCAGTCGTCCCTGTCACCACTATAAGACAAACGAGGGGGAGGTGCGGCTAACACGAACCTCCCCTGCCTTCCGCTCCCAGCTGCTTTCACAGGGTGTTCCAGCGCTCGCGTTACAGTATTAATTTGATTCACATTATGCATATTGGATTTTTCAATGTAGAAATTATTCAGGGCAGTCTGACATGAAAATGCTGCTAAAGCTGTCTGTAATCACAAGTTAGGAAAATTTGTATCAAATCTGAATACTGACCAAAGATCCTGACTCCCTCAAATCCCTTAAATATTGGTTTTTCTAGCGAAATTGTCACGTGTGGTTTGTTTATATGCAGCACAAAATTATTACAAGTAAGTGATGAGTATTAATAAACCAACTACAAATAGTTTCTGAGATTAACAAAATTATTACTTAAAAAAATAGCAAAAACTGGTAGAAGTTAACAAAGAGTGACAAAATAAATTTAATGTACACTATTATTAAATGAATGAAGCTTGGTACAACTAGAGGAATTGCAAATGATAGTAAATCTCAACTTAGAAAATGTTTATTGAATTTTGACATAAGCTAACTTCCATTGTGCTGGCTGAATTGGAAGCAGATGAAAAAAAAATCCTTGTTCAGTGAAATTAAACAAATGAAATGAAATGCAAAAAAATATATTCCAGCTTTCCACTGTGCTGACATGGTAAGATGATGCTGAAATGAGCCTTAGGTCCATAGAATTTAGAAATATACTAAAAGCTTAAGATAAGGGAAAGCCTTGGAAAATATTTTTTTCCAGGCAACCATTCTAATGAAGATTTGAACTTTCGACCTCTTAAATAAGAGCAGACACACTACCTGCTCTCCACAGAGCATTGTAAGCACTCTTGATTTTGTTCTGGTTCTGTTCTTGGGTTATTGCGAACCAGCCTTTAACATTTTCTCTTAATTTTTCAACCATTATGGTAAAAGCAACAAGCTTAAATTGGTTAATAAAGATAATACAGTGCAGGAATATATCTCGTAATATGTAATTCTTGTCATGGACAAGGGCTCTTTGGCTTCTGCCAACTATATATATATATAATTTGAGAAATGTGTAAATATGTAATAAGTGTTCTTGAGACTATATGAAGACTCTTAAAACTTCAGAAACAGCTGGAAGAACTGGAAGAAAGGCTGCAGAAGGAAACAGCTGCTTTGAGACAACAGCTGCAGTTACAGAAGGAACAGAATGCTCTAATTTCAGCAAACAATATGCCGTCCACAGTGCCTAGTCGGCCATTGGGCTTTACTCCTATCACACATGATGTAGATTCAAAAATGGAAATTACATTATTAGAACGTGAAGAAGGAGAGGTGAGTAAATGGCATAAATGTTAATATAACTGAGAGATAGCACACATCATTCTGCCATGCTATGAACCTCATGCTTCCGCAAATCTTATTCAACCTTCCAACCTAGGATGCTGTTAAAGAACAGTAAATACAAATTAATGCATAATATACCTACAGGAATTATTTATTGTGAATTTTATCTTCAAACAGGGTTCAGAAAGTGTTGATTCCACATCACCACATTTAACAAGTATGGATAGAGGAACAGAACCAGTGCCATTGGATAAATTGCTATCTATGCCAGTGGAGAGTGAAGAAAATGGTATGTCTTAAATTTATGCTAGGAAAGATTATTGCAGAACCTAAGTACAATAGGATTGTTGCTGATTATTACAGTTACTGCATGTTCCTAAAAGCTTTTAGCTGTTTTCTTATGTCATTGGTGCTACTAATTAAATTAAAATTAATATTTTCAAATGTAAAATGCTCTTGAGATCCCAAGCCACATTTGAGTGGGTTCCTCTAAGAGGTGAGGTGAGAGAGCATGTGCCAAATGCCCAGTCAACTTTCAATAGCTACCAGATACCTTCTTGAACACAGTCTGATGAATGCCATTGCGCAGGATGGTGGATGGCAAGTTGCAAAAGGTGACTTGGTAGTTCGTAATTCTCAAGCTGTGGTTATCTTGTAAGATTGTGTTCATATACACTGATAAGGGTCATTTTAGGGAGGGTTCATTGCTGGAACTGATGAGTTTCTGAAGGAGATTGGGTCCCTCTGCATATAAACTGGGAGGTGAAACTAAGTTGAGAAAGGTCCAGGCCAGGACTCTTGCCTAAGCCAAGGTGGCACCCAGGATGTGAGCATGCCATTGAAGACACTTAGTATGTGAAGGATGTGAGGTGAGGGTGAGAGAGTGTGTGCCAAATGCCCAGTCAACTTTCAATAGCTACCAGATACCTTCTTGAACACAGTCTGATGAATGCCATTGCGCAGGATGGTGGATGGCAAGTTGCAAAATGTGACTTGTTAGTTCGTAATTCTCAAGCTGTGGTTATCTTGTAATATTGTGTTCATATCCACTGATAAGGGTCATTTTAGGGAGGGTTCATTGCTGGTACTGATGAGTTTCTGAAGGAGATCATGCCATAGAAGACTTTTAGTATGTGAAGGATGTAATGCCAGTTGCAAATTAAAATACCAAACAAAGTAAAGTGTAAATTAATCATTCCTTCAAACTAGCCATATATAGGTTAAGGTTTTTGATAGGTAGATAGTTTTTGATAGATGGAATGTTTTGCTTAAATCTTACTTTAAACTTCATGAGTTTAAACTAGCTGGAAGAAAGCAACTTCCTTTCTTAAACTATTCAAACTAAATCTAGGTTTAACTCTATTTGGAGAAAATGGCTCTGAGTCACATAGCTGCAAAACTAGCAATAGATCCGGGAGATAAAGGAGAGCGTACAACCTTGACCAACTTCCTGCAGGGATAACCGGTGGGCTGAGGTGATATTCACCCGGCTGAGAATTGGGCACACACGTGCGACTCATGGCCATCTGTTAAGAGGGGAACCAGCCCCTGTGTGTGCTCCCTGTGCAGTATGCCTCACTGTCCGGCATGTATTGCTCGATTGCCTGCAGTATGCTCCTGTTTGCCAGTCTTTGGGCTTGGGGATTAACTCGCATGGTGTTTTAGGGGATGACCCAGTAGCCATGGTTAAGGCACTGCGGTTTTATTGCCGAAATCAGTTTTAATAAACAAGTCTGACTTGGATTTTATCTTTGTTTCTTTTAGAGATTTTAAATTTTTAGTCTGGTGATTGGTTAGTTTTTAGCTTTTTACTCTGGATTTCGTGCTTTTATTTTTTGCTTTTAACCTTTTGACATCTTTTTAATTGTTGGGTGTTTTTATTTTATTTTTATTTTTAGCTTAGTTTGACTTTTAGCTTTTAGTTTTAACTTTGGGCCCAAATGACCTCGCCGACGGGCCCTAAAACACCACACACTCACTCACTCACTCACTCACTAGCAATAGAATAAAATGATATAAGCTTATATTTAAATTGTACTATGACCTATCAATTGTAATTGTTTAGTGATAACGGGAGGAACAGATCTAAGAGAGCAGCTGACATTATCAGAATGTCGGAGTAAACACCTGGCATCTCTTCTTAGTGAAGCTGAAAGAGACTTAGCCAAACTAACACAGCAGAATCAAGTACTAAAGGAAGAAATTCGCAGGCAACAACGCAGTGTAGAACGTGAACAGCATGCTCAGAACTTCGAATATCTAAAGAATGTAGTTTTTAAGGTAAGTTTGCTAAGAAACCTACTTTCATGCATACTGATTTTAAGTACATCCGAAGTGACTCCAGTTATTGTTATTTTAATTATAACTCCCTTTACTT
Organism: Mantis religiosa; assembly: GCA_030765055.1. NCBI lineage: Eukaryota > Metazoa > Arthropoda > Insecta > Mantodea > Mantidae > Mantis > Mantis religiosa. The sequence goes on from CM060959.1 coordinate 31,333,503, forward strand.
TAACGTATTTATGCTCTGAGCTTTAGAAAATAAAATGTTTGCCAATAGTCTGACTTTACATATCTTTTGAAACATTGATTTATTTGAAAATCTATATATGTTGTCATACTTTCAGACATCATTAAAAAAGGAACATAATTTTGTATCAATTTTTATAGGTCCAATTTCATTTAAGTAAAGCATATGCCCACAAAATGTATATAGATGATGTCAGACTGTTGGCATACACTTTTTTATTTGAAGAAAATCTTTCAATGCACTATTCAGTTATGTAGAACAACTTAGAATAAACCTCTGTTATTGATAAAACTATAAATATAAATATTTATAAACAGTGGAGCTTCATCAATCAAAACACTTTTTTAAACCAATTCTCGAACTGTGAAAACACTTAAGCTCCACTTACTTTTGAAATTAGGACATGTTTCAAGGACACCACGTCCCCATCATCAGCTGATGTTCTACTAGTTCTTCAGGTGACCGCCTCCCTCTCCTGGCGCTGTTCAGTGAGTTGAATGACGTCATCTTCTATTGGAATTTCGAAGTTCATTGCTCTCTTTTTGTTCTTCACAATGTGTATATTTTCCCAAACTGTTAATTCCCAATACTTTTTTGCCTGTACCAAAAGTTTTATGTCTTTGGAAATATTATGATTTTTTTACCAGAAGTGATGGGCTATGGCTGATTTATCTGTCTGTTTGTATTTAAATACAAATCACAATTTGGTGTAGGTACATAAAAACTTGCAATGAAAAAAAAAGAAATAAACATCCTTTATATGGTACTATTTTCAGTTCATCACTTTGGAAGGTGGGGATGAAAGAACACATTTAGTTCCTGTGCTGAACACATTGTTGAAACTCAGTCCTGAGGAGGTACAACAACTTAATATAGTGGCAAAAGGTATGTACATTAGTGAACATTACATAGTAATGCAAATGTAGTTAACAAAACAACAGAGAATGCAAAAAGAAAATCTTTGTAAGTACATAAACCTTTTGTTATAGTTATATTTAAATATTTATTAATGCTTCTGCACTGCTTGTCAGATTAATTATTTATTAATTGAATCAGTTCTATGGTGGTGGGGAAGGGCTGAGTGGTAAGGACTTAATTGAGGAGTGCTTAAGTCTTGAAACATTAAATAATCTTACATGGCAAGTTTAGGAAGGTAGAAAGTTGTTTAAATATATATCTCAAGAAAACCTCATTTTTATAGCTTTTCTAAATAAATAATTAAAACTTCTTGCACAACAGCAAAGGCAAAGCTGGTGATATGACCTTAGATGATATGACCTTAGATGCCACCATAGATTGCAACATTAGCTGCTACTGTCTTATATTAAATATTTTTTAAATATGACTTATTGTGCAGAAGTGGTACAAAGCTGTATCACTTGAAAACATAATCTCCCCCATGCTCAATGCAAGTCCTCCAGCGCTTACAAAGTGCACAAATACCTTTAGAAAAAAATTCTTTTGGTAGTCTGCACAACCACTCATGCACCGCGTGGCGTACCTCTTCATTGGAACAGAACTTCTTTCCTCCCATTCATCTTTGAGTGGTCCAAACATATGGAAATCACCTGGGGCAAGGTCTGGTGAGTATGGTGGATGAGGAAGACACTCAAAATGCAGGTCTGTGATTGTTGCAACTGTTGTATGGGCAGTGTAGGGCCTTGCATTGCCATGTACCAAACGGAAACCTGCTGACAGCAATCCACGTCGCTTTTGATTGCAGGCCGCAGATGATTTTTTAGGAGATCTGTGTATGATGCACTGGTGACAGTAGTCGCTCTAGGCATGTAATGTTTCAAAATGATGCCTCGTCCCAAAAGAGAGTCAGTATAACCTTCCCCACTGACGGTTCTGTTCAAAACTTCTTTGGTTTTGGTGATTAGGGATGGCACCATTCCTTGCTCGCTCTCTTCATTTGGTTGGTGGAAGTGAACCCAGGTTTCGTTTCCAGCAACGATTCTTGCATGGAAGCCATCACCTTCCCGTTCAAAGCGCCGAAGAAGTTCTTCACAAGCATCAACCCATTTTATCTCTCATTTCAGGAGTCAGCTGCCATGGCACCCATGTTGCAGATACTTTGTGAAACTGGAGCACATCATGCACAATGTGGTGTGCTGACGCATGACTAATCTGTAAACATGCTGCAATGTCATTCAGTGTCCCTCAGCAGTTTTCCTTCACTATGGCTTCAACTCCTGCAGTGTTCTGTGGAGTCACAATTTGTTGTGCCTGACCTGAAAGTGGAGCATCTTCCACTGAAGTCACACCATCGCGAACTTCGTACTCCAATCTTAGACTTGCTGCTGTGACAAATATGCATCACCGTACTGAACGCTCATTTGTCGATGAATTTCAGTAGTTTTCACACTTGCACTACGCAAAAACCGAATAACAGAATGCTGTTCTTCCCTGGTGCAAGTCGCAAGTGGGGCAGCCATCTTTATACTGATACTGCGACGGCATAGGTGCATCTGCACTATGCTCCCACCTACATGCCATTCTGCACACTTTTTGTAGCACGCTTACCAACTTACAGGATAACGGCGCAAAATTTTGATTTGTTATTACAATAGATAGAGTCAACATGAAAAATTCAATGCCATGGCTGGGATTTGAACCACGGATCTCCTGGTTTCCGTCCAGTCGCTCTAACCCATTGAGCTACCATGGTCAACGTGCCGTCCTGACATTAAATTCTCCATTTGACTCGTATATTTCCCAGGTAGACCACTAGGGGCTCTCGCATCCGAGATACACCATTTGTGGCAACTTACTATCGTAAGTACTTGAGTCCCAGGCTTCATCATTTAACTCTTATTATTTTAGTTAATTGATGGAAATTAATCATTTCTTCACAATCATTTCTTATTACAAATTTAAGGTTTTCATTTGACTCACCCTCGTAATAAAAGAGTTGAAAGAATGAGTCATTCATTAAAACTTAAAACTCCACTTAGATCAATATTAAAAACAGGAACATATTCAGGAAATATTGACAGAAGTGAAGTGTTAGGTCTTAATATATGACTCATTCTTAGAAGTCTTTTATTATGTTATTGATTCACTGAAATGAATATTGTGAAACACATCAGTGCATTTTTCAGTTCCTCTATCATGATTGGCTTTCTAGTATAGAACATATCTTTAATCAATCCCCAAAATCCATTTGAGTTAGATCTTGTGATCTGGTTGGCATTTCTATTCTCTCTTGTCGTCCAATAACTCTTCCAGCAAACACCTCAGCAACATAGTTTGTAAGAGTAGCTTTGAGTTATATTTAGAAAAGGTAAGAAAAGTTTATAAATTTATAAAAATATATGTAATTTTGTAATTGGCCGTAGTAATAATTGTATGACGTAATGTTGTGACATGGAATTAAATCAGCCAATCACAAAATTAAGATAGGAGTAACGATAGTTACGAAAAATCAATAATTTATAGAGATGTTTTGTAATGGTGAGTGTGATGAATAGTAGAGCAGGATCAAGAACTTTTATGTAATAGTTGGAACTGTTTAAATACAACAAAGTAAGAATTTATCGATATGTTGGAAGTAACTTGCAAGTGACTGGGAAAGGAAGTTCAAGTAAAATGTATTCCAAATAATACAATTAAACAGTTACAAAATTTGACTTCTCCGAAACTTTATTCCGAACCACGCCTGAAACCAAGATTCTCATGACTCTTATTTAATCAAACACATTCATCAAGAAACAACTCAAAATACAATGATTAACCCTGCTATATCTGGCTTCTCGACGTGGGTCTTCGAAAAATCAACGTGCATCCCATCTCAAACATAGAAATCCCGCACCAAATTGCGCCCGAACATGTGGCTGATTAAGATGGAGAGAAATTAACTACGGATAAAGAATTCCTGTCCCAAGTTTCAATGCCACTGTGTTGAAGCTGATTGAGAATTGACTTACAAAATTTAAGCCTATGATCAGGGTCATCTTCTAATAGGCCATGTATGAGATGCGGTATGTAGTACTTAAATTTATTGTTATGCAAAATTCTATGGACAGATGTTTGACAAATATTTTGTTCCACAGAAACCCTATGAATAGACTTTTAGGGACTGTGTACAATTGGTTGTAACACATTCAGTTAAGTCTCCTCCTTTAATGATGACCTACCTTAACTAGGGCAGTGCTCAGTGATCTGTTTGCCTCAAAACGTTTCCGTAAATTGCAGACAACCTTCCGTGTTGGTGAAATAGTGTTGTAGTGCTCATTCCATTCTTGAATTAAGAACTTCTGCCTTTGTACCACTTTTTAAGACAAAAAATTGTTTCTTCTTTTGACAACATATCAACAACATGGACACTGAACATATCCAAACAAAACAAATCTTGAAATAAACATCTGACAGCAGAAAAACAAAAAAGCAGACATTATTTAACAGTATACTCTTGTGTGTACATTAGTCACTAATAAATTGTGAGGAGATTAAAACTTAAGAGAGTAGTAGTAATGGGTAGTGACTTTTGGGCCATCCTGTTTAATAATTTTATTACTGTCTTGGTTTAACTTTGATTTCCTTTGAGACCCCATGCTTTCAATTTCTCATATGTATTGGTATAGCATGGTTTAATCCACTTGTCTGACTGAGTGGATCAGTTGATAAGACATTGGTCTACTGATCCTAAGATTGTGAGTTCATACCCAGCCCAAGCCAGTGATTTTTATTTGTTTGTCAGTAGTTTTACTGTTGTGTAAAAGAGCTAATGTGGGACAAAATTTGGGGACACTGATGGCACTGATATGATCCTGAAAAACCGGTGGCTTCCCTAACAAACTATTTTTTTTAATCCCATCATTAAATCATTAGCAGTCCTCATATTTCCAGACTCTTAGCTACTAATGTATGTATGTTACCTAAACTTAAGGGGGACATTATATCATTGAAAAATAAATAAAACAGATAAGACACACTTTACCTTCTTGTTAAGTCCTCACTTCTATAAGCTTCAGCTTTTCTTTCTCTTCCCTGTATCAAATATAAAGTGTTATATTGATATAATTTGGTAATGTCCCTCTCTTATCTTCAAGCTTTTGTTATAACTTGTATTGTTAGTGTTCCTCATATTATTTTATCCATTCTTTAGTTAAAGGGTTATCTTAGCATTTCTTGATATGACATGTGACCATATAAGTAAAGTTCCTGTACAGTTAGTGTTCTAGGAGGAGAACATGATAGTGTGGAATGTACTGTGGGTGGTTGTAGATGATTGCTAGCTTAATCTAGCAACCTCCTTCAAAACTGGATGGTCCTTATAGATCATAATTAAGAATATACGTTATTTTGTGGTTCTTTTCACTGTGGCATGAGAAACAGTTGACCAGGCTTTGTTCAGTAGGGTTAAATGTTGCACTTCCAGCACCTTTCTTTTTTTAAAATTTACATCCTCCAACATTAAGTCATATTGGAAAATGAATGAAATGAGGCACAAAATGAGCCTAGGGTCCATAGAGCTTAGAGTTACCCAACCTTTGTCTTTCAGGATAAGGAAAAGCTCTGGAAAAACCTTGTAAAACTTATGCAGGTAACTCACCATGACCGAAGTTTGAACTTGGGATCTCTTGAACGTGGGGCAGATACACTACCATCTATGCTACCAAGGCAGGTGCTTCTGGCACTGATTTTGTAAGTCATGAGATTTACAGAATGACCATTCTGGTTTCTCATGATCTTGTTAAATGTGTATAGGCTGAATTAGTATGTAATATCATTAAATGTACTAAAACAAAATGTTCAAATGCTTTCCATCTTGCAGTGTATGTAATGTTTACTAATATATAATTTAAAATATTTAATTTACAGGTCCAGACCTCACCGGTGTTGCAAGAGGTTGGACATCATATCTTCATCGATGGTCTGGTGCACAGTAAACCATTGCAGTATTAAAGCTATTGTTTCTACTGTTATTTAGCAGCCAAAGACTAAAAGTTACTAGTGCCTGTATTAAGCAGTTTTAAACTTGTTTAATTTACATCACAGGTTAAGCTTTTGTTAATGCTGAGTAACTGTTGACACCAGCATTTATTTCCTTGATTTTTTTTAATGAGGATGCAAGACTGTGAAGCCAAATTATCCTTTTTTATGTGGTGATTGCAGAACATTTGGCCTTTTGGTAAGAGAATGTGGACATCTCAAATTATGTACAAAGGAAAGAAGTACTTCATGAAACTGGCATAATAAAGTATGCTAAAGATACTATTTTGCTTTTGTTTATTGAGAAGAGATGGTTATTCATAAAAGAAAAGAGAAATGTTCACAGTGTAAAAGGAAATACAGACCTTAGAATGGAAACTACTACTGATAGTTATTTTTCACAACGCAACACTTGGTTCATTATTCTCTTCCATAATATTTACAAATATGGAACTAATGATAATTCAAAAGCAAAAAATTGTTAAATTTAAAGGGAGTCGATTAATGACACTAAACAACAAGTGTTGTTTAGTGTCATTGATCGACTCCCTTTAAATTTAATTTATCATAACAATGTTTTCAACACTTCCAAGAAAGGAATTGCAAAAAAATTGTTACATTGTAAAAAGAAATAGTCAATTCATGGAGAAAAAATGACCAGAAATTCTCCATGTCTTACATGCCTCTGGTGTTAGCGTGGTGTGTGCTGATCATGTTGGCTGGCTGGGAAATGAAATTGCAGATTCAGCAGCTAAGAAGGCTACCACATAGCCCGGGGTTATTATATCATTTGTCACATCGGAAGATTTTAAACCTGTACTGTGGAGAGCTGTGCAGTCCTGCTGGTGGGAAGAGTGGTCCACTCTCCTTGGAAATAAACTTAGATTTTTGAAAGAACTTCCGATTCCCTGGATTGCTTCCTGTTGTTCAGCTCGTCAAGAGGAGGTGAGTTTGGCTTGGTTGTGTATTGTCCATTGGTTTTTTACACATAGTTATTTGTTAAGATGGAACCCTGCTCCAGTTTGCCCACTTTGCAACGAAGCTTTATCAATCGTCATGTGTTGCCTGGCACACCTTCGGAAGTCTCAGTAGTTGCCAGTCAGCTTTGCAGAGATACTGGCGGATGACAAAACAGTGGAGAAGGTTCTATAATATTTTTCAAAGTTAAATTATAGAATTTAGTTAAGAGAGTAGTTTTTTATGCCTTTTGGTCTTATTTATTGCTATTTATAGTTCTTGGCTTTTACCTTAATTGTGGATATTTGTTTTATTTGCAATTTATTTTGATTTTTTATGATTTATATAGGTAGTTACATTTATATCTGGCTTTTGCCATGATTTAGTTTTTAAAGGACACTGATGACCATGTACAGTATGCGCAAGATAAGTTGAGCGCTGGATTTACGGTGTGGTGCGGGAAGAGGGGAAGAAGTGAGAGCTAATGCTCTTTTGTTTCTGCAGTGTGGTCAACCTTGAAAAACACAGTTCAGCAAAATAGCGTGTAAGATAAGTGAAGATATCACAAGTAACATTGCATCCTCTGAAAACATTCCTTAGTTTTGCCCACGCCAGCTCAATTGCATTCAGGTCACAGTTATATGGAGGTAGGCAAATAATAATGTGTCCCCTTTTGAGAGCCATAACATCCACAAATGTTCATACAAATATAAATCATTTTCAAGTAAATGCTGATGTACATTACCACCACACTCGTAACAAGGATAAACTGGCAATTCGAGTGCACCAAACCAGCCTTTATGAAGGAAGCTTTAGCTACAAAGGGATAATGTTATATATTAAACCTCCAAATTCATTTAAACAAGCTGCATCATTAAAACACTTTAAGAATAAGGTTAAGAAATTTTTGCATGCACACTGTTTTTATATGGTTAATGAATTTTTAGAATTATAACCATGTAAATGAGCACTGGGATCATAGACAATTCAAAAGCCTGTAATATCCATATTATGACATTTCTTGTAGTAAATTAGTCTATACAAATACCACATGAAACCATAGAAAAGCTGCTTACTATGTATATTGTATATTGTGACTTTGTGGGTTCGTGAAATTAAAAGTCCAATTGCACCACTCAAAAATGTTCTTTATTTCCACTGAATTACAATCGGAACACTTGCCGATTACACAGAATTACGTAATGCACACAATTACAATTCACCAGTTCGTCTGTCACAGGTCCATTGCACGCAGTTACGTACACTCCTCCGATGCACATACACAGTCCGTTCCCTCACTGGGCGCTCCTCACGCTGCTCGCCAAGAACTCCACTGAACTCGCCAACTGCAGCCCCCTTTTTATAGGGATATTGCTGTTTCTCGAAGTCTCGCGTTTCAGTAAATCACCGCGAAGGTTCCAGATGGCAGGGGGAGGGGAAAGAGATGGCCAGTGATGTTTTTCCAACCATCCCTTCGTTAGCGCTATAAGACAAATGGGAAGGCATGGGCAATACCTCCCGTCTGGCCCTACTGCCGGCCGGTTCTATAGGGAGTTCCGACATTCGGGTGACAATATAATCAATTTGACTTTAAGTATATACTGTATTTACACATTTTGACGTATCTCATAATATATATATGTTGCCAAGGACAAACTAAAATTCTAATTCTAACAATACGATTGTTGTAAACTGGTTAGCTAATTAACCTCTAAATTGATTAAAACTAAATATGGCAGACATGATAAAGCTTAGCGTATTAACCACTAGAAGTCAGTGTGTAGCGCATTTCAAATTTCAAAGTTGTCATCTGTGTTTATGGAGTTAAACGAAACTGACCGAATGAGGACTTGGAGCCCGATCACTCTTCTTATCATGCCCATATAGTAATTACATGCCCTTATATACCTACACATCATCATCATCATCATCATCATCATCATCATCATCATCATCATCATCATCCAGAAGTTCTTTATATGTACATTAAGAACAAGTGTGAAATGGAATAACACTGCTGATGCATCATTTTGTTTTCCTGAAGTATGGTTCTTAAAAGAATAAGAATCAATAACAGTAACATTTGGTGATATATATGCACCATAAATAAACTTAAAATCCAGATGACAAACATACTATTTATTATTAAATTTTAGATGAGTCGCATTTTTTAACACATCTGCTTCACTTTCGTACCTATTTTGAGGACATGTTTCGCAAATCTTCGCTTGCATCTACGGCTCTTGTCGCACAAGAGCCGTAGATGCAAGCGAAGATTTGCGAAACATGTCCTCAAAATAGGTACGAAAGTGAAGCAGATGTGTTAAAAAATGCGACTCATCTAAAATTTAATAATTTTTCGCTTCACTGTGGTGTTCCAATACAGTTGAATCTCGATATACTATTTATTAGTTTTTATAGTACAATAATTTGTTTGTTGCACGTTTCACAATTTCACTTCATTGCACATTTTCACTGCGTAATAAATTCCATTTGATAGCTGTATTTACTAAGTTTGTGCTTCTGAAAAAATCAACAGCTACTACATTAACAGTCTGTCCCCAGTTTCCCTCAAACCATTCTGTGACATTATGATTCACCATGTTTGCCATGTTCCGAAGTCCACCAAGCTCATCTGTTATCACCTGCCATGTTGTTGGTGTTAATTCTGCCATTACAGCCCAGGCTTTTCTTCCAGAGCGTCTAAAAGGAGATGAAAACAAATTTATAGATATGCATATGTCATTTTCTATAAAATGTACTTCTAATGTACAGTCCATTCATATCAGATGAAAAGCTTGAAAGTGAGTGTTGGAAGGTAGGGGAAAACATCTTTATTGTACATAAACATTGGAATGATGAAATACAAACCACAGCAATTATGTGCTCTAAAGCCCAACTACATTGTTCTGCATTAAGAACATAAGGAGGAGTTAAAAGAAGCATAAAATACATTATGGCAACTCACTGATGATGTTTTATCTTAATGATTTTTCATAGTCGACAATATCTTCAGCCAGGAAAGGCTGACTATTGACTTACCTGGACATCACCTCTGAAACATAATTGTACAGGTCATCCAATGAATGTGCATTTCCCCACTTTTGAGCCACTGAAGGCCATAGTTTTGGGTTCATACGTACAATCTCATCTTTATTGTATGAAACAACAAGGCGAGGTGTTGCTGTCCATATCTCTCCAAGATGTACATTCCAGGTAAGTGATGAAGGTACCATATAATCTCCAAGCTGTCCTTGCATATAATCTACAAACTTTTCATGCACATCCAGTCCCACACCAAAACCTGGGAAAAAAAATCATGACTATAAAAATTTTGTGACATCAAAAGAGAGAGTACCATACAGATTTTTAAGAACCTGTCATAAATGCTGCCAAAAAGATAATGGCTTTTTATACATTAAGTGTTTTCATTTTTATTAAATTACTATTGTATATTCCTTATTCATTGTTCTTTTAATATATTTTGCCTATGTCATGACCTAGCTTTTACTATTGTCATTTCTAATTTCTTAGTTAATACTTTACATGTATTTAATGAGAGGAACTTTTAAATTACTGAATGCTGCTTTTTAAAGCAAAAGTACAATATTTTCAAAAAATGTCTGTAATTAGAATATGCACCCCCTAAATGGTACAAATCTTTTACCATTATTGAAGTATTTATTATCATCAATCAATAATTATTGATTGTTCTACCTCACAAGACCATATGTAGGGCAAAGGTGGAAAGATTGACTGAAAAATTCAGTGCCATTATCAGGGTTTGAACTATTAATGTTCCACTATATGGGCAATGCTCTAACCAGCAGTTGACATGACATGCTGGTGCATGTTTAAATTCCGTAACTGACATACATTTTTACCCTATAAATCACAAGATGGTAGCTCAGTTGATTAGACAACTACATGAAGAGGATAAGATATATTAATTAAATTAATTGGGAGTCGATTAATGACACAAAACAACACTTACTTTTAAATTTTCCCGGAACCGGTTTCTGAGGCCTTCCCTCTATCTTCAGCCGGACATCGACGATGTCCGAAGTCGATGTCCGGCTGAAGATAGAGGGAAGGCCTCAGAAACCGGTTCCGGGAAAATTTAAAAGTAAGTGTTGTTTTGTGTCATTAATCGACTCCCAATTAATCTAATTTATACAACAACACTGTTTTCAACACTTCCATGAAAGGATTTATAAGATATATTGTTTAAATTCTGGCTATGGTATTGAATTTTTCAATTTGATTCTAACTTTCAATATATTATCATATTTGTTTTCCATCATCATAGAATGTCACCTGTATTGAAAGTCATGTATGTATTTCTTTAAACTCTTTTTTATCAAAACACTTATTTCATATTAAATTTCATATTCAATATTTATTAAGTCTTTAATTAATTCTTTTATTAAGTCTTTAATTTAGCCTACACACGACCAATGTGAAAGAACAATTAATTTCCATAAAGATAAGTCTTCAATACCTTTAAGAAAAGGATTAAAATAACAGTGTATTGAAAGAAAGTTTCACTAGAGAAAGAGAGAACAATAAATGCTTAAGTTGAATTATTCTTAGTCCACACACTTATAAAATATTGTATTATATATGCTTACCTATAGGAAATTCATGAAAATCGATAATGAGAATTTCATCTGTGTTCTGGATAAATGTAATTATATCATCTAATATATCTTGTAGAGGTCTTATTCGTGCTACACCATGGTTTGACCACCATTTTTCCTCTGACATTTCATAGTATCCCACACGAATGTCCAGATAGCGAATACCATGAATTAATTGACTGAGTATATCCTCTTCCTGTAATATATTCAATATTTACATGTAAGCCTTTGTGTAATTAATAAACAGGATTTGAAAGCAAGTAAATCTATAATTTAACTCATTCACTGTTATAGATGGAATGGTTCATCACATACAGATACCCTTCATGCACAGATCAGAACTATGTTAATATGAGACGTGTCCATAAAATAAGGTCTCCAATTTTATTTAATATGGAAAACCTGTTTATTGTCAATGAATGTTACATTGATGGAAAGGCGGAACTTACAGCTATCTTTCAATGTAATCACCATTGTGATTGATGAACTTTTGCATTCGCTGTGCCAGTTTTTGTATACCCATGTCATAGCACTCTCCCGCCAAATTGAGCAGGTAGCACTCAACCTCGTTTTTGAAATCATCGTTGGTCTGGAAATGTGTTCCACCCAGGTGTGACTTCAACTCAGGAAACAGATGATAATCACTAGGTGTTAAGTCTGGACTGTAGGGGGAATGGGTGAGGATGTACCATCCAAACTGGGCCAGATCAGCCGTTGCATGTGCAGTATGCGATAATGCAAATGTTCGGTCAAAATCTTGTCAGTCGTAGTCTCACTGCCAGTAAGTTCGCACAGCTCGCAAACTGTTACACACCACTCTTTAAGCATTTCTTGCTCCACTTTTGCAATTGTTTCGGTTGAAATCGAAGGCTGATCAGAGCCTGTTTGTCATGGACATCTGTACGTCCATCTTTGAACTTTCTGACCCACTTTCACACATTTTTGACGTCCATACACTGTGGCCTATAGACTTTGTATAACTGACAGTGAATTTCAGTCGGGGTAGTGCCCTTGGCACTCAAAAAAACTGCACGCAACTCGCACTTGGCAGTGGAAGTGATAGGAAGCTCCATCGCAAATAGCTGCCCAGCCATGACTAATGATTGCAACGGGTTCGTTGTGGTGGGGATTTGAAGGGGTGAAACCAAGCTATACCCAGTGTTGCTGGAGCTCGCATAATAGCGTTCCTCACGGCTCTAGCACCTTGGAGACCTTATTTTACGGACATCCCTCGTATAAAGGAAATGTTGAATTAACTTTTGAAAAATATAATTTGGTATATACGTAGTAATGTAACAACTAAAGCATAATTTGGAGTTTTATTTCTGTTAGCATAATGTGTGCTTATGAATATATTTTGCTACTGTTAATTACATCAAGTCCTTATTCTATTTTCAAAAAGTTCCCAGAATTATTTTCTTTTTAATGTTTACAAAATTAAAGGATATTTTTATTAGGTATTAATAATTTCCATGACAACACTTCATTTTAATTTTCATAATAATAATTGTCTTTGCATGGCAACCAGGTTTTGCTGTTTGTATATGTTCATTTACCGCATTTGATATTGTCAATGTTCAAACATTTTTTCTTACATAAATCTCCGTCAGAGGCATTGAGAGTGCTAGTAGAAGATTATAGTGAAGCAACAATGAAGAAAACAGCTTATGAATGGCATAAATGAGTTAGTCAAGGCCACGACTGTATCAAAGAGACTAACTTAGCAACAATAGCACTACAACAGGTATTTGAAAATGGCTTCCATCTCTTTGCATGTTGTGACAGAAGTCTGTTGCAGTGAAAGAGACTTTTTTAAGAGAAATGTATATAAATTGCTGTAAGATAACGTGTTTCTGAGTTGTTTAGAAATTATGGTAATGGGTATGAGTAGTGAGCCACAATCATCACAAGCAAGGTTATGTCATGTATATCTGTGTTTGTGTGTAGTAAGGCAGGCATTCTTAATGATTCATGAAAATTAATACAAGAAGATACATACATCTGTCAGTAAATAAGGGCAATAATGCTACTTCAGGATATTCTTGGTACTCTGTTCTGGTCAATAATAATAAAAATAAAACTTTCTGCAAGGCGGCCCGGGTTCGATCCCAGGCGACCGCAAAGTGAGATTTGTGGTGGATAACACGGCACTGGGGCGGGTTTTCTCCGGGATCTCTGGTTTCCCCCGCCATCTCATTCCACCGGTGCTTCATGTTCATCTCATGTATCATCAGTGTCATCACCTGCGATGCCGTATGTAGTAAAAGCGGGCGTTAAACACATGCATTCACACAATTTGACAACAAACGCTAGTTGGAGAGAAATTGAGAGTGGAAGTGATGGCTTCCAAAAATAGTCCCTCGATAATATAATGATGATGATGACGATAATAATAAACTTTATTGCTGTCAATAGACTCTACAGGAGCATCTGACGTCAGTTTTTCTAACAAAAATGTAAGTAACGAAGTATCAATAAACCGACTACAAATCATTTTTTCAGTTATTAAGGACAAGTTTACATTTTCAGCTGAACCAAGTCCTAAAGGAGAGAATGTATAGACATGTGTTTCATTAATTTATATGTGCTTATTAGTAGAAAGTTGTTAGCATGAACTGAAGGACTGTTGATATTACATTTTATATTGTGTATGTCAAAGGAATAACACACCTACCTGTGTGATTGTGTACTTAATGACAATGTTTTCATCCACATGCGGTTCATATTCTTTATAAGATCCTGAATCATGTGTTCCTGGTATAAAAATGTTGCGCAGTTTCATTGGTTGCAATTGTTTTTGCATATCTTTCATCCATGTAGGTTGAGTTTGAAGACAGGCTGATTTTTTAACTGTAGTATTATCTGCAGCAATATAAGCAACCCAGAATCCAAGACATTTTTTTACATAACCTAATTCGCTAGATGGAATGCTTTCCTCATAAGAATCTGTTGTCGCCCATCCATACGAAAGCTGTGGTATTACCACAAAAAGTGGACTGCCAATAGACCCTGAAGATGGTTTGCTATTGAACAGACCTATCCATTCTCCTGGACTTGGAGTTAAATTCTGCCAGGTAATTATGAGTCTCCTTGATCTGGAATCCGAGGCGACAGACGAGACTAGAATGGACAGACAGGTTTCATTCCTAGCACATATATCTGCAAAAGTTAAAATAGAACAAAGGAGAATCATTAAATGAATTACTCTTGATATAAAATTGTGTTTTTTTTTTTTTTTATACCCCACCTTTAACTACAATGGTCATATTGGCGGCCATTCTCCTTTGGAACATACCGAAGGTGTTAACTCGTTATCTTTGGTTTTTAATCATTAGATCACGCACACATTCACACTCTCATTCATACTTCCAGACTCTGGGGAAGATGGGGAATTATCTTGGTCGGAGAAAAATCCCCACCCCCACCGCCGGGAATCGAACCCGGGACCCCGAGCACAGCAGGCAGGTGCTCTACCGACTGAGCTACGAGGCCAGCCAAAATTGTTTCTTATTCTGAAGAAAAAGGGAGATTCTTTAAGGCATTAACTTTGTTCTCCTTAGTATGTAAACTATTTACTATAACATGTACAATGTTATTGTGTTTAATAAAGAAATACTGAACTTGTATTCAAATCCTGAGAACAAAAAAATTTTGACCAATATTAAACATCAGTTAATTTTACCTCAGCTAGAAAACAAGGTGAATAATTTTAGATTCTAATGGGGCATTGTTTATTTGCATCACATTAAGCCCATTGATCAATCACATTTGACATGACAAGCACACCGAGAAGAATGCTGTGGCACAGCACACATCTTGACAGCTGTGGCTGCAACTGCTGGGTTTAATAATACTAGCAAGTGATAATAAATACAATAAATATCTGTTTTAGATGTTTTCGGGCTTCGAGCCAGGTAAGATGTTGTCACATCGACGTATCGGGAGCGAGCATCTCTCCCATCTTCAGGAT
Source organism: Mantis religiosa (assembly GCA_030765055.1). NCBI lineage: Eukaryota > Metazoa > Arthropoda > Insecta > Mantodea > Mantidae > Mantis > Mantis religiosa. Next base: position 31,349,025 of record CM060959.1, read on the forward strand.
GCTGAATGACTTTAGGGAGGGGGGTGACCCATATATATACCGGTCACTGAGGTAAATGAAGCAGACCAATCAGCGAGCAGGCTTGCAATAGTGCCAGACCACACATACATAGCTCCACTGAAAAGCCCACTGCTATAGCCTGCATCCCATTTACCGACAACCTTTCTGGAAAAATCGGTAGAATACTGGCAAAACACAATATAAAAACCATTCAGAAACCACCTGCAAAAATCAGACACGATGAGACCGGTCAAAGACCAATTGCAATTCAAGGTTCCGGAGGTGTACCGCATTCCATGTGAATGTGGAGTGCCGTACAACGGACAAACCGGCAGGACCATAGCTACCAGAATTGAAGAACATGATAGAAGCATCAGACTGTTGCAACCTGAAAAGTCTGGGGGCGGAACATTGCTTCCAGCAAAACCATAGGACTAGCTTTGGTCTCACCACTATTGTGGCAAAATGCAGTGGCTACTGGGAGCGCAGAGTCAAGGAGGCGTTGGTTATCTCGACAGAGAGAGTCACTCTAACCGAGATGCTGGACTACAATTTAGTGCTGCATGGAATCCTGCATTAAAACTTGAGAAAGAAAGACTCGGGAAACACAGATTTGGCTTACTGAGCAGCAACTAGAGCAGAAGTGTTTTCTGAGAGGTCTGCCACATTACACCATCGCGAGCCTGCTCGCTCCCGAAACGTCAATGTCACATCTTACCTGGCTTGAAGCCCAAGAACGTCTAGAACATATATGCCAGCAGGAAAGATTCAGCTCATATTTCACAGTAAATACCTATCCTTGGCCATAAGACTCTGCCATTTAATTTAATTCCACTGTGTGCCATCTCTGTATAAAATGAATCAGAAATTATACTAAAATCAATGAAACTTTTAAAGAAGACATTGTCAAGTTATTAAAAGTGAGATATCTCTTGTATAGAAAATGAGTAGTTGTCAAACAGTTTTGGGATTACTCACTCAGATGAGATGTTCTTCATATCTCCAGAAGCGCTTTTCGGTCAGGTTTTGACCATCTTCAGTGGGTGTTGACCAGCTACTAAGGTAGAGAAGAGCCGAACCTTCCAAGAAACTTCTGCTCCTGTGATTGTCATTTGGTTTTCGCCTGATTTGTACTGCCAACTTCTGGGACTGGAACACTGTGGCTGGACACAGGTGGCTGATGGTCATCTGTGGTGTTGACTGGTTGTAACTGTTTTTCCTCTGGATGTGGATCAATTGAACTGTAGACCTGTGGTGGCGGATGAAATTCCATTTTTTCTTTTTCCCCCTCGTTCTCTGGACCAATATTTAAGTTACTGGTTGTCTGTGGGAGATGTGCTTCCTCACTCATATGTTCCTGGAGTAAACTAGATTGGTTGACATATGGGTTAATTTCATCTGGGTCTATGTTCTTTAAGTTTGTTTCAACGACATCAATGTTGGATTTTTTAACTTTTTTAATAAGTTGTAAAACACTGTTTAATGGTGGTATCTCAAAATTCAAGAGGTTTTTTGTTTCACTACCTTAGTAGCTGGTCAACACCCACTGAAGATGGTCAAAACCTGACCGAAAAGCGCTTCTGGAGATATGAAGAACATCTCATCTGAGTGAGTAATCCCAAAACTGTTTGACAACTACTCATTTTCTATACAAGAGATATCTCACTTTTAATAACTTGACAATGTCTTCTTTAAAATATATAAGCTAGATGGCTTACAAGTAATTCTGTTACCATACTTATTACAACTATTAGAACATGGAGGCTACAAATTTTAACTCTCAACATCATTTCTATAAAAGAAAGTTGAAATTTTATGAAACATTACAAATTAAAAAGAGATATACTTTAGCAGATATTCACTTTCTTAACCTATGTTTAATTAATAACGTCACTCCAGTTTTTGTAAGAAAATATATAAAAAACAGGAAGAGCTGTACCCAACAAAAAATGGCGGAAAAAATGGTAATTAAAACAGAAAAATTTCTACATTACAAAAAGCTTAATCAAATTAACATGCAGCTTTATCAACTTCACATGGAACTAACTCAGACTTTGGGGCCTGCACTTTGGAATAATTTTGAAAATCTACTCTATGCTCATTTAAATAAAATGATGAAAATTAAACATACACGTTTAAAACATAAGTTGTTCATATTAAAAGGTCAGCCATCTTATATTCCAAAAATCAAGAATAACAATAAAGCAGTAATTAATTTATCTGATCAACCTCTGAGTAATGAAGAATTAAATTTGTTAAATAAAGGATTGAAAACCTGTGTTGCCTTCTCAGAAGATATTAAAGAATTTGTAGCAGATATTGAATTAAATATTAAAACTGTTCCTGTGCAAGAAAGAGATGTTAGATCTCAATGTACAAAAGTTCTTCAAAAATTAAAATATGGTAAATACACTTTTCCAGCATTGAAGATTATCAAACACTTAAATAATAAATCCATTACATTTGTAAAAGCAGATAAAGGAAATCAAATTGTTTTACTTAACAAAAATGATTATGAAGATAGAGTCATGCAACTTCTTAAAAAGTCTGACTACTCAGAAACAGAAAAAAACCCATTACAAGCCAACATAAGAATTATTAACAAAGTTATTAATGAAGCTAACTGTTTTTATTTAGCTCTTAAAAAAAGATTAAAAGTCAGTAATGCAACACTACCACGGATTTACTGCCTTCCAAAAACTCACAAAAAAGATAACAGTATGCGACCTATTATCAATAACATAGGTTCGCCATGTTACTTATTGGCAAAATGGGTTTCAAAAAAGTTTTCATCTTTAAAAAAATTTGAAAGTAGAAGCATTAAGAATTCTCTTGAACTTATTGAATATATTAAAAACATTACAATCAGTGATAGTGACATTTTAGTATCTTTTGATGTCACTTCTTTGTTCACAAACGTCCCAACTGGGAAGATTTCTTCATTATTACAAGAGTGGCTTACTTCAATCAATATTAATGAAGCTGAGATTCATGATCTACTAACTTGTACTACCAGTTGTATTGACCAGAATACCTTCACATTTAATGGAAGATTATACACTCAAACACATGGTTTAGCTATGGGTAACCCATTATCTCCATTCTTAGCTGACTTATATATGAGCAACTTAGAAATTCAAGTAACATCTACTCACTCAGATATATTTAAAGTATGGTACAGATATGTTGATGATATTTTCTCCATCATACCCAAAGATAAAATTAATGAAGCCTTAGAAATTCTCAACAATCAAGATGAATCTATCAAATTTACTATGGAAATAGAAGATCAAGGACTTTTACCTTTTTTGGATTTAAAAATTTCCAAGTACCATAATAAATTGAATTTTGGTATTCATAGGAAAAATACACATGTGGATAATTATATCAAAGCTAATAACTATAATCCAACATCACATCAACTTGCAGTATTCCATTGTTTAATCCACAGACTTATAAATGTACCTATGCTTGAACATGAATATCAATTAGAATACCAACATATCTTACATGTTGCAAAGATCAATGGCTTTAAAGAATCAACTATATTTAAAATAATTAATGAACATATATACAAAAACCACATAAGTTCATTTACTACTTTAAAGAAATTGTGAAGCATATTATATTGGAAGAACTAAGAGAAATTTAAAAACCCGTCAAACGGAACACTTGAGAAATATAAAACTTAAACAAATAGAAAAGTCTGCAGTTGCCAACCATTTCTGGAAACACAACCATGAAATTGGCCAAAGTATACAACTATTGAAACATGTACAAACAGTTAATGAATTAGATATTTGGGAAAAAAATTATATCCTAAATAGTGAAACAAAAAACCTCTTGAATTTTGAGATACCACTATTAAACAGTGTTTTACAACTTATTAAAAAAGTTAAAAAATCCAACATTGATGTCGTTGAAACAAACTTAAAGAACATAGACCCAGTTGAAATTAACCCATATGTCAACCAATCTAGTTTACTCCAGGAACATATGAGTGAGGAAGCACATCTCCCACAGACAACCAGTAACTTAAATATTGGTCCAGAGAACGAGGGGGAAAAAGAAAAAATGGAATTTCATCCGCCACCACAGGTCTACAGTTCAATTGATCCACATCCAGAGGAAAAACAGTTACAACCAGTCAACACCACAGATGACCATCAGCCACCTGTGTCCAGCCACAGTGTTCCAGTCCCAGAAGTTGGCAGTACAAATCAGGCGAAAACCAAATGACAATCACAGGAGCAGAAGTTTCTTGGCAGGTTCGGCTCTTCTCTACCTTAGTAGCTGGTCAACACCCACTGAAGATGGTCAAAACCTGACCGAAAAGCGCTTCTGGAGATATGAAGAACATCTCATCTGAGTGAGTAATCCCAAAACTGTTTGACAACTACTCATTTTCTATACATCAATGAAACTGCTTTTTTTCTTTAATTTATGTATATTAAAATGCAGATATATGACTATGTATACAATGTGTTTAATACATATTTCTGAATATATGTATGACTACGTATAAATAAAGAAAAGGAAAGTAAAATGGTGTTTTGAGTCTATTAACCTGATTCCATTGAATTTAGCCAAAGAATATGCTTATCCTGGCAGTTCTTGAAGTCGAGTCATCTGCAATCTCTTTTGTTTAGTCCTCCATTGGGCACATGGTCTTTTGTGATGCCATTAGTCATAATGTATCTGTGAGATTCACACAAATTTTGTTGGCATTTATAATTGCTTATTAATTTTGATTTATTTGTTAATTTTTGTGGCTATAGATATATTTTATGTAATATATTAAATTTTATACAGAGTGTAACAAAAAGGTATGACAAAAATTTGGGAAAACATTTCTTGTGGATAGAGGATAAAAAAATGTTATATGAACATAGGTCCAGAAAGTGTTTATTTCCTTTTTAGATCTTTTTTTCCTACAGATGAACCCTATATAACAATACTTAGTGACAGAACTGTGGGAAAACAGGAAATCATAGGGCATGTTAAAAATGGTTTCAATTAGCGCCAGTGCATCCATCAACCTGCCGTCGCATACTCTCTAATGCGATGAATTAGGCCTGGAGAATTTTGTATTGTTTGACAGCCTTCACAGTATGGTCACGAAGAGTCTCCACATACGGAATTAGAGTTTCATAAACAAGAGATTTCAAATGTCCCCACAAATAAAAATAAAGAGGGTTTAAGTCAGGTTTTGTAGAGGTCACAAAATTGGTTAACCCTTGCAATCCATCTACCAGAAAACCTGCTATTCAGAAATTGACGGACAAGAAGTCTGAAATGAAGAGGAGCTCCATTATGCATTAAGTGATGTCTCGCCATATTACTAATGGAGTATCTTGAAACAAGATACTTCATTCTGTACCTTCATCCATTTAAGACAATGTGGTAGTACATGTAGTTCCACTAAGCAGTCACCAACAAACCCGGTTCAAACATTAATGGAGAATCAATGTTGATGGTTTGCTGGAACCGTTGCATACAGTTTCGTGTCAGCCCATACAGGCTGATTGTGAAAATTCACTATCCTATCCCAGTGAAATGAAGCCTCGCCTGTAAACAGCTCACTTACGACAAAGTCTGGATTAGCACATTGGTGGAGAAAACATTCACAAAATGCTAATCGTGTAGGATAATCAGCTGGTGATAATACTTGCATGCATTATAAATGATACTTTTTTTTTTGTAATTTACGTCCTCCAACATTAAGTCATATTAGACGATGAATGAATGGGTGAAATGATGCTTAAATGAGCCCAGGGTCCATAGAGCTTACAGTTACCTTACATTTGTCTTTCAGGATAATGGAAAACCCCGGAAAAAACCTTATCCAAGTAACTCACCCTGATCAAGATTCAAACTCGGGACCTCTAGAATGTGAGGCAGACATGCTACCACCACGCTACCGAGGCGGACATAAATGGTATAGATACAATATGTTCTCACACATCATCTCCACCCTTAAGCAGATGTAAAAGCGGATGTTTGCTACTGTATAACAACTGTTGTTGATCTATGGCCACAGGACAGCTATATATTACATATCTCACCATGTAAGCAGAGTTGAGGAGCTCTACCATGGAAGTAAACAATTTCCGAACCTATGTTCATATAACATATTTTTATCCTCTATAGCAAAAAATGTACTCCAAAAGCTTTGACATACCTTTTTGTTACACTCTGTATAATCGTATATATAAGTTATATTACACTTAGTGCTTAAAATAAAAGTAAATGTTGTTCTGTGTAACATAAACGTAGCTGTATAGCATGACCAAACTAGTAATACAGTACATGGCAATTTGAGCTTTTTTTACACAGAAAGATACTAATATCAATCTTTTTCACGTGTATCTCAACCATTATTTATTTTTATTTATTTATTTGGCATTTAATTTCTGTACAGAAATATTTGCTTTTTCAAGATACAGTACAAACAATACAAACTAGAAATTCAGAAAATACAGAATTAATTCTGCATGCAATAATCAGATTAAATTGTGTCAATGTCAACAAATACAGAAAACTTACATGAATTGTCAACCATTAGTATCATAAAACTATTCTCATGTAATCATTTACTCTACTTAATCTGGTGTCTAAAATATTCAAAGAACTCTTGAGTACTATAGAAGCACTGATTTATTAAAAATGATTTCACATCTCTTCTGAATCTTTTCTTATCATTGTTTTTGATTTTCTTTAAGATTAAGTTGTACATGTGAACCCCTTTATGAAGTACTGAGTTAAGTTTTTTATTTGATCTTGATCCCAGTATATGTAATTTAGTATTATTCCTAGTATAATGTTCATGAATAGTGTTATTTGTTTGAAAATATTGTATGTTGTTGTTTATAAAGCATACGGTTTCTAAGATATACAGACATGGCAGAGTTAGTATATTATTTTCCTTAAAATATTTCATACAATGAGTCCCTTTACTTAGATTAAACATTCTTCTTATTATTTTCTTTTGTGTTACAAATAAATTTTTTATTTCGGTAGCTGATCCCCAGATAAAGATACCATATGCAAGATAAGACTGCACATATGAATAGTAAATCAGCTTTAATGTTTGTGTATTACAAATTTTCCTTAGCACTGATATTATGTAGTGGACTTTATTAATTTTTGCAGTAATATACTGAATATGCGGCTTCCAGCTTAAAAATTTGTCAATAATTACCCCCAAAAATTTTGTTTCATTGGTATATTGTATTACCTCATTGCCAAAAGCGATTACAGGAGCTATATTAGCTTCATTTCTATTTGATAGTGAAATATGCATACTTTGTGTCTTTTTAATATTAAGTAGTAATTTATTATTAGTTAGCCAATGCATCATATTTGTCATCACAGTATTAGCATAATGTTGCAATTCAGCGTCTGATTATTATATTAGTGTCGTCAGCATATAGAATAGTTTCTGCATGGGCAATATTAAGTGGAAGGTCATTAATATATACTAGAAAAAGCAGTGGTCCCAGGATAGAACCCTGTGGAACCCCACATCTCACAATTTCAATATTGGAGTTAATATTATGACCATTTAATTCATTATTAACTACAGTATACTGTCTTCTACCCTCAAGGTAGGATTCAAACCAATTATGAGATACCCCTCTTATACCATAGGCTTCAAGTTTGGATAATAGAATATTATGGTCAACCAAATCAAATGCCTTAGACAAATCCATAAAAATCCCAATAGTATAATTATTTGCCTCAAACCCTTCTAATGTTTGTTTCATAAAGGAGTATAGTGCATTAGAAATTGATTTATTTTTCCTAAATCCATTTTGTTTATCACTGAATACATATTTTTCAAGAAAAGGAGATATCCTGTTGAACATAACAGTTTCCAAGATTTTTGAAAACCCCGATTGAACTGAAATAGGTCTATAATTATCAACATTTTTTGTATCTCCCTTCTTAAATACTGGTACAACTTTTATTAATTTTAAGACATTAGGAAATTTGCCTGTTGATATAGAACAATTACATATATCCATTAATGGTGCTACTATATATTCTTTGCATAGCATTATCATGCTATGTTTCATACTCATAATTAAAAATAAGAATTTGAATATTTTTTCTTTGTCACTGTTTTTTATGTCTTAAAACTATATTTATTTTTACATAATCAGAATTATATTGCCACACAGTGTTTTCAACTATTTACATCCAAAACACATCAAGATCTAAGATCTGAAGTAGTAAAGAAATATATACTTAGTTATGTTCATCAAAAAATATAATACAACCTAAGCTTGCTATCACAACAAACCCCTTATTACATAGTGGTGATGTATGTCCTATTATGCACATATACATTCTATAATTAAATACAGAATAATATTATGGGGAAATTCACCAGAAGCCAAAGATATATTAAACAAAAACAAGTCATTCGAATTACAGGAAATGAAAGAATGCTATGTTCATGTAAGCCACTGTTCCAAAAGCTTTGCATACTTTCTTTGGCATGTGTTTATATACTGGAGACAGCTTTATTTGTAAAAAGAAATAGATTTAACTTTCAAAACAACAGAAATGTTCATATGTATTACACGAGGCATAATAAGGACATACACGTAACCTCAATCAGAACTGCAATGTTTAAGAATGGAGTACTGCATTCCTGTACAATAATAATAATAATAATAATAATAATAATAATAATAATAATAATAATAATAATAATAATAATAATAATAATAATAATAATAATAATAATAATAATAATAACAACAATAACAATAACAATAACAATAACAATAACAATAACAATAACCATAACCATAACCATAACCATAACAATAACAATAACAATAATAATAATAATAATAATTTATTTTCATCCATAATAACACTTACAAGTTGTCGGATACGTCAAAATAAACAGTTATATACATTTAATTACAATTCGTCCAGCCTATACAAGCATTTTTGTATTAGAAACTTGTTTAGTTCATTTTTAAATAATTTACCTTTTTTTGTTTTTAGTGAATTTGAATAGTTTATAATTCCCTTCCTAATGACATCAAAGGCATAGTTAACTACAATGTGTTTAAAACTAGAACAAGGGCTTTCTTGCAGAAGCACTGCTTTTACACAGTAAAGGAATATCTGCAATTTAACAAATCCAGATAATCATAAGACATGAATTTACTTAGCTTGTTCATTTCTCTCATTTATAATTATATCCAATTTGTGTTACATTATAATTGAATGTAGGTTATGTATATTTGATGTTTAACTTTGTAACATAAAGTGTAAATTTACTGACGTATCCTATATCAAGGTACTATGTACAGATTTGATTTTAAAGGATGAATAAATTTGAATTGAATTGAATGTTATGTGAGTTGGGGTGATGTAACTATGAGAAAGAATATGTACTGATGTATATCACTATTACAAAGTGATGAATATGGTGACCAAATTGAAACTTTGGTGAAGCAAAATCAAGGGTAGGAAGTAGAATGTCTTGTGACTGGCTATAAGTCTATAGTTTTATTTATTGGAAGGACATTGAGGTAAAAATAAACCATGTATCTAACAGATGTATATCAAATAATGAATGGTTGGTTATAAATTTGTTCATACAGTTGGCCTGACTCCTGGGCAGTTAGCCTGGGCACAGTCAGACTGTAAAGCATATATGTTATGGCAATTTTAAAAAGCCAATATTCCTCTAGAATTTGGAGGCCAGTAACATATACCTCTTCACATTATGTTTAATATGAAATATTGACACCATCTCTTACCTGTAAAAGTGCTTGTAGGAGTAGCCTTTTGTGTTACTTTAAAGAGAATTAGACTTGTAAGAAATGAAATACAAGTGGTTATAAGCACATATTTTATAGTTGTGGATACATGCTCTGAATGCTGTTTAGCACACACTAATACAATTTTGTTCTGCATAGTTTAGTCATGAACATTGATCCAAAATCTTAACATGTGCTTAAGAAACCAAAGTTTTCATTTTGTAACTTTGCATACCTGACACTTTACGCCTGGTAACTGGGCACATGGCATATAAAGTAGGTTTGATTATTAAATTAAAAGTGTTATGCCTGAAACTGAAAATTTGTATACTCCTAATGAACACAGAATTTCAAACTATACTAATGAGCATGAAAAAATATGAACATCAAGTTAACATTTGACAGTCTGAAAGAGAGACTTCCATGAACTAATAAATTCTCTATGGATAATATATACAAATATAACAATTTGTAACTTAAAATTTCACTTCTTATAAGAAATGATGATTTTCTTATAAATTTAAAATTTTATAAATTATAAAATCATTTCTTATAAGATAAGTGAAGTTTTAAGTTACAAATTTTTATATTTGTGTATCATATTTAGTGTCATTAATCGACTCCCTTTAAATTTATCATAACAACACTGTTTTCAACACTTCCAAGAAAGGAATTGTATATCATTGTTTGCTTCATTGTTAATAGCTTCATATTTTATGTATTTATTAGTCTCTATGGAGATATTTCAATTTCTATGTTTAATAACTCAGCTTTTTAAGTTGCCAGTCATTATGTACATAATTGTATATAAATTTATGAATAATTTAGCACTGTGGTATTCTAGAGCATTAAATTATTTAGTTTTCTTATATATATGAAATTGATATTTTTATTGTATTTCATTTGGGTAGTCTTATTTGCATATAGTAATTTCAACAAGTGGATTATTCTCTACTTGAAGTTACATATAAGCACAAATAAATAAATAAAGGGCAAACTAGCAGCTAATTCGCAAAAACCCTACTCAAGTTTCTGAGTAATCTTGAGAGCTGATAGTTTTATTTATTTGTTGTTGTTTCCAATAATTTTTTTTTTTTTTTTTTTACTTCTAATAACTGCCCATTTCCTTCATACTGCTCTCTATTCCACAATGAATATTTAAATGTATCTTACCTTTATCTTACACCTTTAAATTTATAATACCAGTTCTAGCAAGCAAATTCCCTCTCTTCATATTCTCTCTTATCCTGGGACTCTTTCTATATTCTATTATTTTTAATGTCATGCTGATATTTTTATTATTAAGACAACTGAATATTTCTTGAATCTCAATAACTTCTGCATGGAGCAAAATTATTCAGAAAATTTTATTAAAATAATAACAGAGAAAATGTTTTAGTTGTCATAAACAAATGGAATTTCTCTCTTTAAAGGCACAAGACTAATATATACAAATATAATAATTTGTAACTTGAAAAACCTCACTTATCTTTTAAGAAATGATGACTTTTTTAAAGAAATGATATTGTAAGAAATACAGTCATTATTTGTTAAAAGATAAGTGAAGTGTTTCAAGTTACAAATTATTATATTTGTATATATTTGTTTGCTTCACTGTAAATAGCTTCATATTTAACGTATGCACAAAACTAAATTTTCAAATTCATATTTCTGGCACTTCTATCTCTAGTGTCCATTTTAAATATTTTTAAGTTTAACAAACTGTAAAAGTAGCATGCACTAAAGAGAGGTGGGATCAGTGATCACAATGTAATGTAAACTTACCTGTTGTAGAGTTAGAGACAATTGCTGCAGGTACCACAGAGTGGACAACTGCCACTAGGATTATTAAGCAAGTGTTCCAAAACATAACAGAGCTGTAGCATGGAAATAAGGAAAGTGCTCTGAGAGATAAGAGATCTGTATTGGAAGCAAGCCAAAGATGTAAATCACCCACATGTTTAGAACACAATGATGCAGCAGGCACTACGTATGAAACTGTGTCAGCATGTTCAGCTAGTGTGAATCCTGCCTTCACAGTAATCAAAAGCAGCTAGCAGAATTCTGAATATTAAATAAAAAACTAAATTTTACAAAATACCAGTTATAATTTACCATAACTATTGTAAAAGTATTTAATTTAATTATTAAATTACAGATGAGTCATATTTATTACACATTAGCTTCTCAATACAGGTACGTAAAGTGAAGCTAATGTGTAATAAATATGACTCATCTATAATTTAATAATTGTTTCACTTCAGTGTGGTGTTCCAATACAGTTAAATTTCAATATATTTAATTTATGTTTTATTTACCAGTCCTGAGTGTTAGGCTTGTATCAGAAAATAAATTGGAAGCTCTGTAAGCTAGTTCAAACACAGCTGGTTATCCCCTCATGTTTAGACAAATGTTCAGCTTAGCACAACACATGCTATCTTCATGCTTGAATATACACAAAGATTACATGTCTAACAGTGGAGTTTCCTTGTGCACATACAGGTACATTCACAAAAAACTATTTAATCAACCAGAAGACCTTGGAGGCTTGCACATGCATCACAAAGCATAGAAACAACAAAGAATGTGAAAATAATTCCTTTGTTCCTTGTCATTATCACAGCATTAACTCATATAGATTTTTCCATCTATAACTTCAAATTATGGCATTACCTGCACTTATGTGCCATTGATGAGGACTTTAATAACTGAGTAAAATTGCATAACAGACTTTCTAGGGCCTGAAGCTTGTAAATAGCAACTTTTCAAAATCTATATTTTAAAAAATAAATCTTTGTTCAGATTAGATGAATTTTGCATTTGTATGTGTTTTTTTTTATTTATTTATTTAATAGCTACTTGTTGAATATCATTAATATGTTCCAATGCAAAGTAATATTACAAGCATTACATTATATTAATTTCCAGTTCTAATTTACCTTTCTTCCATTTTCATTTAATAATAATAATAATAATAATAATAATAATAATAATAATAATAATAATAATAATAATAATAATAATAATAATAATAATAATAATAATAATAATAATAATAATAATAATAATAATAATAATAATAATAATAATAATAATAATAATAATAATAATAATAATAATAATAATAATAATAATAAATAACATTTTTGTCTGAGGTTTTTAAATATGTCAGTATCCCTAATTTGAGTAAGCTGAATCAGAATACGAACTTAGTTTTTCTCCATCACATACCAACCCTTCACAATAGAAGAAATAGATAATTTATTCATCTTGTAAATCATACATTGTACATGAGTACTATGATATAAGACACGTCAAATTGTGAATTTACAGTGCAATTAACTATACTTGTAAATTAACAAATCACATCCAATAAGGACAAGTCAGTATTTGTACAAAATAATGATTTATAAAGATATCTCAAGAATTTTATAATATACACAATTAATTCAGAAATGTAACAATATTATAAACTTTCCATAAATTCACTAACAGAATAAAAACAGTGGTCTAGCAAGTATGCCAAAACTGACTTTTTAAATGCTGAAAAATTGCAAGTGATTTTATTGGCTATAGGCAGTTTATTAAAAAAGTGATTCCTAGGTTTATTACACTGTTTTGATGAGCTCTTGTGTTACTTCTATTCACATGAATATCCATTCTGTCTAGTATTATGGTTATGAACTGTGTCATTAAAGGTATAGCGACAGTTTCCTGTCATTAAATTTGTCTTTGTAAATTTTAAAATTTCAAAAATGAAAATACACGGAGAGATAAGATTTTAAATTTTTTAAATAATTGTCTGCACGCAGATGTTGATTTAACTTCTCCAAGTATTCTTAGAATCCGTTTTTGCATTATGAATAATGATTTACAATGTGGTGAGTTAACCCATAATGTTATGCCATATTTTAAAATGGAGTGAGCACACGTAAAATACACGCTTCTGAGAGTTTTTATGTTAACTATGTGTACCAGTTGTCTGAAATTATAACAAATTATACTCAATTTTTTAATTAGATGATCAACATGTGTCTCCCATTTTAGGCTACTCTGTATCTAAAGACCAAGAAATTTAGTAGTATTTACATACTTAATTACTTTATTATTACATATTAATTGTAATTGTATGGAAGACTTATTTTGAGAAAACTGAAACTGAATTACATGTGCCTTATACAAGTTTACAATTAAACTATTATTGCTGAAACCATTTAGAAATATTACTGAACATTCTGCTCAATAAGATATGTAGCTCTTCAAGTGCATTGCTTTCAATTAATATATTTGTGTCGTCAGCATATTGAACTATTGTTTTAGCTGTAATATTTGACTGTAAATCATTTACAAACAATAAGAAAAGAATAGGACCCAAAATAGAACCTTGTGGTACACCAAACTTAATATATTTTGTGTCTGATAGGTATTCTTTAACGCAATTTTTTTCTGTATGTGAAATTTCTATATTTGCTTCCTTCCATTCCAATGCATACCCTCTAATACCCATATGCTCTAATTTTTGGAATAGTAAATTGTGGTTTAGTACATCGAATGCTTTAGTTAGGTCGAAGAATGCACCTAGTATTTTGTCTTTGTTATCCAAAGTATTTATTACACTGTTTACAAAATAAAAAAGTGCAGTTTCTGTTGATTTTTGTTTACAAAACCCATGCTGAGTTTTAAATATAAATCATTCATCTCTATAAGTGCTATAAGTCTTTTATAAAATATATTTTCCAGTACTGTAGAGAAACTGGATAAGAGTGAAATTGAACTGTAATTTAGTAAATGGGTTTTATCTCCTTTTTTGTATAGTGGCTTTACTTTAGCAGTTTTTAGAGCTTCTGGAAACACTGCATGTTCAAGTGAGCTATTACATACTTCTGCTAACGGGTGTGCGAAAAGAATAGAACATTTCTTTAGCAAAAAATCAGGAACATTATCAAAACCTGATGAGTACTTAGATTTAAATTTGGATATTACTGAAACGATTTCCTTGAAATCAGTAGGGTGCAAGAACATCGTTGTTTCACATATATTTGTTCTATTTGTTTTTACTGAAGTACCCATTGTGGAGTTTTTTTGTGAAACAAGTTTTCATAGTAAGTTATTAATGTTTATACTCAGCTGTATTGAATTTGTTATATTATTAAATAAATGTTAATAAACCCACAAATGTCAACATAACATTCTTCATCAAGAGGTCCCGAGTTCGAATCTCAGTCAGGGTGAGTTACCTGGATAAGGTTTTTTCCAGGATTTCCCTTATCCTGATAGAAGAATGTCGGGTAACTCTAAGCTCTATGGACCCTGGGCTCACTTGAGCATCATTTCACCCATTCCATTCATCGTCCGATATGACTTAACGTTGGAGGACGTAAAAATTACAAAAAAAAAAAAAAAAAATAACATTCTTCATAATAAACTAATATTTCACATCTGTTCTAAATAATCACATACATTTGAACATTACACCAAATTTTTACACTTTGCCTTGAAATGTCTTTCCATTTCAAAATGTCCTTCTGAAATCTTTACCCTGCTCCTCACTGGCACAGCCGAGATTTTCTAGAAAAAAGTCCAAATGAAAGGCAGGAAATATACTTTCACACTCATATTGCAAACTAGCTTTCTAAATTTCTTAAGCATATCTTCTACAATATTTTTGTAATTTGAATCCTGGCAATTTTCCGGAAAGTTTTCGATGACACTCTTATATCAATTCATGCCTATTTTTCAGTATCTGTCATTATTTCTTCAAATATGATATCACAAATCAACTTCTTAATTTGTGGCCCTACAAATATTCCCACTTTTAACTTTAGCATCAGATATTTCAGAGAATGTCTTGCAGATTTATTTGTAGCAGTTGTCATTCTTATTTAAAGCCTTAACAAATTGCTTCATTAAGCCAAATTTTATGTGTAAAGGTGGTAAGAGAACATTTTTTGTGTCTACAAGACACTCATGAACAATATTTTTAATTCCTGGCAGAAGACTGTCTCTGTTTCCAATCTTTTCTTCTCCAGAGCTCAGATCGGACTCAACTATCCCACTCACAAATAAAACATGGCATTTTAGTATAGCCTGAATCATTGTAAAGACAGAACACTTTTTATATCACATACGGGAAGCAGAGAGAACACCTGAAGCTTATGGAAGTGAGGACTTAAGAAGAATGTAAAGTGTGCCTTATTTGGGTTTTATTCTATCATAATGAGATGGTGGACATGGATCTCAGAACTTAGCTGTGCTTCAAATTTCAAGAGTATAACTGTGTTAAATGTATGTATGTATTTATTCACTGCAATTGGGTACTACCCGGTGGCAGAGTTAAGAATACAGATCAAATTACAAATACTAGATTTACAACAATAACACAGTAAACAATACAAACATGATATTATTTTACTTTAGTCACTTAAAACATATCTAATTACTTCTCTATTTACATATTATATACCATTATAATTCAAAAGTTAAACTATAAACCATCTAGATTTTTTCTAAATTTCTTCAGCAACAGAGGACAGCCCTGAAAGACTGCTACAGGCAATTCATTCCATTCTTCAATGGTTCTATTAACAAAAGAAAATTTTCCTACGTCGGTTCGGTATCTTCTACCCTTAATTTTATACCTATGATCGTTTCGTCCATAATAATCCGGATTATCTAACCTTACACTAACGTCCACCCATGCCTTTACACCAGCATTAGCTTTGAATAATGCTACCAACCTATGTTTTTTACACCTAATTCTTAATTCCTCCCATTTAGTCTCATCTCCTTTTATAGGCCCAAAATACTTGCCTCTTTCTATGAATTTTATTGCCCTCTTCTGTATTTTTTCTAATGGATCGATTTGGTTAGCTCTATACAGGTCCCAGATGCTACTCCATATTCCATAACCGGCCGCACTAAGGCCTTGTAGGCAATTTCCCTGGACCTAGCGCTCCCCTTTTTCAATATTCTCATTACGAAATGTAATGCCTTCCACGCATTCCTAGATGTGGAATTTACTTGTTCGTCCCATCCAGCATTACTTGCCAGGTACACTCCCAAGTATTTGCAGCTGTCCACCTGTGGAATTTGCACCCCTCCCATGTGCTAGTTAACAATAATTTTGCCCTTAGTTCTACTAAAAACAATGGACTTACTTTTCTTGGCATTAATTGACATTTTGTTAGCTGCAGCCCAATTACAGATTTCATTTAAATCATCCTGAAGAGATGGAGGATGAAGCATATTCAATTGTAGCAGCCAATAAACTTAACAACTCTTCAGGAGTGAAAAATGACTTAACTTTCATTATGGCCAAGTCTGTGTTCCTCCCATAAGTGTGCCACCTTCAAGAAAGAGAACAACCTTTAATTAAGTCAGTGAAAATTGTGGATGTTGCAGTGCAAAGACTGGACAGTGTAACCAGGGAAACAGAACCACAGAACTGAGGATAGGGAAGAAATTCCCAGAAACTAGTCTTCAATAAAAAACTTGTAATGGAGAAAAGTATATACAAGATTGACTCATTTGCCTAATTCTAGTAACAATGGCACTCCACTTTCTGAAATACTTCTTTTTATTCTATATAAAAGTGCTCTTATATACAGAACGTACTACCCTTGGCAACAGCGCTCTGCTTGAGCATTGGCCAGCGTTCATATGCCTTTAACTTTTGCGAGTGGTATAATATATATTTTAAAATGTTTAATTTACAGGTCCAGACCTCACCGATGTTGCAACAGGTTGGACATCATATCTTCATCGATGGTCTGGTGCACAGTAAACCATTGCAGTATTAAAGCTATTGTTTCTACTGTTATTTAGCAGCCAAAGACTAAAAGTTACTAGTGCTTATATTAAGCAGTTTTAAACTTGTTACACAAATATAAATATTTGTTACAAAGGCTTCACTTATCTTAAGAAATTTGTGTTAATACTTCTTTCTAATGGAGATCGATTTCACAAACAGATTGTTTTCATTGTTTTCCTTTTCTAGATTTGAAGATAATAACAAATTAGATTTTGGTATTTATAGGAAGTCTACTCATATTGATAATTACATAAAAAATAAAAGTTTTAACCCTTTTGCACATAAATTTGCTGTTTTTAATAGTTTGATTCATACATTAATAAATATACCCCTGAATAAAGAAGAATTTAATAAAGAATATAAACATATTATTAATACTGCTTTAATTAATGGTTTTAATAAAAACTATACAAAAGAAGATTGAAAAATTTAAATATCAAAAAACTGTTAATGATATTTCTACCCTTAAAAAATAAAAGACAATTATAATTTGAAAAAATTTACTTACCACCCTTGAGTTAATAAACATTATCAATTTTTTTTAAAGAAGTTGGTAAACTTTAGTTCCTCAAAATAAATATAGTATTAAAAATTTACTACATTTTTCTAAAAAAGATAAAATTCCTAATAATAAAAAATCTGGTATTTATCAATTTAACTGTTTAGATTGTGATCAGGTTTATATTGGAAAGACGACACA
Source organism: Mantis religiosa (assembly GCA_030765055.1). Taxonomy (NCBI): domain Eukaryota; kingdom Metazoa; phylum Arthropoda; class Insecta; order Mantodea; family Mantidae; genus Mantis; species Mantis religiosa. Next base: position 31,367,323 of record CM060959.1, read on the forward strand.
TAAGTTGGAAACCAGGATGAAAGAACATTTTCATAACATCAAGTATAAGCAAACTGATAAATTGGCCATAGCAGATCATTTTTGGTCATTTAACCATGAAATAAATCCTGAAGTTAAATTAATAAAACTATTGAATGGTCTGATAGATTTGATAGTTTGGGAAAATATATTTATTTTAAAAAATAAACTGCATAATGAATTTTGAAATACCAGCATTTGATTCTGTTTTTAGGTTTGTTTCGTTTTCAGATGTTGGTAATACTTAAAAAACATAGGAAAAACATGGTAACCGGAATCCTTGACAACAGAGTTGACTGATGATGAAAACAATCTGTTTTTGAAATCGATCTCCATTAGAAAGAAGTATTAACATCAATTTCTTAAGATAAGTGAAGCCTTTGTAACAAATATATATGTGTAATATTTATTGCTTCACTGTAGCTAGCTTCATTTTCTACGTAACCAACAGTTTTAAAGTTGTTTAATTTACATTACAGGTTAAGCTTTTGTCAATGCTGAGTAACTGTTGACAACAGCATTTATTTCCATGATTTATTTTTTATTAATGAGGATGCAAGACTGTTTTGTAATTTACGTCCTCCAACATTTAGTCATATCAGACGATGAATGAAATGGGCGAAATGATGTTCAATGCATCTGGGGTCCATGGAGCTTAGAATTACCCAACATTCGTTTTTCAGGATAAGAGAAAACCCTGGAAAAAACCTTATCCAGGTAACTCACCCTGACCGAGATTCGAACTCGGGACCTCTTGACCGTGAGGCATGCTACCATTTATGCTACCAAGGCGGGCATGCAAGACTGTGAAGCCAAAGTATCCTATTTTAATGTGGTGATTGCAGAACATTTGGCCTGTTTGTAAGAGAAAGAAGTACATTATCAAAATTGCATAATAAAATATCCTAAAATATTATTTTGCTTATGTTTAACGAGAAGAGATGGTTATTTATAAAAGAAAAGAAATGTTCACAGTGTAAAAAGAAATACAGTCTTTAGAATGGAAACTATTAATGATTTAGTCATGTTTCACAACCCAACATTTGGTTCATAATACTCTTCCTTAATATTTACAAATATGGAACTAATGATAATGCAAAAGCAAAACATTGCTATATTGTAAAAGGAAATAATGCATTCCATGGAGAAATAATGACCCAGAAATTCTTTATATGTACATTAAGAACAAGCTTGAAATGAAATAACACTGCTGATTCATCAGTTTTATTTTCCTGAAATAAGTATTGTATTGTATTTATTTCATCCTTTGGAACATAATACATATGTTATAGGACACGTCAGTTCAAGATATAAAGATAAATATAAAAAGTTACATAAGACTAAAAACTGTAACAGATACAGGATCCAACAAAAGTCTAAAGTAGAAAAGGAAATAAAAACAAAATATATAAAGACCATAGAGAAATGCTAGATAAAAGTAATTGTTCACAAATGCGGAGTTTACTCTATTTCATGATTTAGGAAATCCTCTACACTATAAAAGTATCTATTAAGAAATTAAATAGAGCCTTTTTGAATTTTGGTTTGGACTCAATATTCTTTATACTCTGTGATAGTTTATTGAATAAATGTAGACCAGCATATGTGAAGGTACTTTCATACAATTTGGTTCTATGCGAATTAATAAATAGATTGTTCTTTAGCACAAAAGTGAATCAAGAAGATATTGACACATTGCTTCACTCACACTGTTTATTCACAGGACATGTTTCAAGAGCTCTTGCTCCTATCATCAGCTGGTACTCGATTAGTGCAAGTTGTAGTGGTTTCCTCTTTCTCCATATTGTCAATAGATGGCGTGATGTACTTGTCAAAGATGTCCGGTGGTGGAGTTTCAAAATTCATTACTCTGACGATTTCTGTTAATGAAGATTTTTTCCCATACGGAAAGGTCTATGGGGTGATTAACATATTTTATTAGAGATGTTTCCAAGTTGATGTCATGTCTAGTATTCAAAAAATGAAAAGCCACTGCTGATTTTTCTGTTTCACCATTTTTAATGTTTCTTATATGTTCTTTAGTTCTGATGTTAATATTTCTTTTTGTTTTTCCTATATAAATTTTAGGGCAAGTTTCACATTTGATCTCATAAATTCCTGGTTTTTCTTTGCAGGTGATTTAATTTTTGGGAGGGCCTTTTAACAAATTTCTGATATTAAACCTATTTTGAGGTGCAAGAGTTATGTTGTGTTTTGAGAAGATTCTTTGGAATTTATTATAGGCTGATGGATGGAAGGTGAATTTATTAAAAAGTTTTTTCTCTTTTTCTCCTGTAGGTTCTAGGGTGGTGGTTTCTTTTATTTTCTTAGCTTTGTTGAGTCTGTTAACTGTTTTGTCTACTAAATTTGGGTTAAAACCGTTGGATATAGCTACTTTTTTTTATGTGTAGGTATTCTTCTTTGTTTAGTGCAAAGTTGATCATCCGAAAGATTAAACTGTTGAAAATGGCATGTTGGTGTTGTTTTGGGTTGAAACTGTTGTTCTTAATATAATTATCTGTGTGTGTCGGTTTCTGTAAATACCAAAAGTGAGTTTGTTGTTCATTTTTTTGATCTTGATGTCCAAAAAGGGGAGCACACCATCCTCTTCTGTTTCCAATGCAAATTTTATAGCTGGATTTTGTATATTCAAAAGTCTAAGACCATCTTGTATGAGTTTTTTAGGTACTATTGCAAAAATGTTGTCAACATAGCGATACCACACTTTGAAATAATTTGGAAAAGCTTTTGTGATATGTTTCAAAAGCACTCATAAATAAATCTGCCAAGAAGGGAGACAATGGGTTCCCATAGCTAGGCCCGTTTTTTGTTTATAGATCTGTCCATTAAAGCTGAACAAATTTTGATTGATACAAATTTCTGTAAGTTGTGAAAGTTCTTCTATTTCTTCAGATGTTATTGTATTGATTCCAGCCATTTTTTGAGAAGTGGAATAAGCTCATTGGTAGGTATACTTGGATATAAAGAAATGACGTCAATACAAATAACATCTGAAGAAATAGAAGAACTTTCACAACTTAACAGAAATTTGTATCAATCAAAATTTTTTCAGCTTTAATGGACAGATCTATAAACAAAAAACGGGCCTAGCTATGGGCAACCCATTGTCTCCCTTCTTGGCAGATTTATTTATGAGTGCTTTTGAAACACATATCACAAAAGCTTTTCCAAATTATTTCAAAGTGTGGTATCACTATGTTGACGACATTTTTGCAATAGTACTTAAAAAACTCATACAAAATGGTCTTATACTTTTGAATATACAAAATCCAGCTATAAAATTTACATTGGAAACAGAAGAGGATGGTGTGCTCCCCTTTTTGGACATCAAGATCAAAAAAATGAACAACAAACTCACTTTTGGTATTTACAGAAACCGACACACACAGATAATTATATTAAGAACAACAGTTTCAACCCAAAACAACACCAACATGCCATTTTCAACAGTTTAATCTTTCGGATGATCAACTTTGCACTAAACAAAGAAGAATACATACACATAAAAAAAAGTAGCTATATCCAACGGTTTCAACCCAAATTTAGTAGACAAAACAGTTAACAGACTCAACAAAGCTAAGAAAATAAAAGAAACCACCACCCTAGAACCTACAGGAGAAAAAGAGAAAAAACTTTTTAAAAAATTCACCTTCCATCCATCAGCCTATAATAAATTCCAAAGAATCTTCTCAAAACACAACATAACTCTTGCACCTCAAAATAGGTTTAATATCAGAAATTTGTTAAAAGGCCCTCCCAAAAATTAAATCACTAGCAAAGAAAAACCAGGAATCTATGAGATCAAATGTGAAACTTGCCCTAAAATTTATATAGGAAAAACAAAAAGAAATATTAACATCAGAACTAAAGAACATATAAGAAACATTAAAAATGGTGAAACAGAAAAATCAGCAGTGGCTTTTCATTTTTTGAATACTAGACATGACATCAACTTGGAAACATCTCTAATAAAATATGTTAATCACCCCATAGACCTTTCCATATGGGAAAAAATCTTCATTAACAAAAATCGTCATAGAGTCATGAATTTTGAAACTCCACCACCGGACATCTTTGACAAGTACATCACGCCATCTATTGACAATATGGAGAAAGAGGAAACCACTACAACTTGCACTAATCGAGTACCAGCTGATGATAGGAGCAAGAGCTCTTGAAACATGTCCTGTGAATAAACAGTGTGAGTGAAGCAATGTGTCAATATCTTCTCGATTCACTTTTGTGCTAATTTGTGCTTCACTGTCCCTACGCTTCTTTCAAGTTTATACTTTGAGATTGTTCTTTGCTCTAGTATCATATGTATGAACTGCATTTATTTTGAATGAATTTAGGGTTTCTTTCATGTAGTTATGTGTTTCATATATATACATGGCAAAGACAAAATTTTCAATTTTCTATAATATGGTTTGCAACTAGTTTTGTGTGTGACATTAGTCATAATCCTTATTACTTTCTTTTGCATCCTAAAAACCTTAATGCTATTTTTTGAATTTCCCCAGAAGATTATCCCATATGTTAATAAGACTATGAATGTATGCAAAATATACCACTCTAAGAATATGTTCACTTGACATAAATTTTATTGGCATTATTAAGAAGCACATTTTACCAAGTCTGTTAGTGAGGCTATCAATATGCATTTCCCAACTTAAGTTCTCATCTAGAAACAAACCCAGAAATTTATATATTTTAACATATTTTATCTCATCTTGCCCCAGCTTAATTTTTGGATGTGTAAAGTTCTTATTAAGTTTACTATGGAAGCTATGGTTCTTAAAAGAGTAAGAATGAATAACAGTAGCATTTTATATATATATACACAACATAAATAACCTAAAAATTCAGATGATGATATACATAATATTTATTGATTTTTTACTGTACAATAATTTATGTTTGTTGCATGTATCACAGTTTCACTTCATTGCATCTTTTCACTGCGTATTAAATTCCATTTAATGGCTGTATTTACTATGTTTGTGCTTCTGAAGAAGTCAACAGCAACTATATTAACAGTCTGTCCCCATTTTCCCTCAAACCATTCTGTGACAGATTGGTTCACCGTGTTTGCCATTTTCCGAAGTCCACCAAGCTCATTTATTATCACCTGCCATGTTGTTGGTGTTAATTCTGCCATTATAGCCCAGGCTTTTCTTCCAGTGGGTCTAAGAGGAAATGAAAAAAAAAAAAATCATGGATAATGCCATTTTTTATAAAATGTACTTCTAATACACAGTCCATGCATATCAGATGCAGAGCATGAAAGTGAGTTACTAAATCTTAGATGAGTCGTATTTTTTACACATCTGCTTCACTTTCGTACCTATTTTGAGGACATGTTTCGCAAATCTTCGTTTGCATCTACAGCTATTGTGCGACTGAAGCTAGATCCAGCGGTGTGGGTAATTCTGGGGTTGTTGCTGCCATCTGTTGATTTAGTGATGAACTGAAATGTGGGATTCTCTTCTAGCGGGATTTCAAAGTTCATTAGTTAGTTTTTATGTTTTTCTATGGATATCCTCTCCCATATGACGAGTTCACTATGCTTTTGTACGTATTTTAGTAATTCTGTGCTATCTTCAATTTCATGATTTTCAGACCAGAAATGAGCTGCTATTGCGGACTTATCAATATTTTTGTATCTTAAGTGCCTGAAGTGTTCTTTCTTTCTAGTGCCTATGTTTCTTTTTGTCCTCCCTATGTAAATTTTTTCACAGTCTTTACACTTAATCTTGTATTACTTTACAGTAATAATACTGATAAGATAAAACCAGAGGAAAAGTCAGGCATTTACAAGTTCATCACATTTCAGTTCATCACTAAATCAACAGATGGCAGCAACAACCCCAGAATTACCCACACCGCTGGATCTAGCTTCAGTCGCACAAGAGCCGTAGATGCAAACGAAGATTTGCGAAACATGTCCTCAAAATAAGTACGAAAGTGAAGCAGATGTGTAAAAAATACGACTCATCTAAGATTTAGTAATTTTTCGCTTCACTGTGGTGTTCCAATACAGTTAAATCTCGATATATGAAAGTGAGTGTTGGAAGGGATGGGAAAACAGCTTATTCTTCAGTAGCCCATGCACAGATTGACTTCTCTACTGTACATAAACACAGAATTGTGAAATACAAACCACAGCAAATGTTCCCAAAGCCCAACTACTGCTCATTGTACTACCGCTACCATGACAGAATATCACATTCCATACTATGGCATTTTGATTGGAACAGAGTGGGCACTTCTGCACGCCTGATCTGAGTTATTAACATTATCAAATGTATTCCATACAAGTTGCTGCTCTGTATTACAATGGTAGGTTTACCTTTCCGAAAGAAGAGTAATTATATAAGAAAAATACCTCTTTGAAGAATGAGAGAGTGTAACACAGAATGAAAAAAATTTGAATTAAGGTCTAGGATATGAAAAGGTTAAGGTTCGTCATTCTCTTTTGAAAACTTGTTTCTTTTCTACAAGATCACAGCCTAAATGAAATGTTTGAATAAGAAAAAGGCAAGCTTGCTATTGGTTAAATTTCCTTTGTCATTGGATAATTCTAAACAAGAAGCAATGAGTAAAACAAATTCAGGTAGTTTTACCCCATTTAGTAGTCACGATGACAATTCTGCAAATTTACCCTTCTTCATGTAGGCTGGTCCTATGGATTCTGGGGAGGACCACACTTTGCTTCAATCACATGAGGAAAAGAACGGTGAGAACATCCCCAAAAAGTTAAGGGCGCTTGAACTTTTATGTATTGAGCTGAAAAAAGATTTTTTTACTTAAAGCTGAAAACTCTAAACTTCAGAAAGCTTGTATGCATGAAAATGAAGCCTCATCACATGTAGTTGAAAGTATGTACACACAAGGATATTATACAAAGAGGAACTAGAACGCGAAACAGATCGGATTCTTAAGAAAAAGAGGCCAAACAAGAAAAGAAAAGCTGAAGTATCTGCGGAAATGGGTAAAGCAAAACCAAATATGACTAGAAGATATTTAACTGTATTGGAACACCACAGTGAAGCGAAATAATTATTAATTTTTAGATGAGTCGTATTTATTACACATCTGCTTCACTCCTCAAAATAAATACGAAAGTGAAGCAGATGTGTAATAAATACGACTCATCTAAAAATTAATAATGACTAGAAGAATTTGCCTTAATTGTAAGGGAAGGCACCCAGCAAACTATAGAGGTTTTGAGGTAGCTGGTGAACTTCAAAAAAGATGCGATATGGCTGCAAAATCAACATTTTATCAATCAACTCAAGCAGTGATAGATCAAGATGAAGTAAATAAAAAGAGAAGAGATGTTCTTAAAAACGTATGCCGAGAAAGCAAAGAACAAAGTAGTCGAAGATTCTTCGATAGATGAAACCTTAAAACTCATTCTAAATAAATTAGATGAACAAAGTTCGGTAAATAAAATAATATTTGGCAGATTAAACAAAAAGGAGAATATTATAAAAGATAAAAGTGCAAGTAAACACAAATGACTTGTCTCCGTATTGCAACATGGAACGTGAATGGCGCTTGGCAAAAGATTCAAGAACTAAAATTGTTCCTGAAGTATTAAAAGGTAGACATCTGTTTTATATCAGAAACACGTTTAACAAAAGAATCTTTTCTAAGAATCAGAGGTTTTACAGGTTATCATACTACCCACCCTTCGGATGTAGCAAGAGGTGGCTCCTTGGTAATAATAAAAGATTCATATAAACATTGACTGATATGAGGCAAGTCACTACAATGTGTGTTTACATGAAAAATGCAGATTCAATGTGTCTGCTATATATTGTCCTCCTCGATTTAACATCCAAAGAAATTAATATCTTGACTTGTTTACTAAATTAGGGAAAAAATGTATTATTGGTGGGGACTTCATTGCGAAGAACACTTTTTGGGGTTCAAGTTTGACTACACCCAAAGGAAAATCCTTGTATAAAGCCGGATTGGAGGTTGGTTGCGAATTCCGCTCATCAGGGAAACCAACGTACTGGCCTTCCGATTCAAATAAAATACCTGATTTAATAGACTTTTTTATCATAAAGGGTATGACTAGGAACTATATTAAAGTGACCGAGTATGATGATCTGACTTCTGATCACACTCCAGTCATACTTACAATAAGTGAAACAATCATCGACAAAGAAACCCCAGCCAAGTTGACTAACAATAACACAAGATGGAAATCATGTTGATCCAAATTGGAGAGCACAATAAGTCATTTTGTACCTATTAAATCTCCTGAACAGCTAGAAAAGGAGATAGATGCATTCATACATAATATACATCAAGCAGCGTGGAACAGCACACCAATGAGGAAACAAAAAACGAATGATAACGATTACCCACTCGAGATACGAGCCATGGTAACAGAAAAGAAAAAAAAGCTTTTAAAAAGTGGCAATGTAGTAGAGCGCCACAGGATTAAACAATCTTGAATTGTCTAAGTAACAACCTCAAACAAAAACTTCACCAAATAAAAAATGAATCCATCAGCAAGTACCTACAAAATCTATCAACTGAAAAGGATACCGACTACTTCCTGTGGAAAATGATGAAAAGCAGAAAAGACTTCAAGTACATGCCTACCCTTTAAGAACATCTAACAATGACTGGGCTAAAAGTGACAGAGAGAAGGCAGAAGTCTTCTCTGAGTATTTGCAAGAGACTTTCCGAACATTTCCTAGACAGACAGCTGACAAATACATTACAAGTTATCCAACTAAAAATATTGGTAAGATTAAACAAGTTACAATGAATGAATTAAAAGAAATCATAGCAAGAGACCTGAATGCTAAAAAAGCTCCTGGTTATGATTTGATTACTAGTCAAGTACTAAAAGAATTGCCACTTCAAGCACTTATGAAACTGTTACATCTTATAAATACTTCCCTTCGATTAAAGTACATCCCTAGGTAGTGAAAATATGCAGAAATTATAAAGATAAAGAATTATAATGGGAAAGATCCTTAAGATAGAAAATCATATCGACCAATTTCCTTGCTGCCAACAATGTCAAAATTATTTGAGAAACTGCTTTTAAGACGTCTCACCCCATTATTAAGGAACACAAACTAATTCCACAATATCAGTTTGGCTTCCAGAGCAAACATTCAACCACAGAAGTTCACAGAATTGTGGAAATAACTGAAAGAACTCTTGAAGAAAAGAAAGTGTGTGCAAGTGAATTCTTAGATGTATCTCAAGGCCTTTGATTAAGTATGGCATAAAGGCCTTCTTTTTAAATTAGAGATCTATCTGGAAAATTTAGTGTAAGCATACAATCCTATCTCCAAGATAGAACATTCCGAGTTAAACAAGGAAGTGAACACTCTGCATTTAAAGATATCACTGCGGGAGTGCCACAGGGTAGTGTACTTGGACCGATATTATACTTGTATACACAAGACGTCCCACAAGTTGAGGAAACTGAGATGGCGACTTTTGCAGACGACACAGCAGTGTTGTCATTGGATGACACTGTTGTAGAGGCTACAGAAAATCTTCAAAAAAAGAAATTAGCAAAGTCAGTATTTGGACCAAAAAAAAATGGTGAATAAAATTAAGTGAAACAAAGTCAGTCCATATAAATTTCACAAACAGGAAAACAGAAAAAGTACCCATTGAACTAAATGGAAAACTGTTCCCTACAAAAAAGAGGTAAAATATTTAGGTCTGGTACTACTTGAAAAGCTTAACTGGAAAAGGAAAAGAAGTGAACTAGATCTAAGATTTAGAAAACTGTATTGGCTACTGGGACATTACTCAGAATTAAGTCAACATAACAAATTGTTGATTTATAAACAAGTGCTGAAACCTGTATGGATGTATGGCATACCCCTATGGGGTTGCACAAAGAAAACGAATGTCAAAACCATTCAGAGATTTCAGAATAAGGTACTAAGGGCTATAGTAAAGGCACCTTGGTATGTACGCAATGACAATTTCCACAGAGACTTGAATATAGAATTTGTCAGTGAAGAAATTAAAGCTGCTGCAATTAAGCACGAAAGATGGTTATGTGCACATGAAAATACAGAGTTACTGCGTATGCTAGCAAACAGCAACACAGTACAGAGACTGAAAAGAACTAAGCTCTTGGACTTAGGGTGTTAAAACCAATGTGAAGAAGAATTACTCATAGGAGTAATATCTAGTAAATGTGATAATATCAGTGAAGACTAAACTATTAGATAAGTGTAAACCTTAGTTGTTATTGAGAGAGAGAGAGAGAGAGAGAGAGAGAGAGAGAGAGAGGAAAATGTGAAAAAAATTTGGATAACTCTTATCAGGTCTCAAAAGTTCAGTATGATAGATGTTGGCTAACTTTTCTATATTACTCGGAAGGTAAAGATTGCTTTGAATGCAGCAGCTAATATGGTATGAGCAATTAAATTAGGGCTATGAATAATGCTAAGTAGGAAAATGGTGAACTTGCTATTTCTATTACTCAAACCTTATTTAAGAGTTTATGACATAGATTGTTATATTTTCCTCTGGGTATTGCAACTTCTGCAGTTAGTTTGCTCTGTTTTTATAGTATAACCCCGTTATAAGAATCTGTTTACAATGTTAACCTCCATATAGCGACATGTAGCTTTTAATTCAATGTAACTTGGTATGTAGTTTGTCAGCAGAGTAGGTGATTTTCATCCATATCTTCTTTAGGTGTACAAAAAGGACACAGAGGACATTTCACTATACCAATCCTGAATAAATGTTTATTAAGACAGCCATGGCCTGTTAGAAATCTAAAAGTTGTTACAAAAGATTATCTTGGTAACATATCGATACTAGTCATGCTGGTTACATAAATTTTGTCATAGTGTTCCTTTTGTGTGTAATATATTATCTTCTTTAAATTTTTTATTGTATGTTGATATAATTATTCTTTTGATAGAGTGATTTAGTGGCTGAAAACACTTTGACTTAATTTTACCGCCTTTTCTGACTAGAAAGTCAGCTTTTTCTTTATTTAAATTTGGAACAAAATTCATGCATTAAGAACATAAAAATGAGTTAAAAGAAACATAAAATACATTATGGCAACTCAATGATAATGTTTTATCCTAAGATTTTCCATAATAAACAATATCTTCAGCCAGTAAAGTCTGACTAATGCCTTACCTGGACATCACATATGTAATATATTTATGCAGCTCATCCAGCGAATGTGCATTTCCCCACTTATGAGCCACTGAAGGCCATAGTTTTGGATTCTTACGTACAATCTCTTCTTTGTTGTATGATACAACAAGGCGAGGTGCTGCATTCCATATTTGTCCAAGTGTAACATCCCAGGTAAGTGATGAAGGTACCATGAAATTTCCAAGCCGTTTTTGAATATAATCGACAAACTTCTCATGTACATCCAGTCCGTTACCAAAACCTGAAGGGGGCAGGGGGAAGAAGAAGAAGAAAAAACATGACTCTAAAAATAGTGTGACATCAAAAGAGAGAGTACCATACAAATTTTTAAGAACCTGTAATAAGTGTTGCCAAAAAGATAATTGTTTTTTATACATTAAGAATGTTTTCTTTTTCATTAAAGTACTAACATATATTCATTATTTCTTTTTATTTTAATATATTTTGCTTATATCATGACCCAGCTTTTATTATTGTCAGCTCTAATTTCTTAATTAATACTTTGCAAGTATTTAGTGAGAGAAACTTTTAAAGTACAGAATTTTTTAAGGCAAAAGTACAATATTTTAAAAACATTTGTGTAATAAGATCCCCTAAATTGCACAAAGCTTTTACCATTATTGAAGTATTTATCATCAATCAGTAATAACTGATTGTTCTTTCTCATAAGAATGTATTGTCACAAACCCGTATATGATCGCGCTGCTTGTTTACACAAAAGGAACTGATAAGCAGGCAGTGTGAAAACCAAGTGCCGGCAGACAAGATAACATGCAGATAAAGGTCTGACGAAACAAACAAACTGTGATAAATGCAAATTTCTAGTTACTTCTGGACTGATAGAGATAATTCGGTTTCTGGTTTATTTTAATGATCTAGAAATTATCATACCATCTCAAATTCTGATAAATTTGCACATTATAAACCTCTATTTATAAAATTAAGAATTATGACTGATAAATGTACATATTTATAATACTCTCATCTATGTAAAAAGTAACTTAACCGACCAGCTATTCAGGCAGGATATTCATAATTATAATACTAGGTTTAATTATAAACTCAATATACCATATCATAGATTAACTAAAACCTCTAACAGCTTTGAAGTATTGGGCATTAAACTATATAATCAATTACCTTTAGAATTAACTGAATTATCAGGTAATACATTTAAATGCAAATTACATGAATGGTTAGTTTCCAAACCTTATTATTCAATACAGGAATACTATAACAGGTGTAGTTAAACTTTGGCTTATGACATGAAGTATTCTTATTTCCTCATTTTATTTTAAGTCTTTATATTTGTATATCTAATGTAAGTATTTTATTGATTTTTTATCTTCACTGTATTGTAACTGTATTAATTTGTAATCTATTTTTGACTTTGTCTATTGCTGTAATAAGCTTCATGACAGTAAAATATTATTTATTTATTTATTTATTTATTTATTTAAGCGATTGTGACACGCCAGCCGGGCAAGTGTGAAACAAGAGTTGCAAGTTGTTGTAAAGACATGAAACAAGAGTGAGTCGCAAGAGGTAAGCAGAGAACAGCTGAGAGTGTTGTAAACTGAACGCTGTTTGTTATTGTAATTGACCTTGGAAGTTTGTGTTGTGATATGCGATGTAATTTTGCTGCGGAGTGTATTTTTACACAAAGAACATTTAAAGTTTTGGCAAATTGGACTTTTAATTCTACAAACCCACAAAGTCACAGTATGTAGGACAAAGGATGAAAGATTAACTGAAAAATTCAGTGTCATTGTCAGGGTTTGAACTATGGATGTTCCACTATATTGGTGATTGCTCTAGCTATTGGCATGACAGCATGCTGGTGCACCTTTAAATTCCATAATTGACTCACATTTTTACCCTATAAATCACAAGATGGTAGCTCAATTTGTTAGACAACTATGCTAAGAGGGGAAGATCTATTGTTTAAATCCTGGCTATGGCATTGAATTTTAAAATCTGATTCTAACTTTCAATATATTATCATATTTGTTTTCCATCATCCTGGAGTGTCACCTGTATTCAAAGTCATGTATGTACTTCTTTAAATTCTTTTTCATCAAAACACTTATAATCATTCATTAACAGATGAAACACATAGGTACAAGGGCTGTTCAGTAAAGAATGATCACAATTTTTTTTGACAATGTATCTTTACTCATCCCCATAATTTTGATGCACTTGTCCCAGCGTTTCTGCCAGTCTTCAAAAACATGCTGGAAACCATTTTTTGAGACATCCTTCAAAATCGCCTCTGGAGCCTTCACCACTGCTTCTGATGATGGATAATACCTCCCACGAAGGCTTTTCTTCAAGTTAGGGAATAGAAAAAAGTCACATGGGGCTAAATCCGGACTATAGGGAGGGTGAAGAATGCACTTCACGTTGATTTTTGCAAGGTATTCAGCAACAATACTGGCAATATGCCTTGCTTCACGGAAATGTAGTCTTTTGTACCTGATATGGACTTGCAATGCTTTCAGGACATCCCTGTAGTATTGTCCAGTTACTGATATGTGTGTGCAGGTACAACATGCTGATAAACCATTCCATGAATATCAAAGAATGAGATGACCATAACTTTCCCAGCAGAAGCAACCACTTTTGCTTTTTTGGGGTTGGTGATGAAGGAGGTTTCCATCCTGAGCTTTGCTGTTTGTTCTCAGGATCAAAATGATGTAGCCAAGTTTCATCAGCAGTAATTACGTTTAAAAGAAACTATGGATCTTCCTCTAACATCATCTATAACTGCATGTTACCTCCATTGCAGCGGTAGGCGATACTGAACATGTCTGAACTTACCTGGTTCTCACAGGCGGGAACCAGGAGTATCAACAATGAAACTACTACAGCGTGTTTGTTTCATATTAAGCTAACAGAATATAATAAGATTGAATTTTAGTGCGATGCATTATGACCGTAAAAAATTAATGATCATTCTTTATTGAACAGCCCTCGTATTATTAGGGGCCTAGTCCGTACAACATTGCTGAAATTGTTTCTGAAGAAATGAACAATCATCTCATTAAGAACCTGCCCGCAACCTAGAGCTGTGTCCTTACATAGCATTTAGTGATTCTTATGCATTCTTTGTCAAAGGATATTAAAATTGGTGCTCCATTATGACAAGTACTTGAACAAGTCCAAAGCACACAAAGTTGATTGAAAATACCACACCACCTGATTGTCTGTCAAAGTATGAATTTGATTTATAAAGACTAAAATTGAGTCATACCTTATAAAACTTGTAACTTCACTTAAGTCATTTTAAAAAATCAGGAACATTTTCGAGACTGTTGCAGTCTCATCATCAGCTGTTTAGCGACTCATCACAGTTGTTGGTTGTCTGGATCTTTTGTAATTGGCTGCCTCTCTCAGAAGATTCTTTACATAAGTTAGTAGACCAGTCGCTGATGGCACATCAAAATTTAGAATATGAGGAATGTTTTTAATAATAACATTTTTTTCCCATGTTGTAAGTTCAAGTTTTTTTGACAATGGTTTTAGTAGTTTGATCTCCCCTCCAATGTGGTGGTTATCATTCCAGAAATGAAAAGTAAATGCCGATTTTTCTGTTTGTTTATATTTTATGTTCCTACGGTGTTCTGTTAATCTAGTTTTTAAATTTCTCTTTGTCAAACCAACATAAAATTTGTCGCAGTTTTCACAATCTATCCTATATATTGTGACTTTGTGGGTTCGTGAAGTAAAAAGTCCAGGTTAAAAACACAAAAAAATTGCACTTTATTTCCGTAGAAATATGCTTCGTACACATACACAATGTAACATACAGGTCAACCAACACAGCTGCTTACTCGCACACGTTCAATTACTAACTGACTGTCTCTTTTCAGGCAGGCTGCCTTTATATCGATTTCTAACACATCAGAAATTTCTCGAACAATCGAGATTGGCTAGAGCAAAGGCGAACTCTTGCCAAATCTGTCTGTTCCCCCCTACCATCTTGGCAAGCCTCCATCTCCACACTGCACTGACGTATCTTCGATCTTGTTACCCGCGCTGCCTCCAATCAACAATGACCTGGCGACACTGCTCCCCCCCTCAAGGCTGGTCGTCCTGAACAGCACCATCGTAGCGGGCCAGGCGATCCAGGTGTACCACCAACATCTTTCCTCGGGGCACCTTCTGGATGCAGTAGACCACGTCGTTAATCCTCTTCACCACCCGGTAAGGTCCTTGCCATGGTTGCTGGAGCTTCTGGCATCATCCCTTGGTCCGGGTAGGGCGGTACAACCAGACTATGTCACCCTGCTGGAACCCTTGGCTGTTGGCTTGCCTGTCGTATTGGGTCTTCATGCGGTCGCTTGCCTTCTGTATGTTTTGACGAGCCATCTCATGCATGTCGTGGAGATGGTCCACCAGGTTCTCCACATACTCGGTCACCGGCTGCTTCGCCTCCGGAGGGCTTCCAAAAGTCAGATCACAAGGGAGGCATAACTCTCGGCCGAACATTAAGCTGGCTGGCGTCATCCCCGTGGTGTCGTGTGTTGACGAGCGGTAGGCCAGCAAGAACAGTGGCACCTTGACATCCCAGTCTCGCTGATGGCTGGCCACGACCTTCCTCAAGTGTTTCTCTAAAGTCTTGATGTACCTTTCGACCATGACTGGGGATGTAGAGGTGTTGTGCGGGTCTTGTTAACCCCAAGTCTCTCTAGTGCCTCCTTCATCAGGTTGGATTCAAAATTGGTGCCTTGGTCACTGTGCAGCTCTAACGGTACCCCAAATCGGCAGAACACTTGCTCCATGAGACAGTCTGTGATTGTCCTTGCCTCTTGGTTCGGGATGGAATACATCTCTGGCCACTTAGTGAAGTAGTCCACGACCGCCATCAGGTACTTAAAATCAGATAACTTAAAAGTTGGATTCAGAGGTAACTAAGTGTAACACTGACATTATGAAGAGTTCAGTAAGTACTATGTTAGGAATAAAGATGCAAATTTCTTCAAACACAGTCCCCTTTTAGAGATATACACTTCTCACAATATTTCTACCACTTTTTTAACATCTCCAAAAAACAGAACAGCTCTTCAAAATATGCCTCTGTCTGTACATTTATTTTATTTATTATTTATTTGTTTATTTATTATTTATTTATTTTCAGTCCTATAGTATACACAAAAACAGTGTTACATAGACCACATCAGTTTATAATACAAAATAATTACAATATAAAATAACACTATACACATATAGACAATTGTTCATAAGACTGCAACACATGACCTCATTTGTTTCCTCAACCTGTTTCTTCTCTTAAGAAATAAGAAGAAATTGCAAGAAGCCTTATTGGGCAAAAATGGGGTGGCAGCAGCAATTCATAGTGAAGTTCCTTCAGCATCTTGTTGAATCACACCAATAACCCATGTAGTATTGTCCAGTCAATCTTTTACCAAGAAGTCAATGTGTATAATACTCCTCTCCTCCTCACCCCTTTCTTTTGTTCTATTTAACTGCAATGGTCATATCAGCAACTCTTTTCCCATGGAACATATCGCTTAGTGGCGATCGTGTTAACTCGTATACGTTGGGTTGCTAGTACTTTGGACTTTTTTTTTATCATTAGATCATGCATACATTCGCAATCTCATTCATACTTCCAGATTCCGAGAAAGATGGAGTATCATCTTGGTTGGAAAAAAATCCCCACTCCCAACCAGGAAACGAACCTGGGACCCCTCACACAGGGCCCAAAAAGTTGTCACCATAACTTTTCTTTGACTTAGGGGTAATTCACTGGAATCAACCCATGGTTTGATTGTTGCTTGGTGTCTGGAATATAGTGATGAATCCAAATATTATCAACCATGACAACTAATGCAAGAAGTCCTTCAGATTTTACTTAAATAACTCTAAACACAATTTCAAAGCTGAAAGTTTCCCCTGCCTGTTGTCCAATGTGAGCAAATGCAGCACTCGGACTGACATCTTCAACTAATGTGACGTATGAACTGCCATTGCCATCAACAGACTCATGGTGTCTGTCAGTTTGCAAATTTCATTTGATGATCAGCAAAAATTATATTATGGGCTTTGTCAATGACTTTCTCTGTAACCACAACTTCCTCAGTGACCACTCCTGGTCACTGTTTATCAAAATTGGATGTTCAGCAACAATTTAAGTAGTTGGAACGAATATCTAACTGTTGTCATAGATGCTGGAAAGTACCCATAAACAGTATCCAACTTTGCTATTATCATCTCTCAAGACTTTCCATCCAACTATAGAAAGTGAATTACTGAATGTTACTGCAGTTTTTACATTTTAGCAAACATACATTTAACAACTAATTTAAATGCTTGCCAAATCCAAATTATCCTATGGATCAATGTCAAATTTATTTTGAAGACCTGTAAGAAATGCAGTACATGATGGTACACTGACATAGCAACACCATCTGTTTTGAAATATGGATAATTAATGAACTACCTTCATATTGATATCTTATATTTTTGTGTTTTATTCTGTCACTTTAAATGAAACAAGATTTTTTAACATTTAGTGTAGATTACTGAGCCAATGTTTTTAACATTTTATTACTTATTGCAATAAAATATAATAATTTGTTACAAACTTCATTTATCTTTTCAAGAAATTATGAATTTCTCATAGTGCTCAGGCGTGAGAAATTTATAATTTCTTGAAAAGATAATAAGTGAAGTTTGTAGCAAATTATTGCATTTTATTGTAATATTTGTATTGCTTCACTTTATTAGTTTTTACGTACTGTATAACTGAGGATGAGAGCAACATCTCCTGAAACATGTTTTCATAAGAATAAACTAGTGATGTGTTAAAAAATTGGGTCAGAAATTAAAAACTAAATGTATTGCAAATTTCACCATAAGGTCCGGCAATTTTAAATACATTTTTTGTATACTTGAGGAGTGTTCTTAATGAAATTTTTAAAAATCTTATTTGATACCATCTGCCTTTATATAATATTTTTTCGAAACATTGATTTTGAAACAAAGTTTTTGCAATAAATTTAATATCATCTCAGAAAATCAGTTTGGCTTTCAAAAAATGAAATCTACAATACATGCAATTGGCAAAGGAAATGATATAATCATTCGTGCATTAGATAAAAAGGAGCTAGTGGTAGCAATCTTTCTTGACCTCTCCAAAGCTTTCGATTGTGTTAACATTAAAAATCTGGTCTCAAAATTAGAAAACTATGGGATAAGAGGCACCCATTAGAATGGATAAGTTCATACCTCCACAACAGACAGCAATGCATAGAGATAATATATAACATAGAAGGAAACCTGAAAAAAATTAAATCAATGTTTAAACCAATAACACATGGAATCCCACAGGGGTCTAAATTGGGGCCATATCTATTTATACTGTACTTAAATTACTTGTTCAAAAAAATACAGGATGCATGAGGATTAGCTATTAGGTATGCGGATGATACTACCATAGTGGTAACAGGAAAAACAGCAGCAGAGGTCCAAAATAAAGCAAACGGGTTATTTGAGGTAGTTAGAATATATTTATCAGAGCTAGGAAGGTTACTAAACACAAATAAAACAGAATGGATGTAAATTGGAGTAAATAATAAAATGCAGACAAACATAACTTTAGTAATCCAAAATGAGCAAATTCAACAAGTAATGCAAACAAACTTTTTAAGACTAGTAATTGATAGTAATTTAAAATGGAATAAACATAGTGAAAAAATTTGCAACAAAATAAACAAGGGCATATATGTGTTAAAGTAAGTAATGCAAATCATGGATGAGAGTAGTGCCCTGAAAGTATGTTACGCTTTTATTCACTCTCATCTAAATTATGGGATTTTATTATGGGGAGCAGCAGGAAAGAAACAGAGGCTAAGAATATTTAGGTTACAGAAACGAGCAATAAGATTTATTTAAAAAATTCCAAGAAGAAACTCGTGCAAAAGTAGTTTTAAAAATCTTGGAATACTTACACTACCCTGCTTAATATAGTATATAGTAAGAATGCACAAAGAGGAAAAGAATACTAATATTCACAGGCATAACACAAGAACAAAACTGAGCTATTTGAAAGTAATGAGTCGATAGTTCCAAAACAAACATCACAAGGATAATTCCTTTCTTGGAAGTGCTGAAAACAGTGTTGTTATGATAAATTAACTTTAAAGAGAGTCGATTAAAGACACTAGACAGTGTTGTCTAGTGTCTTTAATCGACTCTCTTTAAAGTTAATCACAAGGATAATTTAAGTGATGTTTGTTTTTGGATTACTGACTCATTACTTTCAAATGTTAGTTAGTTAGTTAGTTAGTTTTTATTCATCCTTTTGATCATATTACATGATATAGGACACGTCAAGTACTTATAACTAAAAATTATACAATATACATATATATAACACAAGTTTGGAATGAAAATTCAACTGTATGTACAGTATAATGATAATACATCACTGTTTCTAACCTTTTGCTTCAAATAAAACTGAACTATTTTAGAAACAGACTAAGAGGCACACTAGGTAACAAGTGTATTGAAAGCAATGCAAAAGAATTATACAATCATTTACCTCACCTTATCAAGGAAATAAATTCAGAGGTGAAGAAAATTGAGGCATTTAAGACATACCTGCAAAAAATGCCTTCTATTCAATTGAAGAGTATAAAATATCACATGTCAATAGTAGTTAGTCATGCAATATAAAAGATTTATAGTACTAATGTATGTAAATTATTGTACAGTTCTTATTTATGTTTAATGTATTTCTGACTAAGCCTTGTAAAATTTTTTGCAAATGGTGAATAAAATCTGAATCTGAATTTAAAAATGAATAAATGCAAATACTGACAACTTATCTGGGCTGTCAAATTTATGTTAATTCTGTAGCACCATTACTCTTTATTTTAAATTAATTAAGATTGTCGTATAATTTAGGACTAAAAAGCCTTGGATGCTACACTTAAAGTAAGAGAATTTGGAGTTACTTGGTAAAATAACAAAAAACATAAAACTTAGTTATGTAACAAACTGAAGCTCCTGACAGTGAAACAAACTAAGTATTAAGAATAACTAAACATTATAGCAACACAACTTCACTATTACTTATCTGTTTTTAAAATCCTTTGGGATTTCACCCAAAAACATTTAATAAATTTAAAAAGATCTTCAAGGAACAAAATATCATCTTGGCACCTACTAATAGACACTCAATTTTAAAATTGCTAAATTCAAAAACAAAAGATGAAATCCTATCAGTTAATAGATCCAGAATATACCAGATAAGTTGAAAGAATTGTGAAAAATGCTACATAGGTCAAACTAAAAGAAATCTAAAAATCAGAGTCAAAGAGCACTTTAGAAACATCAGATTGAAACAAGAAGATAAGTCAACAGTAGCATTTCACTTTTGGAATGAAAACCATGACATTGATCCAAATCCAAAATTATTAAAAGGAGCGATAAACCAAAATAAATTGACAACATGGGAGAACATATTCATATGGAAAAATAAGGATCGCGTAATGAACTTTGAAATCTCACCAGTAGATAATTTGACAAAGAAGTTCATAGTTCCACCACCAGAGAGAGAGCAGACAACAACAAATGCCAGTTGGAAAGAGATTGAAAATGGAGGCGAATGCCTTTGAAACTAGTTTCTCATAAATATAAACAAGTAAGTGACGAGTATTAATAAACCAACTACAAATAGTTTCTGTGATTCCTTTGGGACTGTTTTCGAGGCAACTCTGTTTCATTTTCAACCTGCCGAATGACACTGACACTGACTGACTGACCTACCTTGGCCACTCCCAGTTAGCTATTCTTCAACTTCCGGGAGTGGCCAAGTTTGGTCAGTCAGTCAGTGTCAGTCGGCAGGTTGAAAATGAAACAGAGTTGAAAGAGTCGACATGAAAAATTCAATGTCACGGCCGGGATTTGAAACACGGATCTACTGGTTTCCATCCAGTTGCTCTTGTCCATTGAGCTACCATGGCCAACATACCGTCCTGACATTAAATTTTCCAGTTGACTCATATATTTTCCCGGTAAACCACTAGGGGCTCTTGTATTCGAGTTTGTGGCAACTTACTATTGTAAGTACTTGAGTCCCAGGATTGTTTCGAAACCGGTCCCAAAGGATTTTAAATACAGATAAGTAATAGTGAAGTTGTGTTGTTATAGTGTGTATTTATTCTTAATAATTAGTATAAAACTTGGACATTAATTGTTCATTCACACTGGCTGTGTGTAGGCTAAAGTATGGAAAGATAGAGGCAGACTGAAAAATTCAATGCCATAGCCGGGATTTGAACCACAGATCTTCTGGTTGCCGTCCAGCCGCTCTAACCCTTGAGCTACTATGGCCAACGTGCCGACATGACATTAAATTCTCCAACTGATTCGTGATTTTCCCGGTAAACCACTAGGAGTTCTCATAAACACATGAGACAACTACCTTAATGGCGACTTACAACGTGTAAGTACTTGAAGGCCCGGGCTTTATAGTTAACCACTATTAGGTCAATTAATGGACATTAATTGTGGTTAACTATAAAGCCTGGGCCTTCAAGTACTTACACGTTGTAAGTCCCCATTAAGGTAGTTGTCTCATGTGTTTATGAGAACTCCTAGTGGTTTACTGGGAAAAACACGAGTCAGTTGGAGAATTTAATGTCATGTCGGCACGTTGGCCATAGTAGCTCAAGGGTTAGAGCAGCTAGACGGCAACCAGAAGATCCGTGGTTCAAATCCCGGCTATGGCATCTTTCCATAGTATAAAACTTATATTTTCATATTTCATATTTCATCATTTTATTCAGAATGTGGTCTCAGGATAATATTTCAGACAGAAGTAAACTATTAAAGATAAATCTTAATAAATATGGATTATGAAGCACAAAATTGTATTTATTAAAGATAAGTCTTCAACACTTTTAAGAAAAGCAATAAAATAGCAGTGTATTATAAGACCTGAAGCTTTCCTGGCGACGAATATGCTCACTTTCTTCTCGGGCAGCAAGCCAGGTGAAAAGACAATTAGATATTGACATTTCGGGAGTGTGCATCTCTCCCATCATCAAGATCTTTGTTTATAGTTGTGTTATATCCAGTGTTTCATTTGTGGTTATAACATTTTATAAATATCCTGATGATGGGAGGGATGCACACTCCCGAAATGTCAATATCTAATCGTCTTTTCACCTGGCTTGCTGCCCGAGAAGAGAGCAGTGTTTTGAAAGAAAGTTGCACTAGAGAAAGAGAGAAAATAAATGTTTAAGTTGAATTATTCTTAGTGCCACACACTTATAAAATACTGTATTATAAATGCTTACCTATAGGAAATTCATGAAAATCGATAATGAGAATTTCATCTGTGTTTCTGATAAATATACTTATATGTTCAAATATATTTCTCAGAGGTTTTGTTCGTATTGCACCATGGTTTGACCACCATTTCTCATCTGACTTTGTATAGTATCCCACACGAATGTCCAGATAGCGAATACCATGAATTAATTGACTGAGTACATCCTCTTCCTGAAATATATTCAATATTTACATGTAAGCCTTTGTGTAATTAATAAACAGGATTGGAAACACAATAAGTCTCTAAGTTAAATCATTCGCTGTTATAGATGAAATGGTTCCATCACATACAGATGCCCATCATGCACAGAGAAATTAAATAATTTAATAATAATAATTTAAAAATAATTTAAAGAAAAGTGTTGAATTAAGTTTTGGAAAATATAATTTGATACAAATATGGGTAACAAGTAAATCATATATCGAGATTTAACTGTATTGGAACACCACAGTGAAGCGAAAAATTATTAAATTTTAGATGAGTCGTATTTTTTACACATCTGCTTCACTTTCGTACCTATTTTGAAGACATGTTTCGCAACCTGCAAGAACCCAGCATACAATTCACAGTGGAAACTGAAGAGGACTGTACTCTACCTTTTTTAGACCTTAAAATCAAAAAAAGCAATGAAAAACTAGAATTTGGCATTCATAGAAAAGCAACACACACAGATAATTACATCAAAGCAAATAGTTTCAACTCAATTCCACACAAACATGCAACCATTAACAGTCTCACACACAGATTAGTAAATCTACCCCTCAGCCAGCAAGAATATCAAAATGAATACCATCAAATCTTAAAAACTGCAATTAAAAATGGATATGGAAAAAACCTTGTAGATAAAAAACTAAAATTATTCAAACTTCAAAAGAGATTAAAACAGATCACAGCTCTCACACCAATAAAACAAGAAATTAGATTTGCTAAATTTACTTACCACCCCTGGGCCACAAAAAAGTTCCAAAAAATATTCAAGAAATACAATATAATATTGGCACCAAAAAACAATTACAACATTAAAAACCTACTTCACAGTAATAATACTGATAAGATAAAACCAGAGGAAAAGTCAGGCATTTACAAGATTAAGTGTAAAGACTGTGAAAAAATTTACATAGGGAGGACAAAAAGAAACATAGGCACTAGAAAGAAAGAACACTTCAGGCACTTAAGATACAAAAATATTGATAAGTCCGCAATACCAGCTCACTTCTGGTCTGAAAATCATGAAATTGAAGATAGCACAGAATTACTAAAATACGTACAAAAACATAGTGAACTCGTCATATGGGAGAGGATATACATAGAAAAACATAAAAACCAACTAATGAACTTTGAAATCCTGCCAGAAGAGAATCCCACATTTAAGTTCATCACTAAATCAACAGATGGCAGCAACAGCCCCAGAATTACCCACACCGCTGGATCTAGCTTCAGTCGCATAAGAGCTGTAGATGCAAACGATGATTTGCGAAACATGTCCTCAAAATAGGTACGAAAGTGAAGCAGATGTGTAAAAAATACGACTCATCTAAAATTTAATAACTAAATCATAATCTGAAGTTTAATTTCTGTTAGCATAATTTGTATTTATGAACATATTTTGCTACTGCTGATTATATCAAGTCTACTTATTCTAATAACCCTATTTTAATATAGTTCCCAGAATTATTTTCTTTTTAATGTATACAAAATTAAAGCATGTTTTTATTAGGTATTAGTAATGCCCATGACAGCATTCTATTTGAATTTTCATAATAATAAAATTGTGTTTGCATGGCAACCAGGTTTTGCTGTTTGTAAATGTTTGTTTATCACATTACATAATGTCAATGTTCAAACATGGTTTCTTACAGAAATCTTTCTCAGAGGCTTGAGAGTGCTAGTAATAAATTATAGTGAAGCAGCAACGAAAAACAGCTTATGAATGGCGTAAACATATCAGTTAAGGCCATGACAGTGTCAAAGAGACTAACATAGCAACAATAGCACTAATAATTTCAGCAATAATAATTTAATTGTACACTTGGATAAGACACATGTAATTCATTTTCAGTTTTCTCAGAATAAGTCATTCTGTACAATCACAATTAATATGTAATAATAAAGTAATTAAGTATGTAAATACTACTAAATTTCTTGGACTTTGGATACAGAGTAACCTAAAATGGGAGACACATGTTGATCATCTAATTAAAACACTGAGTACAATTTGAATTTGTTATAATTTCAGACAACTGGTACACATAGTTAACATAAAAACTCTCAGAAGTGTGTATTTTATGTGTGCTAACTCCATTTTAAAATATGGCATAACATTATGGGTTAACTCACCACATTGTAAATCATTATTCATAATGCAAAAACGGATTCTAAGAATACTTGGAGGAGTTAAACCAACATCTACATGCAGACCATTATTTAAAAAAATGTATAAATCTTACCTCTCCCATGTACTTTCATTTTTGAAATTTTAAAATTTACAAAGACAAATTTAATGAAAGGAAAGTGTTGCTGTAGTTAATAATGAATTAAATGGTCATAATATTAATTCCAATATTGAAATTGTGAGATGTGGGGTTCCACAGGGTTCTATCCTGGGACCACTGCTTTTTCTAGTCTATATTAATCACCTTCCACTTAATATTCCCCATGCAGAAACTATTCTATATGCTGACGACACTAATATAATTATCAAAGGCTGCAATAATTCTGAATTGCAACATTATGCTAATACTGTGATGACAAATATGATGCATTGGCTAACTAATAATAAATTACTACTTAATATTAAAAAGACACAAAGTATGCATATTTCACTATAATATAGAAATAAAGCTAATATAGCTCCTGTAATCGCTTTTGGCAATGAGGTAATACAATATACCAATGAAACAAAATTTTTGGGGGTAATTATTGACAAATTTTTAAGCTGGAAGCTGCATATTCAGTATATTACTGCAAAAATTAATAAAGCCCACTACATAATATCAGTGCTAAGGAAAATTTGTAATACACAAACATTAAAGCTGATACTATTCATATGTGCAGTCTTATCTTGAATATGGTATCTTTATCTGGGGATCAGCTACCAAAATAAAAGATTTATTTGTAACACAAAAGAAAATAATAAGAAGAATACAAAATTGAATCGAGAATATATTGACACATTGCTTCACTCACCTGTTTATTCACAGGACATGTTTCAAGAGCTCTTGCTCTTATCCTCAGCTGATACTCGACTAGTGCAAGTTGTAGTGGTTTCTTCTTTCTCCGTATTGTCAATAGATGGCGTGATGTACTTGTCAAAGATGTCCGGTGGTGGAGTTTCAAAATTCATGACTCTATGACGATTTTTGTTAATGAAGATTTGTTCCCATATGGAAAGGTCTATGGGGTGATTAACGTATTTTATTAGAGATGTTTCCAAATTGATGTCATGTCTAGTATTCAAAAAATGAAAAGCCACTGCTGATTTTTCTGTTTCACCATTTTTAATGTTTCTCATATGTTCTTTAGTTCTGATGTTAATATTTCTTTTTGTTTTTCCTATATAAATTTTAGGGCAAGTTTCACATTTGATCTCATAGATTCCTGGTTTTTCTTTGGTAGTGATTGAATTTTTGGGAGGGCCTTTTAACAAATTTCTGATATTAAACCTATTAAATCTATGAGATCAAATGTGAAACTTGCC
Organism: Mantis religiosa; assembly: GCA_030765055.1. Lineage (NCBI taxonomy): Eukaryota > Metazoa > Arthropoda > Insecta > Mantodea > Mantidae > Mantis > Mantis religiosa. Next base: position 31,393,608 of record CM060959.1, read on the forward strand.
CTAAAATTTATATAGGAAAAACAAAAAGAAATATTAACATCACAACTAAAGAACATATGAGAAACATTAAAAATGGTGAAACAGAAAAATCAGCAGTGGCTTTTCATTTTTGAATACTAGACATGACATCAATTTGGAAACATCTCTAATAAAATACGTTAATCACCCCATAGACCTTTCCGTATGGGAAAAAATCTTCATTAACAAAAATCGTCATAGAGTCATGAATTTTGAAACTCCACCACCGGACATCTTTGACAAGTACATCACACCATCTATTGACAATACGGAGAAAGAAGAAACCACTACAACTTGCACTAGTCGAGTATCAGCTGAGGATAAGAGCAAGAGCTCTTGAAACATGTCCTGTGAATAAACAGGTGAGTGAAGCAATATGTCAATATATTCTCGATTCAATTTTGTACTAGTTTGTGCTTCACTGTCCCTACGCTTCTTTCAAGTTTATACTTTGAATAAGAAGAATGTTTAATCTAAGTAAAGGGACTCATTGTATGAAATATTTTAAGGAAAATAATATACTAACTCTGCCATGTCTGTATATCTTAGAAACTGTATGCTTTATAAACAACAACATACAATATTTTCAAACAAATAACACTATTCATGAACATTATACTAGGAATAATACAAATTACATATACTGGGATCAAGATCAAATAAAAAACTTAACTCAGTACTTCATAAAGGGGTTCACATGTATAACTTAATCTTAAAGAAAATCAAAAACAATGATAAGAAAAGATTCAGAAGTGATGTGAAATCATTATTAATAAATCAGTGCTTCTATAGTACTCAAGAGTTCTTTGAATATTTTAGACACCAGATTAAGTAGAGTAAATGACTACATGAGAATAATTTTATAATACTAATGGTTGACAATTCATGTAAATTTTCTGTATTTGTTGACATTGATACAATTTAATCTGATTATTACATGCAGAATTAATTCTGTATTTTCTGAATTTCTAGTTTGTATTGTTTGTACTGTATCTTGAAAAAGCAAATATTTCTGTACAGAAATTAAATGCTAAATAAATAAAAATCTGTACCTTTAATGACACAGTTCATAACCATAATACTAGACAGAATGGATATTCATGTGAATAGAAGTAACACAAGAGCTCATCAAAACAGTGTAATAAACCTAGGAATCGCTTTTTTTAATAGACTGTTAAGTTTTGGAATACTTGCTAGAACACTGTTTTTATTCTGTTAGTGAATTTATGGAAAGTTGATAATATTGTTACATTTCTGTATTAATTGTGTATATTATAAAATTCTTGAGATATCTTTATAAATAATTATTTTGACAAACACTGATTTGTCCTTATTGGATGTGACTTGTTAATTTACAAGTATAGTTAATTGCACTGTAAGTTCACAATTTGACGTGTCTTATAACATAGTACTCATGTACAATGTATGATTTACAAGATGAATAGTAACATTTATTAGTGGACTTGTTGCTCATAAAATTGCAGTGTTTAATGATTTAGAAGCAAGGAGAGGAAAATGTGAGCTGTGGATTTTGCATGCATATTTAGATTAATATATGCCTCAGTAAAGCCTTGCATCAAATTTAAGAATGCAAAGGACTATTAATTTTTAGATGAGTCGTATTTATTACACATCTGCTTCACTTTCGTACCTATTTTGAGGACATGTTTCGCAAATCATCGTTTGCATCTACGGCTCTTATGCGACTGAAGGTAGATCCAGCGGTGTGGGTAATTCACAGTGGCACCATTGGCACCAAAAAACAGTTACAACATTAAAAACCTACTTCACAGTAATAATATTGATAAGATAAAACCAGAGGAAAAGTCAGGCATTTACAAGATTAAGTGTAAAGACTGTGAAAAAATTTACATAGGGGGGACAAAAAGAAACATAGGCACTAGAAAGAAAGAACACTTCAGGCACTTAAGATACAAAAATATTGATAAGTCCACAATAGCAGCTAATTTCTGGTCTGAAAATCATGAAATTGAAGATAGCACAGAATTACTAAAATACGTACAAAAACATAGTGAACTCGTCATATGGGAGAGGATATACATAGAAAAGCATAAAAACCAACTAATGAACTTTGAAATCCCGCCAGAAGAGAATCCCACATTTAAGTTCATCACTAAATCAACAGATGGCAGCAGCAACCCCAGAATTACCCACACCGCTGGATCAAGCTTTAGTCGCATAAGAGCCGTAGATGCAAACGATGATTTGCGAAACATGTCCTCAAAATAGGTACGAAAGTGAAGCAGATGTGTAATAAATACGACTCATCTAAAAATTAATAATTTTTCGCTTCACTGTGGTGTTCCAATACAGTTAAATCTCGATATGCAAAGGACTGTTTAGATCAAGTTTTCATTCTGATCCAAACAAAGTACTGAAGGGAAAATGTACAGAAATAAAGTTTCTTATTATTTTACATGTACTCATTAGCAGAAAGCTGTTAGTATGAACTGAAGCACTATTAGCATTACCTTTTTATTACGAGTGTATGTCAAAGGAATAACACACCTACCTGTGTGATTGTGTACCTAGAGATTATGTTTTCACCTATACGGGATTCATATTCTTTATAAGATCCTGAATCATGTGTTCCTGGGATAAAAATGTTGCGCAGCTTCATTGGTTGCAATTGCTTTTGCATATCTTTCATCCATGTAGGTTCAGTTTTAAGACAGGCTGAAGCTTTAACTGTAGTATTATCTGCAGCAATATGAGCAACCCAGAATCCAAGACATTTTTTTACGTAACCTAATTGGCTAGATGGAAACATTTCCTGATAAGAATTTGTTGTGACCCATCCATGCGAACGATCTGGTTTTACCACAAAAAGTGGTTTGCCAATAGACCCTGAGGATGGTTCGCTTTTGAACAGACCAATCCATTCTCCTTTTTTTGGAGCTAAATTCTGCCAGGTAATTATGAGTCTCCTTGGCCTGGAATTTGAGACAACAGACGACACAACAATGGACAGACAGGTTTCATTGCAAGCAGGTAAGCCTGCAAAAGTTAAAACAGAGCAATGGAGAATTCATTAAATGAATTATTCTTAATATAACACTTTTGTTTATTCTGAAGAAAAAGAGATGTATGTAAACTATCTACTAATGTGTATAATGTTAATGAGTTTATTAAAAAAACACTAAACTTGTATTTAAATCCTGAGAAGAAAAATTCTTTGACCAATATTAAACAATATTGCTTAATTAATTGATGGAAATTAATCATTTCTCCACACTAGCTGTATATAGGCTAAGATATTTGATGGATAGAGTCAACATGAAAAATTCAGTGCCATTGGCCGGGATTTGAACCACGGATCTCCTTGTTTCTGTTCAGTTGCTCTTAATGGTAGCTCAAAGGTTAAGAGCGACTGGACGGAAACCAGGAGATCCGTGGTTCAAATCCCGGCCATGGCATTGAATTTTTCATGTTGACTCTATCCATCAAATATTGCTTAATTTTAATTCGGCTAGAAAACCTAGGTAATAATTTAAATTCTAATCGAGCATTGTTTATTTGCAGCAATTAATCCCATTGATCAATCACATTTGACAAGCATGCAGAAAAGAAACAAAATCTTTTGACAGTTGTGGTTACAACAGCTGCTGGGTTTAATACCAGCAAGTGATAGGACAAGACACGATCCTTTACTGCACACATAGACAAATTATCAATTATTCTTACTAAAATGCTTAATTAAATATGTTCCTACAGTAACTGCTTGAATTATTTATTTCTCACTAATACACTCTCTTATATCTTATGGCATAGAAGTTTGGGGCAACACATCAAAATTAAACTTAAACAGAATTTTTATACTACAGAAACAAGCAGTACGCTACCTGTCAAACTTAAAAAAATTGGATACATGTAGGGGAGCCTTCAAAGAACAAAAAATAATGACATTACCAAGCCTGTATATATAAAACTATTTTATATATGATCAGATACAAATTTCCAATGCCAACAAATTCAGACATCCACCATTATAACACAAAAAACAAAAGTAACCTTGCCATTACTGCACACAGACTTACACTATTTGAAAAGCTGCCCAGTTATGCTGGTGCAAAGTTGTACAATAGGCTGCCAGCTGAGATAAAACAATGTGAGAATTATAAATAATTTAAAACTGCTCTTCAAACTTATTTAATTAAAAATGTATTTTACTCTTTAGAGGAATTCTTAGCTAAATGAAATGTAAATATAATTAAGTTTTAAGTAAGTATATTATTAGTTAAATTAATTAGGAGTCGATTAATGACACAAAACAACACTTATTTTTAAATTTTCCCGGAACCGGCTTCTGAGGCCTTCCCTCTATCTTCAGCCGGACATCAACTTCCGGGAAAATTTAAAAGTAAGTGTTGTTTTGTGTCATTAATCGACTCCTAATTAATTTAATTTATACAACAACACTGTTTTCAACACTTCCATGAAAGGATTTATATTATTAGTTGTTGAGCCATTAATAAGTTAGGTATACTTAGTACACTAATGAAAATGTAAATACAATCAACTTTTAAATATTGATATGTATTATGTATATTGTATTATAGATTTTTAGTTTAATAAGCTTAGTATAATTATTACACTGACCAAGAAGCTTAAAGCACTGTAAATATGTAAATATGAAAAGCATGTTGCACTGTAAATGTGTAAATTGACGATTTGTCTGTTTCTGTATGAACAAAAGGTGATAATAAGGTATTATTATTATTATTATTATTATTATTATTATTATTATTATTATTATTATTATTATTATTATTATTATTATTATTATTATTATTATTATTATTATTATTATTATTATTATTATTATTATTATTATTATTATTATTATTATTATTATTATTATTATTATTATTATTATTATTATTATTATTATTATTATTATTATTATTATTATTATTATTATTATTATTATTAATTATTGTTGTTGTTGTTGTGGTCGTCGTCGTTAATATCAGTCAAAAAATTGACTACAAATAGTTTTTCAATTAATTTTGGAGTCACTGTTACTAAATTCCTCCAATCGTGCATAGATAATATCAGTATCATTGGTGTGCCTACAGTTTGATCTCTCAGACAACTACAACATTTAGGTTCATAATACCACCATCCTAGGCCAGAGTTGAACAGAAAGCAAACTTTATGAAAGCTGCTTTATTCAGTTTGGCAGATTTCTATATTTTCATATTTATGCTCTTCAAAGAAAAGCTTTTCTGGTTTTCATCCATTAACCGAATGGAGTGGCTCAGGCAGTTTCATCTTGGTCCGCATTTGGGAGGCCCGGGTTCATATTTCCTGTCCCTTCATTTCATCTAAGCCAGAATTGGGAGGGTGACAGGGTGGCAGGGCAGCAATGTCAGGGGTAAGAATATGTAAACACAATTCCTTTCTTGGAAGTGTTGAAAACAGTGTTGTTATAATAAATTAAATTTAAAGGGAGTCGATTAATGACACTAAACAACACTTACTTTTAAATTTTTCCGAAACATGTTTCAGAGACTTTGCCTCCATCCTCAACATCTACTAAAACATACTTCATGAAAAGAAGAACTATACACATGGGAACAAATCTTCATTTCAAACAATAGGAACAAAGTATTCAATTTCGACATTCCCCAGAAAGATTTGTTCAGCAAGTTCCTCGAACCGCCACCAGACCTATGACAAAATATTGTCAACTACACCAATGAGAACCAGTCGATGGCTGGTTGAGGATGGAGGCAAAGTCTCTGAAACATGTTCCGAAAAAATGTAAAAGTAAGTGTTGTTTAGTGTCATTAATCGACTCCCTTTAAATTTAATGTAAACATAAACTGGAGATGTCAGTTAGATGGTTAGAAATAATATAAGAAGCGGTCGTTGAAACCAGAACAATGTATGCAATGTATGGAGCACATCAGAGATAGGTACAAAATTAGACCAAATTTACAGATTGTTTTGCAAAGAACTAATAGAGCTACCAAAATCGGCACCAAGAGAGGTGGCATTACTAGAGCTAGGTAATACAAAAAGGAGGGGAATAATAATAGAAAGAATATTGAAATTCTGGTATAATTGTATTAAAGGGCAGAAAGGGGAATTATTGAATCTGTGCATGAAGCAACATAAAAGCATTAAAAATACAAATAGTTGATGGTCGGAATTGGAAAGAAAGATAAGATAGGCATGAGAGATCTATGGTCAGCAGAGGAGACAAATTATAGCAGTTTTTGGAAGGAAGTGAGAACTAGACTACAAGACATAGATAGGCAAGAGATATGGGAAAGTATAGAAGAAATGAAATTTTATAAGCAATTAAAGACAGAATGGGATAGGGAAAATATATAGATCAATGTGCCAGAACTGGAAGAGAAGGCATAGCATGGATGAGAGTAAGAATATTATACTTTGAGAAGTAATGAGGTAGGAATATGTGAATTTTGTGGAGATGAAGAGAGCACTGTTCATTACCTGATAGAATATAAGGAGCTAACAAATTACAGGAGAAAAATATGGGATAAGAAATGGGACAGTGTAAGTAAAGAGATATTGGTGGTATGCATGCTAACGGGGATGGGAGAAAAGAAAAATAGATGTATAGGAGATTTCTTATATAGGATAAGAGAAAAGTGGATTAGGATAAAAGAAGAAAAGGTCAAGAAGAAATGACATCAAGCTACTCAGGAAAATCAAAGACTTATAGCCAGGGGACCTGAGTCAGCAAGTAATTCTTAGGGTCAGCAATTTTATGTATTTGTACAGGAGGTATAATACAGCAAGTTCTATATAAAAATTATTTGTGGTTGGTTTATTGACACTCGTCACTTACTTTTTCATATATTTATGAGAGACTAGTTTCAAAGGCCCTGGCCTCCATTTTCAATCTCTTCCCAATTTTTATATTAATTTTGACGTCACTGTTACTAAATTCCTCCAAACACACAGCAAGTTCTATGTTAAATTTTATTGTTTTGAATTTGTAATGGATACTGTACAAATGAATAAATATAAAATATAATTTCATCTCCATTATCATTTCATATTATCTCTCATCTGGTGGTTTCTTTCAGGGTATAAGTGTCGACAGGAGTATCGGCAGTGTATGGCAGGATGATATGCTCTGAGTGACACTTTTTCCTCTGGCGGGACAGACTTTGGCATTTGAGCCGGCCTAGTGGGACGATTCAGGAGCACGGCTGGCGGGATGCCAGTTGTGCAAGCCTGCCTGGAGTCTTCCTTGCTCTGGGGGTCGGCCTCTAGTCTGCAAACCGGCCTTGTGACTGTTTCAGGGCACGGTAGGCAGGATAATGATTGTCCTGGACTGCCAGGAAGTTTCTAACTAGTAAAGTGTAGGGACCCTTCCCTCTGTACTGTAGTGACTCATTGGGGATGGCTGCCCTCTTTCTCCTCTCACCTCATCCTCCCTCTTGGGGATGCTCCACTTGGGGGCATAGGTACAAAAGATCAGTCTGGCCAATCAATCTGAACAATCCAATCCAATCCAACTGGACCAAAGCTTACTACAAAATTGTTTTATTCTGTGACTTGGTTTATGCAGGGATAAAGCAGAAATTGGGAGTGGCATGTGGTTAACATTAGTCACCTTGTATCAAAATTTTACTGTATTGGAACAGCACAGTGAAGCGGAACATATATTAAATTATAGATGAGTCATATTGTTTACACATCAGCTTCACTTATGTACCTGTATTGAGGACTCCTGTATCTCCTGGATCAAATTATGGCTATGGCATTGAATTTTTCAGTCTGACTACCTTTCCAAACTTTGGGCTATACATGGCTAGCGTGAAAGAACCGTCAATTTTTCCAATGTTAATAATTCTAAGATGTTTATATAATTTTGAGTCAAACTAGTACTCAATGCTCTTTTATTGCTAGTATTTACCTAGAACGCATTTCGTTAGGATCTTCCTAACATCAGCTGTTGTCGACTAATAGATGTTGGTTTGGTGAACTCCTTGGAGGTGATAGGGTCGTCTCTATCGGTATCTTGATGAACTTGAAGTTTGGGTTTTCTTCAAAGGTAGTGTCGAAATTAAACAAGTTTCTTTCATATTTCTTTATGAACATTTTTTGTCACGTGGTTAATGGAGCTGGACCTTGGACACATTTTAATAAGTGGATTTCTCGTTCTATATCATGATTCTCCTTCCAAAAATGGTATGCTACCGCTGATTTATTTATTTCTTTGTTCCTGATGTTCCTAAAATGCTCTTTAAGCCTAATGTTCAAGTTCCAAGTTTACATTTAATATAATTAACTTAATATAAGCTGGGACTTGTAAAACAGGGTAATGCACAATAGATATACTAGGTCGCAGTACTGAGAAGTCACAAGGGCTTTTGCTACCCCTTTTCAGTCATCATCATCATCATCATCATCGCCATGATCATCACCTTAAACACTTTCCAAGTTCAAAGAGGGATGCACTGTGCATATTCCAAGCTAAAGGACATTAACAATGATAGTATTAAAATTACTCTTTTTCATTGCACTATCTGTATACCAGTAACAAGTTTCATGAAGAGGTTAATTATCATCCTGATGCTACATTTTTATTATTAGAAAGAAAATATCTTCAATTACTTTATTGCAACTATGTTCTGTAAATAGTATGTCTTTTGTTTTAGGTCATAAACAAGGCCAGCTACTTCTGGAGATTGAATAATAAATTCTATGTGTAACCTATTTTTGCTAATATTTCACTAGTCTTACGAATAGGTACTATATGCAGAATATGCTGCTTAAATTAAAAAAATTGGGTGCTAAAGGTGAAAAGTGAACACCTTCATGAATTTTAGACGTATAATATTATTGCAAATTTTACATGGTTATAACTCTTCTTGTCTTTTTAAAACAACTTTATTCTGGTTGCAGTTATCAGTTTGGGTTGCTTCTTCTTGCTCCATAAATATTTATTTCATGTCATATACTTATAAGCTTTTATTAAGTAAAAAGGAAAAATGGAGCAAATGTTCCTTTTGCTATAGAATTTTATTTGGAAAAAGGCAAACATAATTCAGTTTGCTAATACATCTAAAATATTTTGTAAATCTATGTAAATAGTTCTAATAAAATAGAAAGATAACATTTGTAAAACCTTGTTATAGCTTAGTGTTAGTATTAAATGTTTGACTGTATTACAGGAAGTGTAGTATAGTACTGTCCACCCAACACAAGAAGGCGAGATAGAGGAATGTGTAACATAATTACTTCTGCTGTCCACATGATGTTTATGCTCACCATCCAAATATAAGGATGCTAAGTTCATCTAAAATACACAGTGTTGTCATATAACTCACCCATGCATAATACCTATCACTGCAGTTACTGAAGCGAGCATTAGATCTGGCAGCATGGTGATACATATACACTCTCATACACTCGTTTCATAGTAAACAGATCCACTACCAGAGCAGATAAACAGTTCAAGCCCGTCTCCCTCTTCAGGCTTTGTTTGCCTTCTTATGGTGGGTAGACAGTACACCAGTGCAATTTTTGTACTCCTATTGCACCTTTACAAAATTCAAAGAATCTTGTTTAGATAATGCATAGAGAAAATTAGGTCTACATAAAGTAATGTGATAACAGAAACAACTTTATCAGCAATTTACATTAATTCCCACAAAGGATAAAATTAATCCCCATAAGCCTCTGCCCTTTTAATTTATTCTACTGTTTGCCACCTCTGTGTAAATGTTAAAGGTAAACATAAAAGTAAACCTTGTCTAATGAGTAAAAAATTACAATTCCTTTCTTGGAAGTGTTGAAAACAGTGTTGTTATGATAAATTAAATTTAAAGTAAAAAAGTATTCTAAAATTAATGAAGATTTTTTTTTTAATTTATGTATACATGAAGCAAACTAGATGAAAAAATATGACTAAAAATACACAATGTGTTTAATATATAGTTCTGATAGTATATTATGCAACGAGACTGTAATGGTAGTAATTAAAATGAGAGTATTATTATAAACCTTGCTTTGCTTCGCTCAGTTACCATTATAGTCAAGTTTCATAGGACTGTTTATGCTCGATCATGTATCTAAATTAAAGGCTTCATTTCAAAGTATTCATTTCTGGTTTGAGTAATATGTTACAATCATAAAGTGAGACGTAGCATGTAGCATGCAGGCGCAGAAGTATTGATTGCCCTATAAACAGCTGTTAACTTATGACACAGTTTAACATAAAAGAAAGTATAGACAAACTGGAACAATAGATAGAGTCAACATGAAAAATTCAATTTCATGGCTGGGATTTGAACCACGGATCTCCTTGTTTCCATCAGTCGCTTTAACCCATTGAGCTACCATGATCAACTTGCCGTCATGACATTAAATTCTCCATTTGACTCATATATTTCCCCAGTAGAGCACCAGGGGCTCTAGCATTCAAGATACACCATTTGTGGTGACTTACTATCGTAAGTACTTGAGTCCCAGGCTTCATCATTTAACTCTTATTATTTTAGTTAATTGATGGAAATTAATTATTTCTTCACACTAGCCATACATAGGCTAAGGTTTTTTTGATAGATAGAGTCACCATGTAGAATTCAATGCAATGGCTGGGATGTGAACCACGGATCTCCAGGTTTCCATCCAGTCGCTCTAACCCATTGAGCTACCATGGCTAACTTTCCGTCATGACATTAAATTCTCCATTTGACTCGTATATTTCCCCGGGAGACCACTAGGGGCTCTCACATCCGAGATACACTGTTTATGGAGACTTACTATCGTAAGTACTTGAGTCCCAGACTTCATCATTTAACTCTTATTATTTTAGTTATTTGATGGAAATTAATCATTTCTTCACACTAGCCATACATAGGCTAAGGTTTTAGATAGATAGGGTCAACATGAAAAATGCCTTGCCATGGCCGAGATTTGAACCATGGATCTCCTAGTTTCCGTCCAGGAAAATGATGAACTTAAATGATGAAGCCTAGGACTCAAGTACTTACGATAGTAAGTCCCCACAAACGGTGTATCTTGAATGCGAGAGCCCCTAGTGGTCTACCGAGGAAATATACGAGTAAAATGGAGAATTTAATGTCATGACAGCAAGTTGGCCATGGTAGCTCAATGGGTTAGAGCGACTGGACGGAAACCAGGAGATCTGTGGTTCAAATCCTGGCCATGACATTGAATTTTTCAGGTTACTCTATCTATCTAGAACTGACTTCATTTCAAATATAGGTTATTTATTGTTATTTAAGTATAGGTTATTTGAGTATAGGTTATTTGAGTATTTAGGTAAGTCAGTTTGGTGCCTAATGTTGAGTGTTGATTTCAAAATAGAATAGTGAGTCCACAAGGTCAATGATTTCATATTTTGAGACAGTTCTTCGAAATCATTAGAAATACATTTTCTGAGAACAAATTTATACCTTTTGAAATTCTCCAATCCATGAATTGTGAATAGAATTTCTCGTACATGTTTCTTGACTTTTGTGGCAACAAGTTATTGGTAACATTGACTGCTTTGCCATAATTTCTGGGGGTGCAAGTTCAATGTCACTGTTATTAGTGTCAGACATTTTGGCTTTTTTCTAAACTGGCGCTAGTACTATTGTCGATCGAAATGCGAATAATCAATTCTTGTGCTTTCACAATGTTTTGTGGCCACTTCTGATTGGTCGAATACCAATACTTTAATGAACAGGTGTACTTGAATGAGGCTCATTAAAGTACTTCTACCAAAATACTTAAGTTTGGCATGGTCAAGCATAAATAATATATATATGATTGTGTACAAATAAATAAAAGGAAAGCAAAATAATATCAGCAGTCTATTAACCTGTTGCCATTGAATTTATCCTGGAAGTTCTTGAAGAAGTTGATAACCTCTGGTTATAATCAGTGTAAGTGAAGATCCATCTGCAATCTCTTTCTTTTTAGCCATCCATTGGGCACATGGTCTTTTGTGATGCCATTAGTCGTAATGTATCTGCGGAATTCACACAAAATTTCTTTGGCATTTAAACTATAATTACTTATTAATTTTGATTCATTGGTTTATTTGTATGGTAGTAGGTATATTTTATATCATACATGAACTTTATATAATTGTATATATTGTACATTATATTACACTTAGTGTTTAAAATAAAAGTAAATGTTATTCTGTGTAACTAAAGGTACCTGTATAGAAGGACCAGACTAAGAGTTTATTCATCTAATAAGAATACATTGCAATTCCAGCATTTTTTCCTCAGAAAAACACTAATATTAGTCTTATCATAACCATGTGTTTCGTACTCAAACATGAATTTTAATGGTTTTTCTTCATCACTGTTTTTTATGTCCTAAAACTATATTTTTTATTTAATTGTTTCTACATAGTATTTTATTCCTACACAGTATTTTCAAAAGGCAGTTCTCTACTATTTGCATCCAAAACAACTCAGAAACCTCCTTGATGTTTTCTATTTTTTAAATTAAGATCTGAAACAGTAAAGAAATACATGCTTAGTTACATTCATCAAAAAATAGAACACAACCTAAGCAATACTCAAGATATTCTCGGCAAACAAGCCATGCAAAAAGACAATTAGAAATTTATAACATTTTTTATAAATATCATGATGATAGAAGTGATGTATGCTCCCGAAATGTCAATTTTTAATTGTCTTTTCAGTGGCTTGTTTTCCAAGAATATCTCAAATGTATTCATCACCAGGAAAGCTTCAGGTCTTATTTTAACCTAAGTGAGATATCACAACAATCCCCTGATTATTACATAGTGGTGACAAGGTGTTATGTGTGTTGGGGCACTGCAATTGAGGCAGAATATGTGCTGATGTATACCACTGTTACAAAGTTATTAATATAGTGATTAAATTGAAACTTTGGTGAAGCAAAATCAAAGGTAGGAAATAGGATGTCTTGTGACTGCCTATAATTCTATAGCTTTATTTGTTGGAGGGACTATGTCCTCTATTTCCTCTATGTAGAGGAAAAAATAAACATGTATCTAACAGATGTACATGCGACCATAAAGGGTTAATCATAAATTTGTTCAATATCTTTGCTGTCTGTATTTTCAAAAGTGCTTGAGAAGGTTATGTTAAGAAGGTTAACATCATTTTTGAAATCATGTGGTATCCTTACACTATCACAGAAATGAAAAACCATTAATGATGCAGTATTCTCTTTTATTGATGATGTTCTGCAGGCCATGGATAATAAACATCAATCTCTTGGGTTATTTATAGATCTTGAAAAAGCTTTTGATACAGTTAATCATACTATTTTACTCAAAAAGTTAAATTCATTGGGCATTAAAGGTGTAGCAGGAAAATGGTTTGCATCTTATTTGGAAAAAGAAAACAATATGTTGAAATTGATAAATGTCATTCCAATGTTGTGAAACTTGAACAGGGTGTTCCTCAGGGCTCAATTTTAGGTCCAATATTGTTATTGTTGTATATAAACGATTTACCCTCTAGTTTACCACAAGCAAAAACAATGTTATTTGCAGATGATACAAATATGATTTTTAAAAGCAGTTGTATAGCTGAACTTAAGTCTGTAGTAAATGAATCCAATAAGGCACTGCAAGACTGGCTAGTAAAGAACAAACTTCAACTAAATATTAGTAAAACTGTCTATATACACTTTAACCAGCAGGTAACACAAAATCCACTGAACATTTTTATGAATAACCCAGTAATCCAAAAAGTAATTGAAACAAAGTTTCTTGGTGTTTGGATTTACTCAAGTCTCTCTTGGAACACTCATATTGAAAAATTAACACATAAGCTCACTCGTCTATGCTACGCATTTAGAATACTTAGTAATATTGTTACGCCTGACATTTTGTGCTCACTCATCTATGCTACGCATTTAGAATACTTAGTAATATTGTTACGCCTGACATTTTGCGATCTGTGTATTTTGGCTATGTACAAACCCATATTTTTTATGACATACCACTATGGGGTGCATCTCCAAAAGTATCTCAGGTATTTAATATTCAAAAGAAAATTATAAGAATAATGAAAAAGGTACCCCTGCAAAGTCCATGCAAAGCCATCTTTTCTGGATTTAAGATATTACCCGTTATGTCTGTATACATTTTAGAGACAGCATGCTTTGTGCATCAAAATATAAGTTCCTTTAAAAAGAATTCATATTTCCATATGTATAACACAAGAGCAGGTAATAACTTGCATTTAACTTCACATAGGATCAATAAAAGCCTTAACAGCATCGCCCATAGAGGAATTAGTTTGTATAACAAATTACCATATACTTTAAAATCACTTGATAAGGAACATTTTAAAACTAAATTAAATGAGCTACTCTTAGTCCATATGACATATTCAATACAGGAATTTTTAAATATTGAGTTTACATAAAATGGTGGTCTTCTGGTCATGAAATGCTTCTGTATGTTTATGTATATATTGTATATATTTTTGTTGATCTGACTAATGTACTGTCAGACTGTAAAGTATATATGTTATGATGCTTTTAAGAAGCCAATATCCATCTAGAATTTGGAGGCCAGTAACTTCTTCACATTATGTTTAATATGAAATATTGACACCATCTCTTACCTGTAAGAGTGCTTGTAGGGCTAGCCTTTTGTGTTACTTTAAAGAAAATTTAGCTTGTAAGGAATGAAATGCAAGTGGTTATTAAGTACACATTTTATAGTTGTAGATGCATGCTTAAAATGCTATTTAACACACACTAATAAAATGTTGTTCAGCATAGTTTAGTCATGAACATTGATCTAAAATCTTAACATGTGCTTGAGAAACCAAAGTTTTCATTTTGTAGCTTTGCATACTTTACACAGTTATCTCCGTAACAGGAGATAAGGCAAATGACGTATGTTTTATTATTAAATTTAAAGTCTCATGCCTGAAACTAAAAATTTGTCAACTCCTAATGAGCAGAGAATATCAAACTATTCTAATGAGCATGAAAAAAATATGAACATCAAGTCAACACTTGACAGTCTGGAAAAGACACTTCCATGAAGTAATAATTCTCTATGGAGATGTTTCAATTTCTATGTTTAATAATTCAGTATTTTAAGTTGGCAGTCTTTATGTACATTTTTGTTAATAGAATCATTGAAGAATGGAATGAATTGCCTGTAGCAGTCTTTCAGGGCTGTCCCCTGTCGCTGAAGAAACTTAGAAAAAATCTAGATGGTTTATAGTTTAACTTTTAATTTATAATGGTATATAATATGTAAATAGAGAAGTAATTAGATATGCTTTAAGTGACTAAAGTTAAAATAACTTCTATAATAAAAGCTGCTATAATAAAATAAAGCTATAATAAATAAAATAATATAATAAAATAAAGCTTCTATAATAAAATAAAGCTTCTATAATAAAATGAGTGGAAGTCAATTGTATCCAAAATTAATGCTGGGACAAGACCAAATACATTACGTACAAACTATCAAATTTCTGGGACTAATACTAGATGAAAATTTAAATTGGTAAACTCACATAGAGGCATTGACAAAAAAGCTTAGTAAAATGTGTTTCTTAATGAGGGCGATTACAGGCATGTCAAGCTTGAAAGTTCGGAGAATAGTGTACTTTTCATATATACACAGTTTGTTGGCATATGGTATAATTTTTGGGGGAAATTCTAAAGACAGTATAAAAGTATTCAGATACCAAAAGAAAATAATTAGAATCAGCAGATGTCTCAAGCACAACTAGTTGTAAGCCATACTTCAGTAAATTAGGTATCTTACCACTTAAGTTAATTAGGAGTCGATTAATAACACAAAACAACACTCACTTTTAAATTTTCCCGGAACCGGTTTCTGAGGTCTTCCCTCTATCTTCAGCCGGACATCGACTAGTGTTATTAATCGACTCCTAATTAACTTAATTTATACAACAACACTGTTTTCAACACTTCCATAAAAGGATTTATTAATTATCTTACCACTGCCAAGTATATACATATATGAAACTCTTGAACATATGAAAGCAAGCCTAAGTTTATTCAAAACAAATTCTGAAATTCATATACACAACACTAGAACAAAGAATAATTTATTTGTGAAGTCACACAAAACAAAGATGTATGAAAATAGTTTCACATATGCTGGCTTACATCTTTACAATAAGCTACCTGAATCTATAAAAAAGATTGAATCACAACATCATTTTAAGAAATTGTTATTAAACTTCCTTAGAGCCAATAGCTTCTAGAGTGTGGATGAATTTTTAAATTTGTAAATATTTAGTTAGCTACCTTAATTATAAATATTGTACTTAGTTTTTAATTTGACGTGTCCTATAACATGTACATGTTTTAATAGATGAATCAATAAATCAAATCAAATAATATCATGTTTGTATTGTTTATTGTGCTATTGTTGTAATTTGATCTGTATTCTTAACTCTGCCACCGGGAAGTACCCAATTGCAGTGAATAAATACATACATAATTCTACATAAATTTATGCACAACTTAGCACAGTAGTATTCCAGAGCATTAAATTATTTAGTTTTCTTCTGTAGATTTTTCCTTTTAATAATTTAATTTTTACTGTATGATTAAATTTGGCAGAATCTTAGTGGCATACAGTAGTTTCAATAAGTGGATTACTCTCTACTTTTAGCTATGTATAAGCAGAAATGAATAAATATAAAATGAAAGGACAAACTAACAATTGCATATTTGTGAGATAAGTTTCCACAGTTAACTTATGCAAAATTGAAAGAAGGAATTTTTTTTGGAACTCAAATCCGAAAACTTATGAGGATGAAATGTTTGAAAAAGCAGTACATACAGTGGAATTAGTAGCTTGGCAATCATTTATGGGGTTGTGAGTGGTTTTCTTGGAAACACAAAGGAAAAAAGGTATAAAACTTTGGTCTCAAATTTATTGAAATGCTACAGAGACATAGGCTGTAGAATGCCTTTGAAAATTCACATCCTCCATTCACAGTTTTTTCCGGAAAATCTGGGTGATGTAAGTGATGAACAAGGGTAATCAGGACATTTCTGTCATGGAGAAGAAGAACCAAGATCATAAGGACCCAGTAATGATGGAGAATTATTGCTGGTTTCTTGTGAAGGAAAGCAGATGGGAGTACAGTGTTGCCAACCATTTTTAGGCAGAGTTATAGGTATGTCCCTTAAATATATAGTACAAATATTGCATACATGTAAAGCAACATTTTAAATTAATCTTAATTCATCATGATATATACCTATACTATTATATCTCAATAATAAATGTAACATATGAAGCACTGTAGGTGAGAAGCTAAATGCCTTCATATCTTTTTAACCTGATATGATTTTTTTTTTTCTAATTTACGTCCTCCAACATTAAGTCATATCGGACGTTGATATGATATTGGTGAAATGATGCTCAGATGAGTCTGGGGACCATGGAGCTTAGAGCTATGCAACATTCGTCTTTTTAAGGATAAGGAAAATTCAATTCAATTCAACCCTGGAATAAACCTTATCCAGGTAACTCTCCCTGACCGAGATTTGAACTCGGGACCTCTTGAATGTGAGACAGACATGCTACCATCTATGCTACCGAGGCAGGCAACCTGATGTGATAAGGAGATTTCTGTTGTGATTTTCAAAATCAGCACACTCTTTTCCTTAAGAATCATCTACTTTTATTACAAGGTATGAAAAACACTTTCTTTTGTTAGGTAGTGTTATTGACCATGCATATACTAACTTAATGAGCAAAGAGGTAAATATATCCTTAATAAAGAAAGGGTTTCGTGATTACTTTGGTCAGTTAATAGAGGATAAGGTCACACATATCAAATTAGATGGAAAATCCTACAGATACTTAGAAAAACAGTAAAAACATTCTAAATACAGTGATAAATGAAGCAAAGAAGTTTTACAACAAAATGCATGCTTTTAAATTTGAAAATAAAGTTAAACGGTTAAGGAATATAATTAAAACAGTATATAAACAAAACTCTCCTAAATGGGTAGAAAATTTGAAAATTATATGACTACCTAATCTGGATTTAATAACTATAAATAATAAATTTAACAAGCATTATATTAATATTGTGGCAAATATTGGAATTGGACAAGAAACCACAAAAGAAATGAAAGTTCTGTATGTAACGCCTTTTTCTCTCTTTTTTTTTTTTTTAGTTTACATCCTCCAGTGTTAAGTCATATCGGACGATGAATGGAATGTGTGAAATGATGCTCAAATGAGTCCAGGGTCCATAGAGCTTAGAGTTACCTGACATTAATCTTTCAGGATAAGGGAAAACCCTGGAAAAAACCTTATCCAGGTAACTCACCCTGACCGAGATTCGAACTCGGGATCTCTTGAACATGAGGCAGACATACTACCATCTACGCTACCGAGGCGCGCATGTAACTCCTTGATAATAAGAGAAATCATAAATGTGCTAAACTCATTTTATTTGTCACCAAAACTTTTAGGACTGCACTAACTTGTACTTACTTTTGCTTTTACGAATACACAGAGCAAACTCAGCTGTTTTATAGCAGTGTTTGTAAAACATAATATAAAATGTCTGTATTATGTTATAGTGAACAATAAATTGATTGATTGACTAATGTTTCTTATGTCTTTCTTGCATACACAACTCATACTGCTCAATGCCTGATAACTTCACTTGCCAATTCTCTGACAACTTATAACTAACTTTAACACTGCTCTGGCTGGCCGACCCACTCACAACTGACTCACACTGGCTTTTGCGCTCCCTTTTATGTCTCTGGATCATGGACTGGACTATGCTGCGGAGGGAATTTGTCATGGAGCTTCAAACTTGGTCTGTTGTACCTATGCCCCACCCCAAGAGGAAGAATGTGGTGAGAGGAGACAGAGAGTGGCCATCCCAAAGAGCCACAACAGTGCAGAGGAGGTATCCCGACACTTTACCAGTTGGAAACTTCCCGATAGGCCAAAACAACTGGCATCCCACCCTACTGTGGTCCAGAGACGGCCCCTCCAAACCTAGTTCTTAAACTGGTGATCTTCCCACGGAGGAAGTTTAACCAAGAGCATATCGTCCTGCCATACAACACCAAGAGCAGGGTCCCTACATTTTACTAAATGAAAACCTCCCCTGGCAGTCCAGGACAATGTACATTACCCCCTACTGTGGTTTGGAATTCGGAGACCAGCAACCAAGCTACAGGAGGAGGAAGTGCTTTAGTCAGGGCATATCATCCTGCCATGCACTGCCGAGACACCCGCTGACACTTCTACCCTGAAAGAGACCAGCAGATGAGAGATGATATGAAATGATAATGGGAATGAAATGGAGGGACAGGAAATTTGGGGGATGTAATTAACCTACCGAGCATTCGCCTGGCGACCCGGGAAACCCCGCAAAAGAACTCTGAAGCTCATATTGCATACATGGACATATTAGGTAAACATGGCCATCTGTAATTCAACTTAATAACCAAGCAGGCCATATAGATGATGCAACAAATGCTTAGGTTTATTGAAATCCCAAAATGTGACTTAGGACCAATCAGAATTAAGTACTGTAGTGGCTTAGCAACAAAAACAGAGAAAAGAACCAATGACTTTATTCTTAAATTTTTTCTTCTGGCTTTAACTCTCGAAGAGGGTAGACGTGTTTTCGGTAAAAGACTTCTTGTAACTACGAGAAATTATTGGAGTTCATCATTTATGAACATTTAGTAAACGTTTAAAATATACATCAAAGACTCGACGCTACGATAAATAATTTAAGTAAAAAACCGTTGCATCATTTATAAATAAAAGGAGAAAATTAATATATAGTAAAGGGCTATATACATCAGTGGAAAAAGTCGCATGTAAAGAAGAAAATGATGTCGAGAAATATAATTCCAAGTAAATTGAAACTGTGTAAATTATTTTATTCCATAGTTGCCCAAAAGTGAATCCCTTTTGTATCGATATTTATTAATTTTAGAGATTTTAAATTATTAGCACTGGGATAAGTTTTTTATGTACTTTTAATAGTTCAGTGTTTTTATTTTATTTTACCTTTTTAGCTTAATTAGTGTAGCTTTTAGGTTTTAATGTTGACTTCGGGCCCAAATGACCTTGTTGTCGACGGGCCCTAAAACACCACACACTCACTCACTCACTGCATCGATACCACACCTGAGAAGTTTCACATCTCATCGCTCGCCGCATCTGCCGGAGAGAGGATTTATAGAAATCTTCGAGAACTTCATCTTCACGACTTTTAGACGAAAGATTCATTGCTTCTACATCAAGGTAAGGTTTAGCTTCTACATGCGTCGCCACACCAAGAGAGTGTGAAACTTTTGCGCGTGTGGAGCGTAGACCTCACGAAGGGGTGAATTCAACTTCAGATATGTCACCACATCATGTGATATAAATCCAACTCACAAGGAGATGTCTAGGAGGGGAACCGTCCCAACTCATGGTTCAGGTAGGTTAGCCATGGGAACCTGAATGTGAGCCACAATGAAACTGCATGAGCCATCCCACTCAGTTGGCAAGTTGTTATATAATTTTAAACTGATATATGACAGAAATCTCAAAACAGCTTAGTTTTATGAATATAGGTATGTAATTTATGTCTGTTAAATGTGTTTCAGCATTTGTAACATAATTCGCAAGATACTTAAAATGCTGAAATGATTTCTGCAGCTTTCTCTTTTTGGAATACCAACCATAATTCTTAATGTCTTCTTTTATAGCTTAAATATGATCTTACTGTTGGTAGCATTTCCCCACAGTATTAGACCGAATGATAGCAGAGAATGAAAATAAGCAAAGTAACATGTTCTGAGTATGGAGGAATTTAGTAACAGTGACGTAAAAATTAATATAAAAATTATTTGTGGTTGGTTTATTGACACTCGTCACTTACTTTTTCATATATTTAAATATATGAAAAAGTAAGTGACGAGTGTCAATAAACCAACCACAAATAATTTTTATGTTCTGAGTACTTTAAATGTTACTTGAGTTCTCAGCTGATATAGAATAAAGCAAGCTCGGCTCAGCTTCACTGCTAACTTTTCAATGTGTTTGTCCCAGTTTAAATTTTTGTCTACAAATAAATTTAGGAATTTAGATTCTTGCTCGAAATTTACCGACTTGGAACCATTGTTACAAGTGTTCCTTGCCTGAATGAAATCTTCCTCTGTATAGAAGGTGTGAGTAATAAGGCACTTACAGGTAGCATCAAGGTGAAAAATTCAATGCCACGGCCGGGATTTGAACCACGAATCTCCTGGTTTCCCTCCAGTCGCTCTAACCCATTGAGCTACCATGGCCAAGTTGCCGTCATGACATACAATATACAACATACTTTTATCATTTCCTTTATGAAGCAGGCATTTCCCTCGTAACCTGTGACAACAAACAAGTCACAGGTTACGAGGAAAATGCCTGGTTCATAAAGGAAATGGTAAATGTCATGACGGCAAGTTGGCCATGGTAGCTCAGTGGGTTAGAGCGACTGGAGGGAAACCAGGAGATGTGTGGTTCAAATCCCAGCCATGGCATTGAATTTTTCATGTTGACTCTACCTATGCAAAACCTTAGCCTATATACGGCTAGTGTGAAGAAATGATTAATATCCATCAATTTACTAAAATAGTAAAGTACCTTTTTAAAGCTGTCCTAACTGGGTTTTACTCATATGCAAATCCTTTATTAAAGTTGGAAGTACATTAAATAATAATTTACCATTCCTTTTGAAATGACTGTACATTTTAGTTGGTCAGTGTAGGCTCTTTCTGCATGTAGTCCCTTTACTGTGAATATCAGCTTTCTAGAAAATGTTTCAGGGTTATCTATTACAAATAACAGTACAGCTAAGTATATATTCGCAAGCTAATGATAAGATGCTGGACATTTTGAAAAGCGGTTTGCAATGAACTGATCTTCTTGCCTCTGACATTATTCTTACTACCTTTTTTGTATAATAAATACATTTTTGGCATCCTCAGAGTTACCCTAGAACATTATTTCATTAGTCATTAGTGAACGAAAGTAAGCATAATAAGCCATTTTTAGAATGCTCTTATCAATTACCTGATTTATAGATTGATTGCAAAACATGCTGAGCTCAGTTTTTGCATTTACATTGGTATTGCAGAATCCTCAAATTACCCTAGTAAATCAGGTGGCATATATAAAACCAATTAAATTATATCAGGAATTTGCAGTGATCCTTCCTTTGCTCACTTATACACTGTAAACAGGTACTCTTAGTGTCTTTGCCGTACATGAAATTATGGCATTGAATTTGAAGCAGGAAGGAGGACTCTAATGTGTCAGTTCTAAACTTAAAATGATAAAAATAAACCATAACAGCTGTGCCAGCTGACTCTTCAGTGTAACTTTAAAGTGAAGCTTTTCAAGCAGAGGCACTTCTTGTCTTATTCAAAATAAAATATAAAATTACTGTCACATATATTAATTTATGCTGTAATTTAGTTCATGTTTATTTAATACTTATGGAAAACCAGTTGAGAGGATCAACAATGGAGGAAAGAGCTGATAGCTTACTTGACACAGGTTTAGGCAGTGATTGTGAATTTATTGTTGGAAATGAAAGGAAGGTGTGTTTGATAGTGGCAAATTATTAAATTAAAATTAGTCTGAGCATTGGTGAGATCCTGATATTTGCATTCAGTTTCCCTTTGAAAGCTAAGTACAAAATTACTGAAGGCATAAGTAGTGTAAGGTACTGGAACTGCAGTAAAACAAAATAAAAATGCTGGATGTAAAATATGCTTATAAGGAAATAAGTAATAATTATATTCTTTATTGGTTAATAGATTTAGTTACAAGTTTCAAGTCTCATCAAAAAAAGAAAACAAAAAAGTTAGTTTTATTTACAATTCATCAACTCTATACAGGCATTTCTCAATTAAGTATCTTTTAAGATCAGTCTGGAAATTGTTACCATTCAATGTTTTTAATTCCTTTGGTAGCTTATTATTTAAATTTTGCCCACTATGGGGGGGATCCCTTTATGTAGCATTTTTATTTACATATTCTCTATAGAAATTATTTTTTGTTCTTGTACTACAATCATGACAATCTTTCATTTGAATTCAATTTGTACATACCACATATATATACAAGGACTGTTCAATAAAGGATGATCATAATATTATTTGAAGCAAAAGGTTAGAAACAGTGATGTATATAACATCCAGTAATGCAGCCGAACTCGATGTTTGGAAAAAATTGCTAATTATAAAAAACAAACAGTATACTTTAAATTTCGAATTGCCATCTGAAAACTCTCTTTGGAAGTTCATCTCACAGTCAACAGATGCCACCACAGACAACCAGCAGCTCACTTCAGGAAACCACAGATCCAAACAGTCGGATAACTGCTGACAATGGGGACAAACCGTTCTCCGAAACATGTCCAATTAAGGATATTTGTGTTTGAATTACTGACTCATTACTTTGAATGATCATAATTTTTTTACAGTCATAATTTTTCGCACTAAAATTCAATCTTATTATATTCTGTTAGCTTAATGTGAAACAAACACGACGTAGTAGTTTCTTTGTTGGTACTCCTGATTCCCGCCTGTGAGAACCAGGTAAGTTCAGACATGTTGAGTATAGCCTACCGCTGCAATGGAGGTAAAATGCAATTAAAGTTGATGTTAGAGGAAAATCCAGAGTTTCTTTCAAACGTAATCACTGCTGATGAAACTTGGCTACATCATTTTGATCCTGAAAGTAAACAGCAAAGCTCAGTGTGGGAATCTCCTTCATCAGCAACCCCCAAAAAAGCAAAAGTGGTGCTTCTGCTGGGAAAGCTATGGCCATCTCATTCTTTGATATTCATGGAATGGTTTATCAGCATGTTGTACCTGTACACACATCAGTAACTGGAAAATACTACAGGGAGGCCCTGAAAGCATTGTAAGTCCATATCAGGTGCAAAAGACCACATTTCCGTGAAGCAAGCTGGATGCTGCACCATGATAATGCGTGGCTGCATATTGCCAATGTTGTGGCTGAATATCTTGCAAAAATCAACATGAAGTGCATCCCTCACCCTCCCTATAGTCTGAATTTAGTCCCATGTGACTTTTTTCTATTCCCTAACTGGAAGAAGCGCCTTCGTGGGAGGCATAAATCCATCATCAGAAGCAGTGGTGAAGGCTTTGGAGACGATTTTGAAGCATCTCTCAAAAAATGGTTTCCAGCATGTCTTTGAAGACTGGCAGAAATGCTGGGACAAGTGCATCACATTCAGGGGAGACTATTTTGAGAAGGACCATCAAAATTATGAGGATGAGTAAAGGTATGTTGTCAAAAAAAAAAAAAAAAAAGATTGTGATCATTCTTTATTGAACAGTCCTTGTATAGAAACAGTATCCCAGCATTCACAAAAATCTCCCTGCATGACACTCTACTATTTACATTAAATATGTGTCTTACACATTTCTTATGCAATACCAGTATTCTGTTTACACCTTACACCTCAATTTCCATACCGAAGTTTAGAGTAGATTAACATTATACACTATTTTTAGGTAAGACACATTTGGATATTTAGCCAAACTTCTCAGTAAATATAAATAAGAACTAACTTTTTTACACCACTTTCAATATGAGCTTCAAATGACATATTTTCGTCAACGATGGCTCCTAAAAATTTCATACATTTCTAACTTCTCAGTATATTCGCTGTCAATTGTCACATTTAGTACTTCATTTTTAGGCCTAACATTTTGGTGTCGGAACATGATTGATTTGATTTTTAGAGGATTTACTTTTAGGATGTTGAATTTTAAATAGTTACATAAATCTTGCATGTCTATGTTTCTTAACTTCTCTAAGCTGCTTACATCTTTGTTGTGTTAGATATGATAAGAATACAGGGAAATGCCCAATGTGTGGAGAAGAGGATACAGATTGGCATAGTATACTTTATTGCAAACAAAGATATGGAGAGAACAAATTTGGCAACAAAAGTGTGACAGTTTTAGGGAGGGGGGAGGTATTAATAATAAAGAAAATGTTATTGGTAAAAGGAGAAAAGAATGTAAGAAATATGGGTGAATGTCTGGGGAAAATTAGAGAGAAATGGTTAAGATTGATGAAGAATAACTAGCAATTAAGGGCTGGAAAACTTGAACGTGGGATACAAAGGAGAGGAGGGTCATCAATACACGGAAAACCAGGGGTTATGTGTATTGAGACCGAGACTCGAGGCAAGCAGGTAGGAAGGGTATGTTAGATGTGAATAAGTCATTTTGTTATTGTGTGAAAAAATGTTACAAATGTCAATGTATGAGTGAAAATGTATGTAGAAGAAAGATGAGAAAGATGAGAAATAAGTAATTCTAATTCTACATCTTTGTTAGCAAACATGACTGATGTATCATTTGCATATGTAACTATTTTATCATTTCTGGATTTACGAAGGTCATTTATGTACAGCAGAAATAGGAGAGCTCCAAGCACAGATCCTTGAACACCCACTTTTATGAATTCATAATCGTATTTACTAGATTCTACTGTGCATCTTGCTGATAATGGATTTCGATACATTGTTTTCAATCTAGAAGGTAGGAACACTCAACTTTCTAAGTTTCTAATAACAATTTCGGGATTTCTTATTGTGTAAGTTCGGTAATACACATTTTTAAATTTCTTTCCAAAAGTTGCTAGAAATGTGACAGATATTGATTTTTACTTAAATGATTTGAATATAGAGTGCATTGGTTTATTTAATTTTATTAGTGCACAAATATTTTGCTCCATAGTAAATTACAAGCTATTATCATTAGTGAAGAGAAGAACTCATTGTAGTCTCAAACCCATAATTAAAGAAGCAGTATCACAAGAATTCCAAGTTCCTGAACCCAAACTTGCATTGAATATTCCATTCAGCTGTAAGAGTGATTGGAACTGAATTACCATCTAAATTTTTGCTAATTTAGTTGACTGTTTCTTAATCACAGATTTGTTTAGAACATTTACAGGACCTAAGGGCTTAACTTTCCAATAGGTATGCATCAATACTAGTTTTTCTTGATGTCGATACGTGATATTTTCCACGATACCCAATACTTTGATGCTCAATACTGTAATTTCTACTTCTAGTTTCAATACAAAATAGAATATATGCCAATAAGAATTCTTCTTACATCGTAAGCAAAATTGTGAATGGAAGCAATATTTCTTTCAGTAAATAGGTGTACACTATTTTATGTATATGTTTTAAAATACTAATATTTTTAATGCACAGGTTCATTTCAAGGCATGCAAAGCTTTTCTTACTCGAGCAAGTCCAGTATTTGAGAGAATGTTCCATGGAGGACTGGAGATTCCCAGTGTTACTGAAGTGCCTGATATTGAGCCAGATGTGTTCCTGATAATGCTCAAGTAGGCTACTAATATTTTTGTAATATGTAAATGAGGAAGATGTTTATCCACATTTCTTTTAATTTGAAAATACGATGTGTAACAATCGTGTTACTTATTACACAAATATAAATATATGTTACAAAGGCTTCTCTTATCTTAAGAAATTGGTGTTAATACTTCTTACTAATGGAGGTCGATTTCAAAAACAGATTGTTTTCTGATAAACTTATTTCTTTTAATGTAACTGCCTTATTTAAAGAAGTGGTTGAATTCAATAAATTTACATGAGGACTTATTATTGATTTTGTTAATTGACCAAATAGTGGTTAACTATAAAGCCCGAGCCTTAAAGTACTTACATGTTGTAAGTCACCATTAAAGTAGTTGTCTCATGTGTTTATGAGAACTCCCAGTGGTTTACCGGGAAAAACACGAGTCAGTTGGAGAATTTAATGTCATATCAGCACGCTGGTCATGGTAGCTTAATGGTTAGAGTGGCTGGACGGAGACCAGAAGATCCATGGTTTAAATCCCGGCTTTGGCATTGAATTTTTCAGACTGACTCTACGTTTCCATAACTTACTGATTTTTGTTTGGATCAAAATTTTTTCACTTTTAATGGTGAATTTTTTCAACAAACTTCTCGCTTAGCAATTGGTAATCCTCTTTCACGTTTTCTTGCTGATCTTTTTATGAGTTTTTTTCGAAATTCAAGTCACTAAAGCTTGACTTTTAAAACATGGTATAGATATGTTGATGATATTTTTGCTATTGTTCCTATAAACAAATTAACAATGCTTTAAAATTACTACATTTACAAGATAAAGCTATAAAATTCACATTAGAAACTGAAATTAATGGATTTCTTCCTTTTCTATATTTGAAGATAATAAGAAATTATAACAAATTAGATTTTGGTATTTATAGGAAGTCTACTCATATTGATAATTACATAAAAAATAAAAGTTTTAACCCCTTTTCACATAAAGTTGCTGTTTTTAATAGTTTGATTTATAGATAAATAGATATAGCCCTGAATAAAGAAGAATTTAACAAAGAATATAAATATACTATTAATACTGCTTTAATTAATGGTTTTAAAAAAGATTTTATACAAAAGAAGATTGGAAAATTTAAATATAAAAAAACTGTTAATGATATTTCTACCCTTAAAAAATAAAAGACTATAATTTTAAAAAATTTACTTATCATCCTTGGGTTAATAAACATTTTCAATTTTGTTTAAAGAAGTTGGTATAACTTTAGTTCCTCAAAATAAATATAGTATTAAAAATTTACTACATTTGTCTTTAAAAGATAAAATTCCTAATAATAAAAAATCTGGTATTTATCAATTTAATTGTTTAGATTGTGATCAGGTTTATATTGGAAAGACGAAACGTAATTTGGAAACCAGAACATTTTCGTAACATTAAGTATAATCAAACTGATAAATCGGCCGTAGCAGATCATTTTTGGTCATTTAACCATGAAATAAATCCTGAAGTTAAATTATTAAAACAATTAAATGGTCCGATAGATTTAATAGTTTGGGAAAAGATATTTATTTTAAAAAATAAGCATCGCTTAATGAATTTTGAAATACCAGCAGTTGATTCTGTTTTTAGGTTTGTTTCGTTTTCAAATGTTGGTAATACTAAAAAAGCATAAGAAAAACATGGTAACTGGAATCCTTGACAACGGAGTTGACTGATGATGAAAACAATCTGTTTTAGAAATCGATCTCCATTAGAAAGAAGAATTAACACCAATTTCTTAAGATAAGTGAAGCCTTTGTAACAAATATTTATATTTGTTGAATATTTATTGCTTCACTGTAGCTAGCTTCATTTTCTATGTAATTGTGTTACTTTTTTCTATACATTGTTTTATAGGGATTTTACATATTATTCCTACAGTATATATCCACATACATGTGTTTTCATATTTGTGTACTTTAAATTAGTTATGGTAAACAGTGCTTAGAAATAGCTCGAAATATATTAGAGCACATAATAGAAATGTGTATTTTGGTCACAGCTTGCTTGATTACTTACAAAATATAACAAGGATATAATAGGATCCAAACATTAGCCTACACATGGCTAGTGTGGAAGAAGGATTAATTTTCAACAATTAACCTAATAGTGGTAACAATGAAGCCTGGGCTTAGGATTAGGATTACAAGGAGGGAATTCGGCACTGAAACCTGTGGTTTATTGTACCTAAGCCCCAATTGGGGCATTTCTGGAAGGAAGGATGAAGCGAGAGAAGACAGAGGGTGGCCAACCCATGGAGTCAAGACAGTGATGAGACACCCGCCGACACTTCTATGCTGAAAGAGACCACCAGATGAGAGATGATGTGAAATGATAATAGAGATTAATTAAGACTAAGTTAAATAAAACTAATATCCTTCAACGTTATAAATAAAGAATACTGTCTTAAGTCTTAGTACAGGAAATTCAGGGAATGTAGTTAACCTACCCAGCACTTGCCTGGCAACCCGGGAAAACCCCTGAAAAACCCCATGGGTCAGGTACTTCTGTCATGGGAATCGACCCCAGGCCTCCCAAATGCGGGCCACAGATGAAACTGAAAGAGCTATCCCACTCGGTTAAGCCTGGGCTTAAGTACTTACAGCATAGTAAGTTGCCACATACGGTGTGTATCTTATTGTATATGAG
This sequence comes from Mantis religiosa, assembly GCA_030765055.1. Classification (NCBI taxonomy): domain Eukaryota; kingdom Metazoa; phylum Arthropoda; class Insecta; order Mantodea; family Mantidae; genus Mantis; species Mantis religiosa. The sequence goes on from CM060959.1 coordinate 31,422,705, forward strand.
AACCCCTAGTGATTTACCAGGAAAATATTAGTCAGTTGGTGAATTTATGTCATGATGGCACGTTGGCCATGGCAACTCAATGGTTAAGAGCAATCGGATGGAGACTGGGAGATCCATGGTTCAAATCCTGACTATGGCATTAAATATTTCAGTCTGACTCTACCAATCCAAACATTGCATTCTGTTTTGCAGACATAATAACATGCATTTTTATGCCAATCTACAAACCCCATAATTTTCTAATTTATTTATTATAACTAGACCACAAACAAAATGCTGTTGGAAATGAAATGTGTAGTGTTTGTGGCTTACCAATACTGAAGTCCTCTAGCTTTCCCCCTCTATCATCATTTTAGGTTGCCTCTCCTCCATCCCGCGGGCTGCACTAGTCATGTTTCATTCACTGTTACATTCACTCTTTGCATTTTCTGCTGAATCACTGCGTTGTTCCTCAGGGTTTAAAGAGACTATGATTCTATCTATTTGTTGATTGACTGTGAGGTCTTGTCTGAGATAATTATTTTCTGCTAACTTTGAAAATCAAAACAGTATTAAAATACTGTGAATTTGTGGATTTGTAGAATTAAAAGTCCAATTTGCTGAAATTCTAAATGTTCTTTATTTCCAGAAATACACTGTTCAATTTTCACGTAACAACATTACATCACATATACAACACAATCTTCCAAGGTTGATGACAATAACAAACAGCATTCAGTTTACATCAGCTCTCATTACAACAACACTCTCAGCTGTTCTCTGCTTACCTCTTGCGACTCACTCTCGTTTTACAACTGTCCGCTGGCATGTCACAATCTCTTATATATCTCATTCATAAATTCGAGAGGTTTCCGGAACAAATAGGAAAACAACCTTTCAGTAGAACCTTCCAAACGTGAAATCCTACCTGTGCCGACAAGTCCTTTATCTCAGCTATCTTTATTTGCCAGCTCTTTGTGTACACTTGCAGCGCTATCATAGATAACGGCTTTGCGCGAACCTTTTATGTGCGTTGCTGTGACAATACACTCATTTCGTGTGGTTTGTGCTCTGTCACATGCAGGAAGGGAGGGGTGAGAGTCACGTGATGCTTGGATGGCAAGAAGGGGAGAAGCCTCTCCTCGCACATGTGCACACTGACCGCAGTTTGTTTGTGGTCTACCTGTAGTATACCTATATTAACAGAATCAAAAGCTTTTGATAAACCCAAAAGTCCAAAAAGTTACCTTTTCGTGTGTTTTATGTGTCAGTTATATAATTATTTATTTTATTTGTTGCATAATAGTTGAATGTTACTTTTGGAGCCCAAATTGCCATTTTAATATTATGTTCAACTTAGTAAAATAGTTTTATGGTTAATTTAAAAGCACCATTATTTTTGAAATAGTCATAATAACTTTCTTGTTCCCTTTTTCTTTAAACAGTGGCCTTTAATACATCTGGAAATATCCCTTGAATTAATGATGCAGTAATATATGTCAGAAATTTGTTTTCTTCTGTGGTTTTCTTTGACTGAAGATGCAGACAAGAGTTCGTGAAATCGATATCAATTAGAAAGAAGAGTTAACACCATTTTCTTAAGTTAAGTGAAGTTTTTGTTACAAATTTTTATATTTGTATAATATTCATTTCTTCACTGTAGCTAGCTTCATTTCTACGTAATAATAACATGCATTTTCATGTCAATCTACAAACCCCATAATTTTCTAATTTATTTATTGGTATATCTGTATTAACAGAGTCAAAAGCTTTTGATAAATCCGGAAGTCCAAAAAGTTATCTTTTCTCATTTGTTTTATGTGTCAGTTATATAATTATTTATCTTATTTGCTGCATAGTTGTTGATTGTTTCTTTTGGAACCAAAATTGCCATTTTAATATTATGCTCAATTTAGTAAAATAGTTTTATGGTTAATTTAGAAGCACCATTATTTTTTAAATAGTTGGACATAATATAATTGGCCAATAACTTTCTTGTTCCCTTTTTTTTAAACAGTGGCCTTACATACATCTGGAAATATCCCTTGAATTAATGATGCAGTAATATATGTCAGTCCAAACTAATAGTTTTTAAGTGTTCTTAAAAGTAACAGTGACATTTTGGTTAATTGATGGAAATTAATCATTTCTTCACACTAGCCGTATATAGGCTAAGGTTTTTAGATGGAAACCAGGAGATCCATGGTTCAAATTCCATGGCATTGAATTTTTCATGTTGACTCTAAGAGTGACATGTTGGTAGATTTGCTGACATGTAACAGAACTCCTGCGGTAAACTGGCAATGGTAATATGACATATTGATTGCATCTTTAACAAACAAAATATTCCTCAACAAAAAGAATAAAGATAAAGGTGTATATTTTTCTTAAAAAAAATTGTTTCTAGAACATATTCATGTATTACATCCCTGCACCTCAGCCTTCCATATTGCATAGTGTGTTTACTGCTGTCTAATTGAAACCATTTCCATACAGTTCTTTACATTAACTAAAAGTGAGTAGAAAGTAAGATGTCCACATGAAATATATATGTACAGTTATAAATAGAGAAATAATGTAACTGCTTTTCATACTTATATTACTCCCTTTTATTTTAAATTTCAGGTTCATGTATGGATCAAAATGGGCATTTGAATCTAATGAACAAGCAATGAGTGTATGTTATGGAGCACATAAATACATGCTGAAAGAACTATTGGATCGTTGTGTAGAATACCTGTGGCCACAGAAAGTAGATGATGTGTGGACAGCATTACAATGTGCCTCTTTATATTACCTAACTGATTTGAAAGAAGCAGCACTTAAGGTATACTATTAGCTGCTGATTGATTCAGATGCAGAATACGTGTAATTCCGGAATTATTTTTGATTTTAACAATTTGTATCTGGACACACAGGATAAATCAGATACCTTCGTAGCAAATAAAATAACAATCTTTACCTAAGGTTCTTTTTCTTATGCTAAACCAATTACATTTAAATATGACATGGCATTAGTCTGGGCTCATTGCCTGTCATATCACAATCTAAGATTACTACTGTTAATACTTAAAATCTAATATTGTGAGCAAGTTTCTAAATAATAATGTAAACAGAATACTTACGCCCATTTTCCATTTTTTTTTTCCAACCTCATTGCCTTTAATTTTCTTTCGCTAAAAGTTCTTTCAACTGACACATTTTAGATTAATATCTATTATACGCTGACAAAATGCAGATACATCCATCTGCTACAGCTGGACAATAATGAAGTATAGTTTAAAGTTTCATAGTTTAGACTGCTTTTGGTTTCAATTGATTAATTAATTTCTAATAATGATGTATGTTAGGTTTTAGGATATTGGCATGGCAGCTGTGAATGTCTACCATAAAGGGATTATGTATGAGTTATTCCATTTCACCAACTTTGTTATTTGCTGCTTTTGAAAAAAAAAAAATCCTGTCCAAGTAACATATCCTAACAAATTCAAACTTAAATGTGAAATACACATACTGGTAGGCAAGTATGACCTATTTAAATGTGTTAGTAAGAATTTAATCTTTGCACACAAGTCATCGTACAAACAAAAGTTTTTTACAGGTGAAATTCAAAGAAATATGTATTCCAATGGAATTAGCATGTTCTATATGCTAGTTTTAAAACTGTCTCTCATTTCTAATCAAACATGAAACCAATGAAAACTTTCAAAATTAAAGTTGAAAGTATTTAGGATATAAATCTAGAATATAACTGTGATCAACATGCTTAAATGAACAGTAACGGCACATTAGTGTGTAACATAACCCATTACTGGGCCAGAGCCTGCCGGCCTCAGAACCAAATTTGCAAGGCAGAGGGTGGGTAATCATCCACCCAATATGGAGAGATGGTCAGTATCTTGACCTCCCTAGCCGGTAAGTTGGCTTTCTACACCAGGGTTCGCTACCTAGCGTAGCTTCTCAATTTCCATACAATGCTGAGTGGGCAATGGTCCTATACCTGGGACTTAAAATTTGCATCCAGCAGGGGTCCCAGATACATTCCGTGGCAGGGAGCCAAAGCACAACGCTCTAGCCCACTATGCCGTGGCACAGGACACATCATTGTGTGTATGCCCATTATAATTTGATAAAGGAACAGCTTATTATGATTAATATAAAATAAAATAAAATTGAACATTAGACATAAGCTAATGCAATTTTTATTCTTTGCAACAGATAGTACGTGTTTATTCACATATGGTGCTTGCCAACCCAAATTTTGAGACTTTACCAAAATCCTGTATTATAGAAATTCTACAGGAAGATCGTTTAACTGTTACTTCAGAAATAGAAGTCTTTGAAGCCATATGCAGATGGGCGGCTGCACAGTGTCGTGAAAAAGGTAAACAAAAAATACACACTTAAACTTTGAGTTTCTGATTATAAGATGTCAAGAGAAACTTATGTTTATATTTCTTATTAAGATTCTAATTTACAGTAGCTACAAAATAAGAATGAACATGGGTTGAGCCAATACGGTTATCCTACTGTCTTGGTGTTACCAGTTCCACGGCAAGTGGGTGACAGAGATGGAAGATATATCTATCTTTGTAAAAAATCTGGAAAGTATCATACAGATGCTGACAGAGAAGTTAGCTTAATATTTCAGCATGCCTGTGAGAACATACACAATGATTATCGCACAATCTGAACCTTAAAACCTTGAACTGGAGAACAGTTCACTTACGTAGCTATCGTTCATATGTGCACAAAACAAAATGATTCAAATTAGATGCATTCCACAAAATAAGGTGTTTGCTACAGTGAAACAAAATAGTGACATTTCAGCGATTTGTGAATATAGTTTCCATTTTAATTATGCCATATTTGTATACTGCCTGTAATGGACTTTATACCAATTTTTCTTTCATTAAAATACTTAATAAATACGGAAGATATGAATGTGCATTTATGATGTATTTTTACACCACGAATCTCATGTAGTAATGTTATGCATTGTGCGCAGAAATTTTAGTCTTGCAGCAACAATATTGCTTTCAAGCAGAAATTTGCGACCATCATTTGTTCTCATATATCTGAACCGGAATCATTAATATTAATCAGAATATTATGCAAACAAGATAAAGAATCTGTATATTCTGTTTTCCCCCTTCATTAAATTGGTCAGTCTTTAGGCAGTTGGATATACCCTTGTCATATAAATCATAAATTGTTGTGAAACACACTTTTGAAAATTTTCTCAGTTGGTAGCACGTTATTAGCTGCTCGATGTTTCCCTGGAGATCTAAATATGAAAACTTCTCCTAATTTGGTAAACTGTTTGCCTTCTTTAACAATGTTCATGACAGAATGAGCACTCACGTGACAAGCTTGTAACATTAATTCTCGACTCTGAGCGAAATTTGTACTTTCGAAAATGTCTTTAATTATAGTGATAATAATATTTATTCACCATTTGGTAACTGACATCTGTTTGGAAAAGGAATACACATTAACAAGCATATTTGTAGCATATTTATGTAAAATCTTGTTGTTTCGCAGTTACTACTAGGTGCACCAGTACTAGGCTTGCTAAGCGGTATGTTTACTAACTTTGAAAAGCACATGTGCGCTCTTAAAAGATCAACACTTTACTGAATGCAGGGTACAAAATGCAACTGCAGCATACCAGTGTATGCCGCTAACAGTTCACTAACAGTTAATTCTTTTCTTTCTAGTCAAGCACCTTATCTTTCCATACCTTTGAAACCAGATGTGCTACAAACTTGAGGTTTGAACAGTAATTCTCAGAAAAATTAGCTCTGTAATTTGGGAAAAACAAAATAATTCTTTAATTGGTATCTTTAGAGTGCGCAAAGAAATTCGCTGCATACTTTGGCAAAGCGAGCAGTATGCGTGCTTATCTGTACAACGTTGCACACACCACATTGCCTAGTAGCCATACATCAGCCATGCCTAGCCCCACCTTATGTTCATTCCTATTTTGTAGCTACCTTAGCAACCAAATATGCTACAGACCTTGCGTTATTTGCTGCAGAATATGCTATTTGCCTTGTGTTTTTTACACCTTAATGAATGTATCTAAACAGGTTGAAATGAATGTTCAAATAACATTGAGGCCTGAAGTTATCTGATTTTCAACATTAAACAAAGGAAAAAAATGCTTAGTTAACATTAATCAGTAGCTTGAACCCATTGAGATTCAAATTTAAGTTGCAAAATTAAATATAACTGATATTCTAACATCGTCATGTGGTCTTAAATGCATGAATCTATATTATACTCAGAATAATTTGCAACCAACAATACAAACACTTTTGTATGCTTTCTCATGATTTTTGACTGGAAAGATACGAGGATTTTTACTTCTGCAATTCTCTGTAAAGTAAAACATCTGTCAGCACATGTTGTGTTTATATAAAGTTACTGTTTTACATGCACATTTATTAAAGTTACTTTTCCTTGATTAACAGGTGTAGCTGTGAATGAGTATAATAAAAGGAAAGAACTGCAGGATGTTATCAGATATATTCGTTTCCTGTCTCTTAGTGCTTCAGAGTTTGCTGAGGGTCCAGGTGAATCAGATGTGCTTACTGCAGAAGAAAAATTAGCCATCTTAAAAGCTATAGTTACTAATGGAAGAACTACCTTACCAACATTTTTCTGTTCCATTCAAGAACCACGAAAAGAATGTTTGGATTACACATAGAAACATAAAAACTGCTTCTTTCTGAATATTACTAAAGCTTTGTACTTGCCATCACAGTTGCAGTTTTGTGGTTAAGCAAGAATCTCAGTTTTTATTCAGTCAGTTCAACAAATTAAGCACAGTACAAAATTGAATCGAGAATATATTGACACATTGCTTCACTCACACTGTTTATTCACAGGACATGTTTCAAGAGCTCTTGCTCCTATCCTCAGCTGATACTCGACTAGTGCAAGTTGTAGTGGTTTCTTCTTTCTCCGTATTGTCAATAGATGGCGTGATGTACTTGTCAAAGATGTCCGGTGGTGGAGTTTCAAAATTCATGACCACCGGACATCTTTGACAAGTACATCACGCCATCTATTGACAATATGGAGAAAGAAGAAACCACTACAACTTGCACTAGTCGAGTATCAGCTGAGGATAGGAGCAAGAGCTCTTGAAACATGTCCTGTGAATAAACAGTGTGAGTGAAGCAATGTGTCAATATATTCTCGTTTCAATTTTGTACTAGTTTGTGCTTCACTGTCCCTACGCTTCTTTCAAGTTTATACTTTGAGAAATTAAGCACAGTTTGTTCCTTTGAGACTGCCTACTGTTAAGTGACTGCTTATTCAAAATCTATGGAAAAAATTACAACATGTTTGATATTCCTGGATTGCAACTTGGAATTCCTTTCAAAATAGGCATTCCTTATCTGTTTCAAAGATGAAAGTACAGGGATGTTCATTTAAAACCTAACAGAGCATACAGTTAAATTAATTGGGAGTCGATTAATAACAGAAAACAACACTCACTTTTAAACTTTCCCGGAACATGTTTCTGAGGCCTTCCCCCTATCTTCAGCCGGACACCGAAGTCGATGTCCGGCTGAAGATAGAGGAAAGGCCTCAGAAACATGTTCCGGGAAAGTTTAAAAGTGAGTGTTGTTTTGTGTTATTAATCGACTCCCAATTAATTTAATTTATACAACACTGTTTTCAACACTTCCATGGAAGGATTTAGAGCATACAGTGTTTCGCCTCTCCTGGGACCACTACTGGCTGCCGTTGTGCATAGGGTCTAGTGGTGTGCACTCCACTTGGCAGTATTGTACTGGCCATTAACATGAAAAGGCACTTGATTCTATAGCAACACACTGTTGTGTGTAAAAGTTACTATAAATGGGAATTATCAAGTTCTTTTTGCACAGAGTATATTCAAACATTCCCTGATGAAGTGCCTCCTTCCAGATTTACAATTCATGAGATTGTAAAGAAATTCAAAACCACTAGTTCTGTGACCAAAACAAAAAAAAAAAAAAAAAAACAAAAAAAAAAAAAAAAAATGAAAGCATAAATGTACAGTTTAAGTTAATTGGTGGAAATTAATAATTTCTTCACACTAGCCGTACATAGGCTAAGATTTTGTATGGATAAAGTCAACATGAAAAATTCAATGCCAAGGCCGGGATTTGAACCACGGATCTCCTGGTTTCTGTCCAGTCGCTCTAACCCATCGAGCTACCATGACCAATGTGCTGTCCTGACATTATATTCTCCAGTTGACTCATATATTCCTGGTAAACCACTATGGGCTCTCGTATCTGAGATATACTGTTTATGGCGACTTACTATCGTAAGTAGTTAAATCCCAGGCTTCATCATTTAACTCTTATTATTTAATATAAAATATGAGTAGCTGGCATGCTTATTTATTAATGTTAATTGGTGGAAATTAATCATTTCTTCACACTAGCCGTACATGGCATTGAATTTTTCATGTTGACTCTATCCATACAAAGCCTTAGCCTATGCCAATTGAATTGAATTGAACTTTCTGGATGTACCTCGTATAACAGTATGTATGTATATATGTATATGTATATATATAATTATAAAAATGCCATTTTGGGGTAACTTCGTTCATATTCATAAACAAATTGTTATTTTATAGACCAAATTAAATAAGCTTAGGTATTGATGGAAATTAATTGTTCTTCCATACTAGCCGTGTGTAGGCAATGATTTGAAGGTATAGTCAGATTGAAAAATTCAATGCCATAGCTGGAATTTGAACCACTGATCTCCAGCTCTGTCTAGTTTCTCTTAACTATTGAGCTACTATGGCCAACATGCCAGCATGATATTAAGTCACCACAAAAGGTGTGTATCTCATTGTATATGAGAACCCCTAGTGGTTTACCGAGAAAATACGAGTCAATTGGAGAATTTAATGTTGCTACTGCTTGTACATGGGTCATAACTACAGATGGTTCATCAACCTGTCTGAATCTGAACAAACTGTAATTTCATTTGCAGTAACACTGCATGATGCAATAATGCCTTCCTCTGTAATTGCTTTATAACCTCCATCTTAGTCGATTTGCCACCAGGTGACAATGTCATCTTCATCAACATCGGAATGGCCATCAATATTTTTAAAAATGTCTCTAAAATTTTCTTTCACACTTATTTGTTCTTCTTCATTATTGTTTCCTGGCAATCACACACTCCAGGCCACAACTTTTTCCATGACTTTATCAAAGTATTTCTTCCAACTAATCCTTGTTTCACGTAAGCTTGCCCCGTATCTCTTAACGGTCATGTGACCTTATTACATCCCATTGGCTGCTGTTGTGGTGCAGACTGTTGTGCGGTAAAAATTAGTTCGTTATTTAACATGGTGATATATCTTTATATGTTGGAAGAGAATTGTCAAATTTATACTTTCGTAACTGTTTTAATGAAATATATTACGCAAAAGAGCTGATTTATCTGAAATGCATGTTAATTTTTAAACGAAGTAAAGAGGAGGTTCCTTTGCTCTCAAGCATGTGATTTAGCGGTAGTGATGACATATTTGTTTATGACTTTTATCACTGACCTTGTTTTGAACTGGATTAGTCATATATCGCCATCTGTTGGTGTGCTGTGCCGAGTACTAGAGCTAAATTATTTTACTGATCGTTTATTGTGCATGTACTTATTATATTATAATGGCAGAGTCTAGCGCCAGTTTTTTGCTGAAGCATCACAAGGGAAAACCTTTACAAAGCGGCAAAAAAAGAATTGTTGTGCATGTGTTTAATGCACTCACAGGGAAGAATCCGTCTTTGTCAGTGAGAGAAGTCGAACAGCTGAACTTACAGGTGTGAGTGTTAGATGCGTAGGAACATCGCGGCATGAAATTGAGACAACAGGAAAACTTACCACTCCAGCGGCGTTATTGCTGTGTGACGAAGACGTTATTTAAGGACAATCGGACTGTACCACGATACAAGTCGCAAAGTATACTACCTTGACGAGACTTGGGTGAATGAAGAACACACAAGTATGGCGTGACATGACTTTTAAGACTGAAAGACAAGCATTTTTGCAAGGTATGTGCGCTGGTTTAAAAAATCCCAGTGGAAAAGGCCGAAGGCCTTTCATTATAAACTTATTCCAGTTTCATTGCTCATTCATTCAGTTTCAACTTGCTAGTTTCATTATAAACTTCATTATTTTTGCATTCCTTCATATTCTTATTTGTATGATTTTATCTATCTTCCTGGCAATTATTATGACGTTTACTGCAGGTTTCAACGTGATGGGAAGGCACCGCCTATGGCCTATGGCGCGAAAGCATTAGCCAATTAGGATGAGGGGGAAGGTAAGTTGCACACGGACTGATACATGTCAGCGGAGCAAGGTTATATGAAACAGAGATTAGGTGCCAAGCAGGTGCAATGAGTTAAATGAGTTTACCCGCAGACAATGGAGTAATGTATCTACTGGAAGAGAAACTTTGAAAAAGTATTGGAAAAAGTTGTGGCCTGTAATGTGTGATTGCCCCAGAAAACAAGATTGAAGAAGAAGATATTGTCAATTGGTGGCAGATCGACTATGATGGAGGTTATAGTCAGCATTCACATGTGTAACATATGGAGTGCCTCAGGGGTCAAAATTGGGGCCATATCTATTTATATTATATACAAATTTTTTATTTAAAATAATACAGGATGCAGGAGGATTAGCCATTGGATATGCAGATGATACAACTCTAGTGGTAACAGGTAAGACAGCGGCAGAAGTTCAGGAAAAAGCAAACTCCTTATTAGAATCAATTAGCACTTATTTAGAAGTACTGGGAATGGTACTAAACACAAACAAAACCGAATGGATGCAAATTCAACTCGGTAATAGAACAAACTCTGACAACACATTAACAGTAAAAAATAAGCAAATTAGCCATGGGACACAGACAAACCTTTTAGGATTAGTTATAGATGGTAGTTTAAAATGGCACAAACATATAGAAAAGATCAACAAGAAAATAAACAAGGGCATATATGTATTAAAACAGACAACACAAATTATGGATGAAGTCAGTGCACTAAAGGTTTATTATGCATTTATACATGCACACCTAAGTTATGGGGAGCAGCAGGTAAGAAAAATATGTTAAAAACATTTAAGCAACAAAAAAGAGCAATAAGAATAATGGAAAAAATCCCTAGGAGACAATCATGTAAAAGTAGTTTTAAAAAACTTAAGATACTCACACTACCCTGTTTATATATATTTGAGTGTCTCAAACATGTAATAAGAAACCACTTAGAAGGAGAAAATAGAAACATTCATGAATATTGTCACCTGAACGTCGGAATTCCCAATAGAACCTGCCAGCAGTAGGGCCAGACGGGAAGCATTCAGGCCATGCCTACCCATTTATTTCGTTTCACCAACTGAGGGGACGATTATAAGAGCGGCACGAGCCCTGTACCGTCTCTTTCCCCTCTCACCAGACGTCTGGAAATATCGGGATAATTGTGCGAGCCGCGAACCTTCCAGAAATGGCGATCTTCCCTATATAAGGCCTGCAGTGGACGGTTCAATGAGTTCTTGGCGAGCAGCCGTGAGGAGCACCGATTGAGGGGACGGATTGGAAGACGGTGTACGTGTATCAGAGAAGTTGTACGTAACTGTGAGCGTGCAATGGACCTGTGACAGATGAACTGGTGAATTGTAATTGTGTGTGCTAAGTAATTCTATGTAATCGGCAAGTGTTCCAACTGTAATTCGGTGGAAATAAAGATCATTTTGAGTTTGTGCAATTGGACTTTTAATTTCACGAACCCACAAAGTCACAATATAATACAAGAACAAAACAGAACTACTTTAGAAATAGGTTCAGGGGAACATTAGCTGCCAAATGTATTGAAAGTACCGCAAAAAATTTATACAATCATTTACCTTACTCTATCAAGGCAATAAATGAAGTGAAGAAAATTTTCACAATAAAGACTTACCTAGTGTAAAATGCTTTCTACTCAATTGACAAATCAAAAATGGAAGAGTGACTTGGTTTATTAAATTTTGTTATCAATCTATTTTGCATATCTAGAACTGCTAATAATCTGTAAATAGATTTATTTGTTGAAGTAATGAGTTGGTATTCAAACACAACATCACTTAAAATATCCTTACTTGAACAATTGTTTCGGAGACCGGTTTGTCCCCATCATCAGCAACTATCCAACTGGTTGGATCCGTGGTTTCTTGAAGTGAGCTGGTTGTTTGAGGTGACATCTGTTGGTTGTGAGATGAACTTCCAAAGAGAGTTTTCAGGCGGCAATTCGAAATTTAACGTATACTGTTTGTTTTTTATAATTAGCAACTTCTCCCAAACATCGAGCTCAGCTGCATTATTGGCTGGCTTTAATAGTTTTATATTTGGTACAATTTCATGATTGGTAGACCAAAAATGGTGGGCTATTGCTGATTTTTCCATTTGTTTGTATTTCACACATCTCATATGTTCCTGTAATCTAATTTGTAAACTTCTTTTGGTTTTTCCTATGTAGAACTTATTACAGTCTGAGCAGTTTATTTTGTATATACCTGATTTCTTGTTTTCAGGTACTGGGTCTTTCAGGTTGTTGCATAATAAGTTTTTTAAACTGAATTTATTTATTGGGGCTAGGGTGATGTTATACTTCTTGAATATCTTGTTGAATTTATGATGTACTTTGGGATGATATGTGAATTTCTTGAACTGTTTCTCGGATTTTGAATCTGTTAGTTTTGTGGTATCCAATATGTTTTTTTGTTTCTTAAATTTCCAAATTTTCTTTTCTAATAATTTTTTACTGTATCCATTAATTGCAGCTATGTTAATCATTTGGTTATATTCTTTGTTGTATTCATTCTGTTTCAATGGGATGTTGATTAGTCTATGTGCTAAACTGTTCAAAACTGCATGTTTGTGGGGTGTCGGGTTGTAGCTATCGTTCTTGATGTAATTGTCTGTTTGTGTTGGCTTCTGGTAGATGCCAAAAGATATGTTATTTAGTTCATGAATTATCTTCAGATCTAGGAAAGGTAGGTAGCCATCTTTTTCTATCTCTATTGTGAACTTTATTGTTTTATTCTGTATGTTCAGTAGTTTTAAGGAATCTTGTATGAATTTGTGTGGAACAATGGCAAAAATATCATCAACATATCTGTACCAGCATTTGAAGATGTATGGGAAGGATGATGTGATATGTGTTTCAAAGTAGCTCATAAAGAGGTTGGCTAGGAAAGGTGAAAGTGGATTGCCCATTGTTAGGCCTGAGGTCTGTTGATAGAATTGACCGTTGAATGTAAAGAAATTTTGATGTATGCATAAATGAGTAAGTTTTGTGAGATCTTCTATTGAAACTCCGAAACAATTGTTCTCCGAACTCCGAATTGGTCTCCGAAACAATTGTTCAAGTAAGGATATTTTAAGTGATGTTGTGTTTGAATACCAACTCATTACTTCAATTGTTATATACATCACTGTTTCTAACCTTTTGCTTCAAATAATAAGATTTATTTGTTTTTATTATTGAACTGTAAAAATGTAATTGTAGTGTTATTTTTTGACGATGCTTTGTAAAAAATGTTGCAAATGGCAGAATAAATCTAAAGGCATTATTGTATCATGTAGTATTACTGAAAATGAAATTACAGAGTGTTCAGATTCACACAGTGTTGATGAACCAGCTGTGGTTATGACCCATGCACAAGCAGTAGCAAACATACAGAAATTGATGCTTTATTTCGAGAATCAAGCTGAAATATTACCAATTAACTTCCAATGTTAAAGCAGATGCGAGATCATGCTGTTTGTAAGCGATATACTAAACTGAGACAGAAGAAGCTCAGTGTCTTTTTTACTCCAGATTAGTTTGTAGCTATTTTGTGAACAATGCAAATATATAAGCTATTACAGTGCATACAGTATATGCATTTTTAGATGAAGTGTGGTGGTAGTAATATCTAAACTCCATTCACTATATTATCGCTTCTCCGTCATTCTCTGGATAATCCAGATTTTTGTTGACTCGGATAAGCCATGGTCCCAGTTGATCCTGGTAAACAAGGTTCTACTGTACTTCACTATTTCCATACCCTAAGTTTCTGGTTCATCAGCCGCTTGCCTAATTCTCTGCATTCAAATTACAAAATCAAATCAAATAAGAAGTATTTTGGACTGCAGCCAAAGCTTCAGTTACCTATTTTTATAGGAAGTAATTTAAAATCTACTACTGAAAAACCTATAACACTCTCAACAAAAAAGTAGCACTTCATTATATAAGTTTTATTTACACATTTTACATGCAACACCAGGATGTTCAGTAAGTCATCATTTTCTTAGTATTTATTGCAAAAGATATAAAGATTTAACACTTAAGTTTTTCTTTAAAGGTTTAATATCCACTTTTTTGGTTTTCTCATGTATTTTCAAACCTATCACAGAAGAATCTCATTACATTCTAAGGATCTGAAGGTGAAAGGAACTTGTTTTACAAAAGTAATAAATCAGTTCAATGTTCATGAAACTTTGAGTACCATTTATGCATTACAAAATATAATTTTCTTAGCACTTTCTCTCCATTACAACATGGCCAGCAGTGGTAGTCTAAATATTCAGTCTTTTAATACAATTTAATAATGCAGCACAGACATGAATGTTGCTGAAGAAACACTATCATATAACTTAGGAAATATGACTTACACAAAAGAATGTAAAAGTGTTACGAAGTCTACTATTAATAAATGGAGATGAATTTTAATAGAACATGTTTCAAAAGATCTTTCTTTCATAATCAGCTAAATGTGACTGTTGCTCCAACTCTGCCTTGAATAGCAGATTTATGTATTTTGCTATTAAGTTTTTGTCAATGTATTGATGTTCATTAAATCTTTTGTATTTGAGAGTTGTCTATTTGTCATTTTACTTCATTTATTTAGCACTCGGTTCTTGTTTCTTACTTTACACTTCTTTGCAAAACCATTCTGCCAAATGGCTGATTTTTTAATTTTTTTTTTTTAAATGTATGTCCTCCGTTAAGTCATATTGGACGATGAATGAAAGGGGTGAAATGATTTTCAAATGAGTCCGGGATCCATGGAGCTTAGAGTTACCCAACATTCCATGGAAAAACCTTATCCAGGTAATCTCAGAAACTATTTGTAGTTGGTTTATCCAGGTAACCCGCCCTGACCGAGATTCAAACTCGGAACCTCTTGAACGTGAGGCAGACATACTACCATCTACGCTACCAAGGCAGGCAAATGGCTGATATTTTTTTATTTTACTTAGGCTTTTTGAGTTTCATATTCCCAAAATGTTCTTTCAATCCAACTTTAAGACAGTGTTTTGTTCACTGAATGTAAAACTTTTCACAATCCATACAACTGATTTTGTAGGTGAATAATTTTTTGTTGGGAGGTTCTACTTCTTTATTATTTGCTTTGTTAAGTGATCCAATGTTTAAACTACTTTCATGCAATTTGTTTTGGAATTTACTATATGGATTATTTTTTTATTTATTACTATTATTTATTTACTCTTTTGTTTTGTAGGTGGCTCTTTTTTTCCTTCTCTGAGTGAAGCAATTTTTTAATGTTTTTATTTCTTATTTCTTTAGTTTTTGATCCACCACATCTTTTTTTTATCTACTTTCTCATTTCTTATTTCTTTATATTCTTGAACATACTTTCATAACTCATTAGAAACAGTTACCAATCTACAGATGTATTTCTCTGATATTGTTTAACATACTTGTGCATCAGTTTTCTGAATACGGAAAGTTCTAATTTATTAATTTTCTTTTCAAATTCTAGGACAGAAATCAACACAATTGTTGATCAGTTCTTAATGTTAATTTGAAGTTCAATCTTGATACATTCTGGGAATATGTTTTGTTAAAACTAAGAAAATGTTACTGAAATAAATTCATGGAAAACCCTCAGTAATTGGCATTTTATTTCCACATCATTTGAAGAAATCTTGATCACAAAATATACCATTTACCACCCAAAAACCTGAAAGATGGAAGTCAGAACATCAGATTCAACTGATGCTAAAGGCAAGATCTTTTCAAACATGTTCTGAATAAAAAAATACAAGTAGTGAAGTTGAGTGCTAAAGTCTGTCTAATTTACTAACTACTTCATTGTAACTTCTCAACTAAGAAATTAACAAACAATACAAACATTTGGATGAAACTGAGTTGAAACTTTATCAACTTCATTCAGTTTTAACGAAAGTATTTTTTTAAAAAGTAAGTGTTGTTTAGTGTCAATAATTGACTCCCTTTAAATTTAATTTATTACAACATTGTTTTCAACACTTCCAAGAAAGGCATCTCACATTATTACTCAGAACTTATTATTTAGCTTTATAATATAATAAAATGTAATTGAAAAACCTATCTGTAGTTGGTTTCAACACTTTATCACTTAAATTTCTATATTAGTGAGGAAATAGTTTCAGAAGCTGTTTCATCCATTTTCATTCTCGAAGGTCCGACTATTTTCTGTTGTTATCGTCTGCTCTCTTCGCTCTGGTTATGGAATTATGAACTTCTTTATCAAATTATCGACCGGTGGGACTTCAAAGTTCATTACTTGGTCCTTATTTTTCCATATTAATATATTCTCCCATGTTGTCAGTTTAAGTTTCTCACGCCTTTCAGTAATTTGGGTCAAGATCATGGTTTTTGTTCCAAAACTGAAATGCTCTGCTGACCTCTCTTCTTGTTTCAATTTGATGTTTCTAAAATGCTCTTTGACTATGATTTTTAGGTTTCTTTAGTTTGACCTATGTAGCTTTTTTCACAATCCTTACAACTTATTTAATTGGTGGGATTTCACCTTTTGTTTTTGTATTTAACAATTTTAATACCATCTATTTGTAGATGCCAAGATGAAATTCTGTTTCTTAAAGATCTTTTTGAATTTATTAAATACTGTTGGGTGGTATGTGAATCCACTGAATTTGCTGTTACTTTCTTTTTCTTCAGCGAATGTGGTTGCTTTCTTAATGGCTTTCTTGAATTTAGCCCTTTTAATTTTCTTAAACACCAGACTTTTGTTGTATATCCATTTTCTTCTATGACAGCTGATGATGTTGGGAAGATCCTAACGAAACGCATTCTAGGTAAATACTAGCAATAAGTGGAGCATTGAGTACTAGTTCGACTCAAAATTATATTAATTTTGTGCTTCATTGTATCATAGTCCTTACACATTTGAACCAAGAAAGAGAGTTGTACAATGACTTCCTTTTCAATTGTGAATCTGATAGCTTTTTCCTGCAGATTATGGTTGTTCACTCAAATTTTTACTAGCCGTATTGAACCTGCTGAAATTAAACTGATTCAGTAAAGGTTCAACTAGATAAAAGGCTGATGAATGCAAAAATTATGTCCTTCATGTGCAAACGTATAACAGCAAGGATTCAAGAATGCTAATTTGTTATGCTGAGTCACTAGTTGTTTATGAAATAATCACATAAAGAATTAGCATTTGTCCCAATATCCCGAAGAACAATTGTGAGAACTAATCAAATATTTGCAGTATGATGTGAAAATTATATCATGCATCCCAATCTTAATGACACTAAAATGTATTATATGAAGCAATTCTGTGTTACTATTTGAACATCAGTAGCATTTGGCCTGAACTTGCTACTTTTATTGCACGATAATGTAGTAAAATAGATTATTCTAACTCAAATCATTACATAATGCACCAGTGTGTCAAGACAGATGATTGCTACATGTTACCCTAAATTCCAAATTCTATAATTTTGATGTCGCGAACCCATTATTTACGGAATCGCGACGTGGGAGTGATAAGGGACAGATGGAGCCGGGTGGAGATAAACAGCTTGCATAAGCAGATAAACATAGCGCGGAGATAAAAGGCATGCCAAAACAGATAAAGTTGGAACATTCTAGTGAAATCTTGATTGTCTTACAGAACATTCGATTTCTTGGTTGTTTCAGAAATATCTAGTAACATGATTCGTGGTATATAAGGATGTTGCGACTCACCAGGTGGTAGTCGAAAAAGTAGTAAACAGAGCAGTACTCGTAAACAGTGTAATTGAAGCTGGTGTGTGATGAAAGTGAACTCTTTGTTGTGGTCAAGGACCTTGGTAGATTGTAATTGTGTATGTGACATATTCTGCTACTGTAAGAATTGAACAAGTGTATTTGTACGGAAATAAAGAACATTTAGAATTTTTGCAAATTGGGCTTTAAATTCTACGAATCCACAAAGTCACAATATGTAATCCATGAGAAGTCATATCAATGCATATGGCTAAATATGCCATTTTAATCTGTAGCATTTTGACCATCCTCTTAAATTATGAACTAAACATTAGAAATATTATAAATATTTCTGCATAAATTACTAGCTTCACTTGTATGATATTTAAATCAAGGAAATAAACCAGTTGATCATAATTCTAGTTTCAAGTAAACATGAAACATGTTAAATAAGATCTGAAGCTTTCCTGGCGACGAATATGCTCACTTTCTTCTCGGGCAACAAGCCAGGTGAAAAGATGATTAGATATAGATGTTTCGGGAGTGTGCATTGCTCCCATCATCAGGATATTTATAAACTGTTATAACCACAAATGAAGTAAATTAAATGTCAGGTCAGGAGATGTAGTAGTAGTAGTAGTAGTAGTAGTAGTAGTAGTAGTAGTAGTAGTAGTAGTAGTAGTAGTAGTTTTATTGATCCAGGAAATCATAGATACATTTGCATGTATAAGATGTTGGACACGTCAAATTAAAATAACTTAATAGCTAAATTGTTTGTACACATATATACAGGTTAAGATAAGCACTTATTCTAAGGGATCTATGGTTAAATACATTTACATTGTCACCATTTTTGTATACTATGGCTGTACTGATTGATGTAAAAACTCATCAGTTGAATAATAGCAGTGCTCAATCAGATAGGACAGTAGTTTTGATCTAAAAGATGCTGCTTTTTTTATTCTTTTTAATTTGTCTGGTAATCTGTTGTATAGTTTAGAGCCAGAATATGATATTCCGTCCTGGTACAATTTAGTGTTTGCATTTGTCACGTGTAAGTTACTGCGTTGTCTGGTATTGTGATTATGAATGTCTGCATTTACGGTGAATATGGTACAATCACTGTCTAGAAGCCTCTTTGTAAAAAGTATGGATTCATAAATGTAAATGCCTGAGAGCGACAAGATGTTAAGTTTCTTGAATAATGGACGACATGTGTGTTTTTGATTCACCCCTAATATTATTCGTATAATTCTCTTTTGCATTACCAACAATTTTTTGCAATGTGGTGAGCTTCCCCAGAAGACTATTCCATATCTCAGGATTGAGTGTACAAATGCAAAATACATACTTCGCATCGTTTCTATGCTAACAGTGGTGCGAGTATAGAAAAATGTGTCAAATAAACGTAACTGCTTAATGTGTGTTTGGAGGAATTTAGTAACAGTGACGTCAAAATTAATATAAAAATTATTTGTGGTTGGTTTATTGACACTCGTCACTTACTTTTTCATATATTTATGAGAGACTAGTTTCAAAGGCCCTGGCCTCCATTTTCAAAAGTGACGAGTGTCAATAAACCAACCACAAATAATTTTTATAGTAACTGCTTAACTTGATTATCAAGCTGCATTGATCTTTGCTTCTTAAATCGACGGATTTCCATTTTTAAGGCTGGTTTCCAAGAGCAGCTGAACTGAAATCCAGCATCACGATTAAGCATGCTCATTTCAGAGGAAATTGTCAAAGCCTCCTTAATTCTCCGCTTCCAGTAACTATTGCATATTGCCAAGATGGTTGTCTCCCGAAAATTGGCTCTATGGTCGTTATCAAAACAATGCTCTGCCAGCCCAGACTTCTCAGGTTGCATTACACGAATGCTCCGTTCATGTTCCATTATACTGGTAGCGATGGTCCTTCCGGTTTGTCTTACATACGGTGTCCCACATTCACAGGGAATACTGTACACTCCCGGAACTTGGAAGTCCAGTTTGTCTTTCACTGGTCTCAACAGATGTTTAATCTTGGGAGGTGGCTTGTGGATGGTCCTGATGTCGTATTTGGCGACAATTCTGCTGTTTCTGCCAGATAGGTTGCCGGTAAACGGGATGCAGGCTGTAGCGGTAGGCTTATCTGATGCTTGCTGCATTACAGGTTTCCCTTTCTTCCTATTGGTGTAACCAGGGATGCAATCAGTCAAACTCCTTTAAAACTTTAACCTATTTGTGATGTCATCTGATTGATATTACACTACTAATAGAATAATGCATTCTTTTAATATGCATAAATTTATGTAACCATTTTACCTTTTTTTTTTTTTTTTTTTTTAATTTACGTCCTCCAATGTTAAGTCATATCGGACGATGAATGGAATGGATGAAATAGTGCTCAAATGAGCCCGGGGTCCATGGAGCTTAAAGTTAACCGACATTCATCTTTCAGAATAAGGAAAAATCCCAGAAGAAACCTTATCCAGGTAACTCACCTTGACCGAGATTTGAACTCAGGATCTCTTGAACGTGAGGCAGACATGCTACCATCTACGTTACCGAGGCAGGCATTTTACTCATTAATAATAATAATGATGAGAAAAGTGTGCTCAGATTGAGCATTACTCATTGCAACTTGAAATTAATGTCATATTTCAAGAGGAATGTTCTGCAAAAGACGTCCAAAATAAAAATAGCCACTGCTTGAAGAGTATTTTACTTTTATTACACTGCCAAATAGTTGCCAGATCACCTTAGGAGAGAATTAATCTTGAAGGGTCTGCAAATAAATATTTTATTTCCTGTAGTTACTTAAGATGAGTCGGTACTAGTAACACTGCATCACTTGATTTTAATCTCTATTAACATGTTTCGGAAACATGTGTTTCCATTTTCAGAACATGTCTGACTGGCTCATGTTGTTTCTGTTGTGCTGGTTGTCTATAATGGCGGCATCATGTGGCAGTGAAATGTACTTCCAGAGGGTACTTGGTGGCAGTAAATCAAAATTCATTAATTGTTGTTTGTGCTTCAAAATGAAGATCTTTTCCCATGTGTCCAATTCTGCTGAATGACTGGTCCATTTGATTAGTGTAATGTTTGGTTTGAAGTTATGGTTTACCATCCAGAAATTGTGTGAAACTACAGATTTATCCATCTGTTCATATTTTAAGCATCTCATATGTTCCTTTAGTCTGGTTTCGAGATTTCTTTTTGTTTTTCCTATATATGGGAAATAAATAAATATAAATTTTATTTCATTTTAAAAAAATGTCTTAAGCCTGGTGCATAGTGCACAAAAGAAGGATCAGAATGCGAAGATGAATGTGTCAGGCTCAGTCAATTGAGAATGAGAAAAGGAAGCAGCAATTTTAATTAAGGAAGCAAGTGCATTCACCAAGGAAAAAGAAAACAATAGCACATTCAGTAGATTCATGTACCATGCAAAAACATTTAATTAAAAAAGATCTTTAGAGAACAAAATATCATCTTGGCACCTATAAATAGATACTCAGTGCTAAAATTTTAAATTAAAAAAAAAAAAAAAAGATGAAATCCCAACAATCAATAGATCTGGAAAGGAACGTCAAGAATTCTAAATGGGGCAAACTAAAGGAATCCAAAAATCAGAGTCAAAGAACATTTTAGAAACATCAAATTGAAACAGGCAGACAAGTCAGCAGTAGCATTTCACTTCTCAACGAAGACCATAACCTTGACCCAAATACAAAATGATTAAAAGGCATGATAAATCATTACAAACTCATAACAAAAGGAACATCTTAATATGAAAATACAAAGAA
This sequence comes from Mantis religiosa, assembly GCA_030765055.1. Lineage (NCBI taxonomy): Eukaryota > Metazoa > Arthropoda > Insecta > Mantodea > Mantidae > Mantis > Mantis religiosa. The sequence goes on from CM060959.1 coordinate 31,444,524, forward strand.
GTTCATTGTTCTACCACCAGGGATAAGACTGCAGGCAAAAACCGATAACAGTCAGACCTTTAAGGTTGAAAATGGAAGTAAACAGCTCCTGAAAGTAGTCTCACAAAAATTAAATGTTACAATCAACTACAAATAGTTTTATGAACATGTTTCGTGGTCTGTATACTGTAATACCTTTCAATAGTAGAAGGTTGCACTATGCAAATTGCATTCTTAATAATCATATAAACATTGACTACTTAAGCTCTTAAACAGTCATAAAAGTAAATGTGTTAAGCACCATTTTCAAAATGCACTGTATACTTCTGGCACAAAAAATGAAAAAAGAAACATACTTAAAAATAATATGTTCATATAAAATACATGAAGCAAAATTCCTATCAGCGTTTCTTCTTTGCACCTTCTCTTGCCAATCTGTCTGCCATTTCATTTCCATGAATACCTCGGTGTCCTCTTACGTGATTCTGAAAAACAAACAAATTGAATATGTGTGTTTGGAGGAATTTAATAACAGTGAAGTCAAAATTAAATGTAAAAACTATTTGTAGTCGGTTTATTGACACGTCACTTATTTTTCTTATATTATTAAGGGACTAGTTTCAAAGGCTATTGCCTCCATTTTCAGCCTCTCTCCAACTAGCATCTGTTGTCTGCTCTCCTCTCTCTGGTGGTGGAACTATGAATTTCTTTGTCAAATTATCTACTGGTGAGATTTCAAAGTTCATTACGAGGTCCTTATTTTTCCATATGAATATGTTCTCCCATGTTAGTTTATCACTCCTTTTAATAATTTAGGAATTGGATCAATGTCATGATTTTCATTCCAAAAATGAAATGCTACTGCTGACTTTTCTTCTTGTTTCAACTGATGTTTCTAAAATACTCTTTGACTCTGGTTCTTAGATTTCTTTTAGTATGACCTATGTAGCCTTTTCCACAATTTTTACAACTTATTTTGTACATTCCAGATCTGTTAACTGCTGGGATTTCATCTTTTGTTTTTGAATTTAGCAATTTTAAAATTGAATGTCCATTAATCGGTGCCAAGATTATATTTTGTTCCTTGAAGATCTTTTTAAATTAATTAAATGTTTTTGGACAATATGTGAATGAACTGAATATGCTGTTGCTTTCTTTTTCTTTTGTAAATGTGGTTGCTTCCATAATCATTTTCTTTAGTTTAGCTTTTCTAAGTTTCTTAAACACCAGACTTCTGTTGTATCCATTTTCTTCTGCTATGAGTAGTATGGCTTTTTGTTCTTTGACATATTCTGCTTTATCCATGGGACCGCGTAATGAACTTTAAAATCCCACCGGTAGATAATTTGACAAAGAAGTTCATAGTTCCACCACCAGAGAGAGGAGAGCAGACAACAACAGATGCTAGTTGGAGAGAGATTGAAAATGGAGGCAATAGCCTTTGAAACTAGTCCCTCAATAATATAAGAAAAGTAAGTGACGAGTGTCAATAAACCGACTACAAATAGTTTTTATGTTTATAAATTGAATAGTTATTCAACATCTACATTGAAAACCAATTATAATCTAACAAAGGCAGCTTATACATCTAATGGAAGAAAGTTAAGTAAAACAAAACTATTGTATGAGTCTAAATACATGCAATTTGATACTATCAGCAAAATAAGGAATGGGCCAACATTTGGTGGTATTAAGATTTAAAATGTTTTACAACACATTCAACCATTAGCCTTTAAACAGATTGCCCTTAATCATAATATTGCCTATATAAAATAGAATACATATATAAGGAATATTTCTAAACTGTAGCGGGTAGAAAAAGTAATGCAAGTGCTACATTTAAGGTATTTTCCCTCAAAGCACCTTTCAAAAACCATGAGTCACTTTAAATTTGAGACCAGCTTAAATTCAGACCAAATAGTATTAAACTATATACAAATATAACAATTTGTAACCTAAAACTTCATTTATCTTAAGAAATGATGATATTTTTCTTATAAATGGTCCGGAACCGCAATTTCATGTAAAACTTTTACACAACCTCAGCTGGAAACAAAGCTGTCGTCATCATTACGAACGCTAGATGTTAATATGTTCTTGTTAGTACTAACATACTAACATCTAGTGTTCATTTGGAAGATGGCAATATAATTAAAGAATGTTTTCATATTCAAAAGAGAAGTAACTGGGGTGGGTCTTGGGCACATAAAATGTATGACTTGTTGAAGCAGATAGGTATGGGTCATTCTTGGATAAATGCTGAGTATGGGTATAGAGGCTTCTGGAAAGAAGTTAAGCTAAGATTAGAAGATATTGACAGACAAGACATTTGTGTCAGTACAAGTAACAAAAGCTCACTGAGATTATATAGAGAAATAAAAACAATCTAGGGGAGGGAAGGATATATAGATATATGTAGTAAGTTAGGACGAGAAGGTTTTGCTTGGGCGAGAACAGGAGTGAGGAACTTGAAAGGTATAGGTCAAGAGAGGGAGCTAGATAAATGTCCATTGTGAGGAGAAGAGAATGCAGATTTCCATTGTATATTAAATTGAAGTCAAACAAAGATATGGAGAGAGCAGGCTTGGCTACGCAAATGGGAAAGTTTGGGGGGTGAAGTAGTAATTAGAAAAATGTTGTCAGTAAAAGGAGAAAAGAACAGGAGAAATATAGGGAATTATTTAGGGAGAGTTAAAGAGAGATGGCTAAGAACAATTAAGAGAAAAATGTAGAGTGAGATAGGTGAAATGGCAGAAAGTGTAAAAAGGAGCAGAGGGCCTCCAATACACAAAAACCTAGGGTTAGGTGTATGGGGACTGAATTACTATTCAATGGTGGGCAACATGATAGGATTTTCAGGATTTACGAATATATGGCATATTTAAGTATGGATTTTATAATTGTAATCTTGATTTTGTATTACCATTTGTTGATGTAAAAGGAAATAAATTACTATTACTATAGTGTTCATAACGATGACGACAGCTTTGTTTCTGGCTGACGATGTGTAAAAGTTTTACATGAAATTGCAATTCTGGGCAATTTATAAGAAAAATATCATCATTTCTTATAAGATAAGTGAAGTTTTAAGTTACAAATTGTTATATTTGTATATATTTGTTTGCTTCACTGTTAATAGCTTCATATTTTATGTAAGTATTAAACTATTTCAATTTAAAATAGCAACTTTTGCTATTTGATTCTAGGTCATAAATGATTTCTCCTTTTTATTCCCATGGTGTGGATAATGCAGCATTCCAAATTTTTATCAACAGCATTTGACTTTGCAGGTAAGATTGAAAAATACTAATGAGATTTACCCATTTTACATTCATTCCATCCAATGCTGCTTCTAAGGCCATTAAGTCCATTTTATTCTTCACAGGATCACCATTAGCAAGTTTCCAATCCTTCTTTTTCCAAGAATGAATCCATATTGTGATGCAGTTTATTAGAAACTCAGAATCTGTATGAATCACAATGTTCTTAAGTCCTAGAAAAAAAAACAAAACACATATATCTTATCGAAATTTAACTGTATTAACATATATCTTAGTTTGATTTGTATAGATCAAATCAGTGCTTTAGTTGGGACGGTATGGGTGGGTATGCCATACACCTAAAATTTGAACTGTTGTAAGCATACCGTCTAAATTCATGAAGCGATAGTCAGAATTAAAGAAAAAGAATGAGAAACAAGTGGAAATGTGTAGTGTTTAACGCCCGCTTTTACTACATACGGCACCGCAGACGATGATACTGATTATACATGTGATGAAGCTGGAGCACCAGTGGAATGAGATGGCAGGGGAAACCGGAGATCCCGGAGAAAACCTGCCCCAGCACCGTGTTGTCCACCACAAATCTCACTTTACAGTTGCCTGGGATCGAACCCGGGCCGCCTTGGTGAGAGCCAAGCGGTCTAACCACTGAGCCACAGTGCGGCCAAACAAGTGGATGATGCAATAAAACTACTTAATTTACAAAATCCTGAAATAAAATTTTCCATAGAAAAAGAGACAAACAATGCAATCCCGTTCTTAGATTTGAAACTTACCAGAAGAAAACATAAAAAACCTGAATTTAGCACACATAGGAAGGAAACACAGAAAATTTCATAAAATCAGATGGGTATAACCCAAGACAACATAAGCATGTTGTTATCAACAGTTTAACTTACAGGCTGGTTAATGTACCTTTAAACAAGATGGAATATATCAAAGAGTACAATAATATCATTCACATTGCAGAATACAATGGATTCAGTACTAAAATGGTCAAAAAGAAAATTGATAAATTCAAAAGACAACAAAAATGCAAACAAGTAACTAGACCTTTCCGTATGGGAAAAAATCTTCATTAACAAAAATTGCCATAGAGCCATGAATTTTGAAACTCCACCACCGGACATCTTTGACAAGTACATCACGCCATCTATCGACGATACGGAGAAAGAGGAAACCACTACAATTTGCACTAATCGAGTAATGTCATTTGTAGGTAGAAAATAAGAGACAAAACCTCAAAGAAAATCCTTGGTAAATATACTTAGCATTAATGCAAAAAATTACCTGCTTTCTTTGCTAATTGGACTGCACATGTTGCTGCTTGGATTTCAGCAGTATTATTTGTGTTGCGTCCATGAACTGGTTCTGAATAATTCCTAAAAAGAAAGTATAACATAGAATTTAGCAATTTGCTACAATATTTAAATGCATACAACCACATACCATCTCTGTCCAAAAATAAAAATATTTAAGTATAAACTTGAAAGAAGCATAGAGACAGTTCTCAATTCACTTTTGAAATAAAAATATTATTTCATTAACTACTTAATTATTGGCAATAAACAGTAGTTCACTTTCTTCTCGGGCAACAAGCCAGGTGAAAAGACATTAAGAAATTGACGTTTCGGCAGTGTGCATCTCTCCCATCATCAGGATATTTATTAAATGTTATAACCACAAATGAAACACTGGATATAACACAAACATAAACAAAGACAAAACACTATCAAAATTCATATTACTGAACAAAAGACTGTTTTCACTAAATTAAATGCCAGGTCAGGAGACGGCGTGAGTATATAAAATTGGGTCAAAGAAACCTAACTACTTAACTTGATTATCAAGCTGTATTGATCTGTGCTTCTTAAATCGACAGATTTCCATTTTTAAGGCCGGTTTTCAAGAGGAGCTGAACTGAAATCCAACATCACGATTAAACGTGCTCCTTTTGAAGGAAATGGCCAAAGCCTCCTTAATTCTCCGCTCCCAGTAACTGTTGCATATTGCCAAGATGGTCGTCTCCCGAAAATTGGCTCTATGGTCATTATCGAAACAATGTTCTGCCAGCCCAGACTTCTCAGGTTGCATTAAACGAATGCTCCGTTCATGTTCGGTTATTCTGGTAGCGATGTCCTTCCAGTTTGTCCTATATACTGTAACTTTGTGGGTTCGTAGAATTAAAAGGCAGAGTTGCAGATATTAAAAATCTCCTTTATTTCCGTAGCAATACACTGTTCAATTCTCACGTAACATTACATCACACAATCTTCCAAGGTCGAGGACAATAACAAACTATAAACTTGAAAGAAGCGTAGGGACAGTGAAGCACAAATTAGTACAAAATTGAATTGAGAATATATTGACACATTGCTTCACTCACACTGTTTATTCACAGGACATGTTTCAAGAGCTCCTGCTCCTATCCTATACTCGAGTATCAGCTGAGGATAGGAGCAAGAGCTCTTGAAACATGTCCTGTGAATAAACAGTGTGAGTGAAGCAATGTGTCAATATATTCTCGATTCAATTTTGTACAATAACAAACTCTTGCAGCTGATTACATTAGCTCTCGTTACAACACTGACTGTTACACAACAACTGCTTCACAACTACAACTGTCTGCTGGCGTGTCACAATCCCTTTTATACCTCCATTCATGATTACCAGACTGTTCTGTCAATCACTAGAGGTTTCTGGAAACAAGGCATCTAATTACATAATTCGAACATTCTATCTCCTTCGAGAAACGTAACTTAATCTACGCTGGTGAGGCCTTTGCCTCAGTTATCTTGCTTGCTGGCGTTATCTGTTTATGCAAGCTCGTTATCTCCGTGAAACCTATCCGTCTATTGTGTGCCAAGCCGCCTTATCGCGATCGGGTTCGCGACAATACGGTGTTCCACATTCACAGGGAATGCGGTACACTCCTGAAACTTGGAAGTCCAGTTTGTCTTTCACTGGTCGCAACAGATGTTTAATCTTTGGAGGTGGCTTGTGGATGGTCCTGATGTATTTGGCGAGAATTCTGCTGTTTCTGCCATATAGGTTGCCGGTAAACGGGACGCAGGCTGTAGCGGTAGGCTTATCTGACACTTGCTGTATTACAGGTTTCCCTTTCCTAGCTTTGATGATCGAGGCTTCAACGTCATATTCAGAGTAGCCTTTTGACGGAAAAAGAGTCTTAGGTGCTGTAATTCCTGTTTTAAGTGGCTGAGATCAGAGATAGACAAAGCTCTGTAGGCCAGCGTATTGAGAACTCCCAGTCATTGAGACTTATGATGGAAACTATGAGCGTTCAGATAGAGATCAGTGTGTGCAGGCTTGTGGTATACAGCATACCCCAGTGTACCGTTGCTGTTTTTTGAAACAAGAATGTCCAGGAATGGAAGAGTTCCATCCTTCTCCACTTCCATGGTTAACTGTATTTGAGGTCGAAGGCTGTTGAGATGCGCAAGAAAGCTAGGCAAAGTGTCTGATCCATAACATAACAGTAGTGTTATGTGCAGTACTACGAATCTACTGGAACCGCTACAGTTCAGTAATGATAGCTAATTTATAAATGATACCCCACTATGAACCATGACTAACTACTGAATTTTAATAAAATGCTATTTCGAACACCTCATAGTTTTCAGAGAAGAGGAGGAAGTGTTTAATACCTGCTTTTACCACATACGGCACTGCAGGCAGTGACACTGATGATACATGAATAGAAGATGGAGCATCGGTGGATTGACATGCCAGGGGAAACTGGAGATCCTTGAGAAAACCTGCACAAGCGCTGTGTTGTCCACCACAAATCTCACTTTGTAGTCCCCTGGGAATGAACCAGTCCATTTTGGTGAGAGCCAAGGTCTAAGTATTAAGCCAAGGTGCGGCCTTATAGTTCTCAGCATGCATCATAGTATTCCCAACGTTTTTGTTTGTTCCTTGTTTTTGATGAACTGACTGCAATCCGTTGAAAATACAAGCCTTATGAAGTGTACATTTTTCATAATTTCAGATTGCAGGGTCAGATAAGAATATGACTTTGTTGCCACCAATTAACTCAGGCGGTATATTTCTCTCAAGTTTTTAGTTCTGTAGAATAAAAAGAAGTATTTCAGAAAGTGGAGTGCCATTATTACTTGCCTAATTTTAGTTCTGTGTTTCTGAGTGAGATATATAAAATAAGCTGTACACGATCTATTACCTTAGTAAGACTACAATACTACATGTCCAAGCCAGTTTGACTAATCTCTACAGTGCAGCTTACAGCAGAATGAACAGAAGTAACAGTTCAGTTATATGTGTTTGGAGGAATTTAGTAACAGTGTCGTCAAAATTAATCTCAGAAACTATTTGTAGTTGGTTTATTAATACTCGTCACTTACTTGTTTATATTTATGAGAGACTAGTTTCAAAGGCATTCACCTCCATTTTCTATCTCTTTCCAAATACATTAGAAATAAAATTGTACCATTTGCATCAAAAACTTTCCAAACAATTAGGATATGTATTTTCGGAAAATTTTGAAAACAATTTATTTGCATATCTTAATGGAAAAATGAAGACAAAAACGGCAAATTTAAAAAATAAACTTAAAAATTTATGCCAGAAAGCAAGCACTTTTGAAAAGAAAAAGCAAAAAGACAAACATAACATAAAAGTAAGTAAGTGTTGTTTTGTGTCATTAATTGACTCCCAATTAATTTAATTTATACAACAACACTGTTTTCAACACTTCCATGAAAGGATTTATAACCTAAAAGATCATTCAAACAATGTTGTTAACCTATCAAACCAAAGTTTCACAAAACCAGAACTGAATATGCTAAATCTAGGTTTAAAAACATGTGTAGACTATTCAAACCAAATTGAAGAGTATATTGCTGACATCCAAATTGCTACACAAACACAGAAACAAATGCTCCAAAATAGTAGAACAGATTAAAAATGAAAAGAAAATTAATTTTAGTAGCCAAATTATAAAAGCCCTTAAAAAGAAACCAGTTATTTATACTAAAGCAGACAAGGGAAATAAACTAGTAATTTTGGAAAAAGAAGATTACACGAAGAGGATGGAAGATTTGTTGGAAGACAATAATTACCAAAAAGTAGAAACTAACCCTTTAAAGTACTGCATTGAAACCACAAATAAAACTCTAAAAGAAAGCAAAATAATCAACAAAAAAGAATTTCACAAAATTAAAGTAGATAACCCAACATTACCAAGAGTATATGGGCTGCCAAAAATTCATAAAACAGGGAAAGGCATGAGACCTATCACTAGTAGTATAAATGCCCCCACATATAATTTGGCCAAATGGTTGCTAAATAAATTTAATAGTTTCCCAAAATTCGAAAGTGCAAATTTAAAAAACTCTTTAGATTTAGTAGGAAAAATCAAAGATATAAATTTGGACAAAAATGACAGACTGGTTTCATTTGATGTCACATCTTTATTTCCCAGCATACCAACAGAAAAATTACAGACTGTATTAAAGAAGTGGCTAACTACAATAGAAATAGAAGCAATTAGAAGCAGAAGAATACATTTCTCTAACAAAAATATGCATTGAACAAAACTTCTTCAGCTTTAATGGAAAACACTACAAGCAGAAATCAGGGTTATCAATGGGCAATCCACTGTCAACTTTTTTGGCTAACTTATTTATGAGTGCATTTAAAACACAAATCAAAAAGTCCTTCCCATTGATCTTCAAAGTTTGGTATAGATATGTTGACAACATCTTTGCAATTGTACCGAATACACATTTAGAAGATGCATTAAAATTACTCAATCTGCAAGAGAGGACTATAAAATTCATTATAGAAAAGGAAACCAATGGACAACTCTCTTTCTTGGATCTAAATATCATCATGAATGACACAAAAATAAAGTTTGGAATTTACAGGAAACCAACACATTCAGAAAATTACATAAAAAATAATAGCCACAACCCAATTACACATAAACATGCAATAATAAACAGCCTTACACACAGACTAGTCAACATACCCATGGAAAAAGAAGAATATTTCAAAGAACAAAAAGCAATACTACACATAGCAGAAGAAAATGGATACAACAAAAGTTTGGTGTTGAAGAAAATTAGAAAAGCTAAACTAAAGAAAACCATTAAGGAAGCAACCACATTTACAAAAGAAAAAGAAAGCAACAGCATATTCAGTTCATTCACATATCACCCAAAAACATTTAATAAATTTAAAAAGATCTCAAGGAACAAAATACCACCTTGGCACCTACTAATAGACACTCAATTTTAAAATTGCTAAATTCAAAAACAAAGGATGAAATCCCATCAGTTAACAGATCCGGAATATACCAGATAAGTTGTAAGAATTGTGAAAAATGCTACATAGGTCAAACTAAAAGAAATCTAAAAACCAGAGTCAAAGAGCACTTTAGAAACATCAGACTGAAACAAGAAGATAAGTCAGCAGTAGCATTTCACTTTTGAAATGAAAACCATGACATTGATCCAAATCCAAAATTATTAAAAGGAGTGATAAACCAAAATAAATTGACAACATGGGAGAACATATTCATATGGAAAAATAAGGATCGCGTAATGAACTTTGAAATCCCACCAGTAGATAATTTTACAAAGAAGTTCATAGTTCCACCACCAGAGAGAGAGCAGACAACAGATGCCAGTTGGAAAGAGATTGAAAATGGATGCGAATGCCTTTGAAACTAGTCTCTCATAAATATAAACAAGTGACGAGCATTAATAAACCAACTACAAATAGTTTCTGAGAAGTAACAGTACTTTCTTTGATAGTGGAGAACATATCTCTAGATTCAAAGCAATATGAGGAATTTCAATATATATTGAACATATAAATGGATTTATCAAAATTGAACCAGAAAAATGGTCAATCGGGACTACAGACAAAAGAAATTAAAACATTTACATTCCACCATGGGTATTTCCTAAGTTTGAACAAACTTACGTTATCTTCTGACGTCAGTTGCTGTTAAGCTTGACTTTGTACATACTCTGTATCATAATGTAATTTGTATTGTATCTTCTGATGTTGTCCATTGCTGTAAAGCTCAACGACAATAAAATTCTTATTATTATTTACAAGAACCACAAAACAGACTCACTCAAGAAGCTGTTAATAGGTAATCATTTACAAAACACAATAGCTGAGAACAAAAATCAGGCATATGTATATAGATTAACTTTAAAGAGAGTCGATTAAAGACACTAGACAACACTTACTTTTAAATTTTTCCGGAACATGTTTCAGAGGCTTTGCCTCTATCATCGGCCGGCTCTCGACTGGTTCTCGTTGGTGTAGCTGACGATATTTTGTCACAGGTCTCCTCTGGTGGCGGTTCAAGGAACTTGCTGAACAAATCTTTCTGGGGGATGTCGAAATTGAATACTTTGTTCCTATTTTTTGAAATGAAGATTTGTTCCCATGTGGATAGTTCTTGTTTTCCTGATGTATGTTTTAGTAGTTTTGGTTCTGGATTTATGTTGTGGTTTTTTTCCCAAAAATGTGTGGCAACTGCTGATTTTTCTAATTGTTTATATTTTATGTTTCTAAAGTGTTCCTTTGCTCTTGTTTCTAAATTTCTTTTTGTTTTTCCAATATAAATTTGACTACAGTCATTGCATTCAATTTGATATATACCAGATTTTTTGTTAGATGGAATGGCCAGAACCAAAACTACTGAAACATACATCAGGAAAACAAGAACTATCCACATGGGAACAAATCTTCATTTCAAAAAATAGGAACAAAGTATTCAATTTCGACATCCCCCAGAAAGATTTGTTCAGCAAGTTCCTTGAACCGCCACCAGAGGAGACCTGTGACAAAATATCGTCAGCTACACCAACGAGAACCAGTCGAGAGCCGGCCGATGATAGAGGCAAAGCCTCTGAAACATGTTCCGGAAAAATTTAAAAGTAAGTGTTGTCTAGTGTCTTTAATAGACTCTCTTTAAAGTTAATTTATCATAACAACACTGTTTTCAACACTTCCAAGAAAGGAATATGTATATAGGATAGATTTTAAGGACTGTGACAAATTCTACATTGGATTGACAAAAAGGAATTTAAAAATTAGATTAACAGCACACCAAAGGAACATAAAATATATACAAATAAAAAAATTGGCAGTTGCCTTTCATTTCTGGAATGAGAACCTCCACATATGGGAAGGGGATTAAATTATTGAAACTACTAACAACGAAACTTGAACTTTCAACATGGAAGAAAATTTTTATTATAAGGAACACCCACATATTTTAAATTCTGACGTGCCTCGATGCAATAATATTAGGAAATATTCCAAGAGAGAGAGCCAATTACAAGAAGTGCACACAACAGCCAATTGTGAAGCTGTTGGTCAGTCATAAATCAGCGAGGATGAGGAAATGCTCAGGAAATTGTAGATGCTTAAAATCATAAGGTAAATCCGTGGGAATCATTGGAATACATGGGATCAAAATATCCTCTCCTTCGTACTTTTCCGTGATGATTGTTGCCTCCATGACGTTATTCATTTGCTTTTCACAGTTAGTCTTATTCCAATGCACAGTCGTGGTTCATTAATTTTATGTAGCATGATCACACATTTAATTTTAAATTGTGAGGTGGAGTCCACGCAATTCTAATGAATTTAAAAACTCTCTGGGATAACTGACTACATCATCCTGGTTTATAGCTGTATCAACTCATTTGTATGAAAACAACTCCCCCGGAAGAAACAGACCCTCCAGAACGAAATTCTGTAATACCTACATGACTATTAGCATTATTTGCGTCTCGCTGCTCATCAGTGCGGTCAGCACGTGACGTATCTTGTCGCACATTTGACTGACTTCTATGAACTAAGTCAGGGCACCTTCTCCTTGGCATAGTAAAAACGTTTACGCGAACTTCACAAAGTCACAAAGGAATTTAATCAATTTTGTGTCAATTCACATTCACGAATTTGCAAATAAAAAGTGTATGTGTTCCATAAAAGTTTGTGTGCATACTTTTATATTTAGTTAATAGATCGGTCCATTATTACTTCAGGTTTTTCTCCTCACCTTTTAAACCTTCCTTGAACTTATACAAATATTTCAAAACCAAAATTAGGTAAACCAGTTCAGCCATTCAAGTTTTTGTGAGACTAACAAACCTCAATTCATTTGCAATTCCTTTCTTGGAAGTGTTGAAAACAGTGTTGTTATGATAAATTAAATTTAAAGGGAGTCGATTAATGAACACTTACTTTTAAATTTTTCTGGAACATGTTTCAGAGACTTTGCCTCTGGATAGTATTAAAACTTAGTGCCCCTAACACCACATGGCAGAGTGATTGGAGCTGAGTGTAAACATAGTGACTCATAAATCAAACTCAAAAATGAAGAATACTTCACTGTTAATAATGCTTCTGCTTTTAATATTTATAATACAGCAAGTTCTATGTTAAATTTTATTGTACTGAATTTGTAATGGATACTGTACAAATAAATAAATATCAAATATATATATCGAGATTTAACTGTATTGGAACACCACAGTGAAGCGAAAAATTATTATTATTATTTTTTTTTAGATGAGTCGTATTTATTACACATCTGCTTCACTTTCGTACCTATTTTGAGGACATGTTTCGCAAATCATCGTTTGCATCTACGGCTCTTATGCGACTCTTTTAAAATTGGCTGGATCTCTTTCGCGTGTTCCTCTTGACTTGACGTCACTTCAATATATCGAGATTTAACTGTATTGGAACACCACAGTGAAGCGAAAAATTATTAATTTTTAGATGAGTTGTATTTATTACACATAAGAGCCGTAGATGCAAACGATGATTTGCGAAATATGTCCTCAAAATAGGTACGAAAGTGAAGCAGATGTGTAATAAATACGACTCATCTAAAAATTAATAATCAAATATATAGATTATTGAATTCAAATTTTTATGAATTTGTGAAAAAATTGCTCACTGTAAATAGAAACACACATATGCATGACTCATATATGAAATATTCTTCTCTACTGCTTAGACTCTAAAAGACTCACAATCTTGAACAGTACATAACAGTAGTAATTATTTCAATTCTATTAAAAAGAATACACTTACAATGGATGATTATCGCCAAAGAAAACTCCAACACCTGCTCTTGCTCCTACCCTCCCATTTTTATCGCAAGCTCCATCAGTATAGACCTGAACAAAGCCATCTTCATCTACATCAAATTCAGGATATATCTGTCCAGGAATATGGCTTTCCTTTGGTGGTTCAGTTTTTATTTGCTTAGGTTGTATAGCTGGAACTTCATACTCGTCTATGCTCTTTTTCCTCTTCTTCTTTTCAGGCTTTATGGTCTGTGCGAGCGTCTTCATTGATCTATAGATAATAATAATAACTCTATTTATACTGTTACTTCAAATACTAACTTAAGTGACTAACAGCACTAAAAACCAAGAAACTTTCCAGGTGACTCATTAACTGGTAAAGGTTTTAAATAGCGGAGAACTATTAACTGAAAAAGATTTTTTTACCACTTTTTCTGTAAATATTAAAGCACAATACTGAAAGCTGTACAATATTCATTAATAATATATTGCATACTAAGAACTGTGATACTTATCAGGTTGAGATTGCATTCGACATCTGATAAGTAACTTACAGTTTGTGGTTAGCCAATTACTTTTTGTAAAACTTGAAAAAAACCATGAAAAGCTATAATAAACCAAAATTGCTACTATTCCTATTGGTACCAAAAGCATTATGCTTTACTTCCTACTGGTACCGTAAGTATTGAAAACTACAACTTAAATATTAAGGACCTGACAGTATAAACTTGAAAGAAGCGTAGAGACAGTGAAGCACAACTTAGCACAAAAGTGAATCGAGAAGATATTGACACACTACTTCACAGTGTGAGTGAAGCAGTGTGTCAATATCTTCTCGATTCACTTTTGTGCTATTAATGAGCTGTTTCATCCTTGTTGCCTCAGCAGTTGATTATTGTAAATTTAGCTTACCCAACCAAATACATGTTCACAATGATTAACTCACAAATCAAGTATTGCAAAAAGATCCTTTCATGGAAGTGTTGAAAACAGTGTTGTTGTATAAATTAAATTAATTGGGAGTCGATTAATGACACAAAACAACACTTACTTTTAAATTTTCCCGGAACCAGTATCTGAGGCCTTCCCTCTATCTTCAGCCGGACATCGACTTCTTCTCATTGGTGTAGCTGGCAATATTTTGTCATCGGTCTCCTCTGGTGGCGGTTCGAGGAACTTGCTGAACAAATCTTTCTGTCCACATGGGAACAAATCTTTATTTCAAAAAATAGGAACTAAGTATTCAATTTCGACATCCCCCAGAAAAATTTGTTCAGCAAGTTCCTCGAACCGCCACCAGAGGAGACCGATGACAAAATATTGCCAGCTACACCAATGAGAAGAAGTCGATGTCCGGCTGAAGATAGAGGGAAGGCCTCAGAAACTGGTTCCGGGAAAATTTAAAAGTAAGTGTTGTTTTGTGTCATTAATCGACTCCCAATTAATTTAATTGCACAAAGACCTTATTTCAAGATCTTATCATTTTAAAGATTTTTTGTTATTTGAAATGTGTACTTTTATTACTAATCACTTGACTGAACACATTTTGCAGAACACAGAAAATTAGTATGAGCTGAATCAAATCTTTCTTGGCAGCATATATGTTCTAGACGTTCTCGGGTTTCGAGCCAGGTAAGAAGATGTTGTGACATTGACGTTTCGGGAGCAGGCATTTCTCCCATCTTCAGAATGCTGAATGACTTTAGGGAGGGAGGCAACCCATATATATATATACCGGTCGCCAAGGTAAATGACACGGACCAATCAGTGAGCAGGCTCGCGATGGTGTAATGTGGCGGACCTCAAAACCTCAACATCTTCTTACCTGGCTCGAAGCCCAAGAACGTCTAGAACATAGAAAATTAATATAATTTTACTTCAGAATGAGAAACAGTTTAGAGAGAAAGAGCTGAAACTGAGTTTTTTATTTATGGATGCTCTTTATCTGCTATGATGCTTAGTGTCCCATTCTACAGTGGGCATGAAAGGTAGCTTAATTTTTCTCAGAAGCCCCTTTATCAGGCTTGAGATTCTTTTATGTGTTGTAAATCTATGGCACTGGACAACTGGCTTTACTTCACTTCCAAAGGAAACCGTGCTAATGACTTTACCCCCGAAAATATCTATCAACCTCTGCCAGCAAACCAATGACCTCAGGAACCAGAGAAAGAGAAGGGAGACAGACAGACACAGAAAGAGAGAGAGAGAAGGGAGCATTTGTGCAAAGTGCAAAAAATTCAATGTAATTAAGAATCAAACTAGTACTCAGTGCTCCATATATTGCTAGTGATTACCTAGAACACGTTTCGTTAGGACCTTCCTAACATCCTCAGCAAAAGTGGACAGTTAAATGTTGATTTGGTGAACTCCTTGGAGACGACTGGGGCATCTCTGTTGGTATCTCTTCAAAGGCGGTGTTCAAATTGCTTCATATTTCTTTATGAATATCTTTTCCCACGTGATTAATGCAGTTGGACCCTGAACCCCATTTTAATAAGTAGATTTCTTGTAAAAAGAGTTCAGGGTCCAGCTGCATTAACCACATGGGAAAGGATATTCAGAAAGAAATATGAAGTAAAACTGTTCAATTTCGACACCACCTATGAAGAGAACCCAAACTTCAAATTCAACATTCAATGTCAACATTAGCTGAGGATGTTAGAAAGGTGCTAATGAAACATGTTTTAGGTAAACACTAGCAATATATGGAGCAATGAGTACTAGTTTGACTCGAAGTTATATTAATTATGTGCTTGATTGTATCATAGTCCTTACTCATAGGAAAGCAAAAAATTTGTTTAGGTCATAAAAGTTACAAAAGTTAATCAGTGTTTTAGAAATTAAATGGAATTTAATTCACAATAAATTTATTTTATTTAATGAACAAAATAAGTACACTTCCTTAGTTTTATATAAACAATAAAAGAAGTTAAAAGTAAACATATAAGGAAGAAACAATCTTCATATTTAGGATATGCATATGTGCTGAAAAGCAAAGGGATACCAATATCAAATTGAAATATGGGGATTAGGTGGTCATTGGGAAGTTGTGGATATAGTGGGACAGGTTGTTTCTGCAGGGAAGCGTTAACTCTGTTAAATACAATGGTAAAGGAATTTGCTCAAATTGAAATGGGATGAGTGGGAAGGAAAGGTGTGATAATGGACAGATTCTTAAATATTGGTATAGAACATTAAATTTAGATAAAACTGACTTGTAAAGGTAATGCTTAGAATTTCAAGAAAAGAATGACAAATGCAAATTATGTTAGAAAATAGTGGACTGGGGGAAATTTAAAGGAGAGAAAACAATGTATATGGTTTTAGTTAATTGATGGAAATTAATCATTTCTCCACACTAGCCGTATGTAGGCTAAGATATTTGATGGATAGAGTCAACATGAAAAATTCAATGCCATGGCCATAGTGGTCTACCGGGGAAATATACGAGTCAACTGGAGAATTTAATGTCAGGACGGCACGTTGCCCGTGGTAGCTCAAAGGTTAGGAGCGACTGGACGGAAACTAGGAGATCCGTGGTTCAAATCCCAACCATGGCATTGAATTTTTCATGTTGACTCTATCCATCAATGTATACGGTTGTTGGAAAGAACTAGGAGAAGATATAAAGGTATAGAAATCCAAAAATTGTTCAATAATATACGGATAAAAAGATCATTAGAATCACATATACAAATAAAAAACACATATCAATAAATAAATAGTGCATGTGGATAAATTACATGATGAACAAAAAGACTTAGGTTGTGGAAACTAAAGGATATGAGAAAAGGCCTCCAACATAATCAATATGGAGGAAATGAAGATATAGAAGAAAGGGTTCTAGTGCTAGAAATGTCCAAGTTAAGAAGACCTGCACTTTTCCAAAGTAGGAAAACAATTGAGCATCACTGTCTATACTCCAGGACACATGTATTTCAATGTACATGGAGTTCATTTTTATCCGAGATTAATCGTGCAAAATTTGACACCATCAATAGCATGGCTGATGGAGCGAGTTTATATGATTTCCCTAGTGGCTTGAGATCGTACACCACTTGACCATGTGGGGCCTCATGATCATAATTCACAGCTGTAAAATTCTTACCTGTTTGGAACAGCAATAGGTTTAGTTGCATCCAGCAGAGCACTGTTTAGGTTTTGCCTATATGATACAGAATTTCCAACAGGTCCTTCCATGTTGTTGTTGGCCCCATCACGTGAACTGAGACCTGTAAGACATTCCTTTACTTTGTTAATTTCAGCACTAATAAGAGATGTGCTATCTCTTAGACTTGCAGCTAGTTCTGAAATCTTTTCCTGTATCTCCTTAAATCCCTGAGCTATAAAAGCATTAGAAGAATTATAATTATGCAGTTTTGTTTCTATACCAGCTTCGAAAGCTCTTATTCGTGCTTTCACATCATCTATTTCACTGCGGAGATCTTGCATTTTCTCTTCATACTGATGTTCTATAAATTCCACACGCTTATGTATAGCTTTAAACTTTTGTTGTGGTGATGATGGTGCTATAGGCTGTAAAGCATTTTGGATGCTTGTCATGGATGATGATGATGATGATGCAATTGCTGCTGTAGACATCACATGGGCTGGGTTACATTTATCAGGTGTAGCACAGATAATGAAATTACGAGCTTCAGCCTCTGTCTCAAACTTCTTGTACTTTGCTCCACTATAGTTTTTAACTTGTTCCTCGCACTGGTGCCTGTAAGACAAAGCAATATGAATAGTTAAACAATACAACTGTTAAATAAATGAATTGCTAATTGTCGACTACAATAACAAGTACAATTAAACATTGAATTCCTTTATGATTTCGCTTTGTTGATTTACATATTCCCTTATTGAGACTATAGTTGTTGGTATATTATTTTCTATGGTATACATGTACATGAAAGATATACATTTTGGTGCATGTAGATCCACCCCCTTACAAATCATTTAGTTTTGTTCTCTTCTTTCTTGATCTTCTTTTCAAATGAACATATTAACTTTATATAACTGTATGGAGATGTAATCTTATCAAGAAACTACAACAGATGGGAATTAAAGATAATATGCTTCACTGGATATCAGAATTTGTCTCAGAAAGATATTGCGCAACTTCTTATGGTTCATCATTATCAAGATTCAAAAAAATCCATCTAGGTTTACCTCAAGGAGCAGTACTTAGCACTACTCTATTGTGACTTTGTGGGTTCGTGAAATGAAAAGTCCAATTGCACCACTCAAAAATGTTCTTTATTTCCACCGACTTACAGTTGAACACTTGCCAATTACACAGAATTACGTAATGCACACAATTACGATTCACCAGTTCGTCCGTTAAAGTTCCACTTGCACTCGCGATTACGTAAACTCCTCCGACGCACGTACATAGTCCGTCCGCTCACTGGGCGCTCCTCACAGCTGTTCGTCAAGAACTGACTGACTGACTCAATTCACTCACTGCAGCCCTTTTTTATAGGAATATCGCCATTTTCTTGAAGCCTCTAGTTTCCGTGAATCACAGTGAAGGTTCCAGATGGCAGTGGAAGGGGGAGAAGAGGCGGCCAGCGACAAGTGACATTTCCCTAATCATCCCCTCAGTTAGTGACAGAGACTGATGGGTGGGTGTGGCTTGGCTGCCTCTGGCCCCTTACTCAGCTGTCGTTGGTTGTGCTTTCCGCTAATTGGGTGACACTATTCAATATCTATATAAATGATCTGCCCAAACAACTTCAACAAACAGGCATCAACACTGCATTGTATGCAGATGACTTAGTAATTTGGAAATCAGGCAAACTTGAAATTCTAAAGACAAATATTCAAAATTCTTTGAATACCCTTAAACAATGGTGTTCTAAAAACCTCATGGAAGTAAACACTGTGAAAAGTAACTATCAGCTCCTCTCTCTAAGAAAGAAACAACCCAGTATTACCTTAAGTTATGATAATATCAAATTAACCAGAACAGAAAATGCTCAATATCTTGGAATATTGTTTGACAAAAAATTAACTTGGAAAAAACATATTGAAAAAATAAGAGATAAAGCAATTAACCGTTTTAAGATATTAAAAAGACTTGCAGGAACTAAATGGGGTTGTTCAAGATCTACATTAAATACTACATATAATACATATATAAGGCCAGTTCTTAATTACTGTGGAGAAATACTGATATCATCACCTTCAACTTCCATGATACTGGAGCACACACAAAATCAAGCTCTTAGATTAATTACTGGAGCTATAAAAACTACTCCTATAATAACCTTACAAGCATTTACATGTAACAGACCCATAATGACAGATTTAGAAATGCAAGCCCTTTAACATATGAAAAGCTCTTAAGAATTCCAGAGAATAATAAATGGGTAAAACAACACACATCCACCTTCAGTTTGAAAACTCTTAGGCTTCATACTAATGAACTTTGAAATCCCGCTAGAAGAGATTCCCACATTTCAGTTCATCACTAAATCAACAGATGGCAGCAACAACCCCAGAATTACCCACACCGCTGGATCTAGCTTCATTTGCGAAACATGTCCTCAAAATAGGTACGAAAGTGAAGCAGATGTGTAAAAAATACGACTCATCTAAAATTTAATAATTTTTCGCTTCACTGTGGTGTTCCAATGCAGTTAAATCTCGATATACAGTTAAATCTTCATACAGAAAGTTCAACAACTAAGAAATAAACTCAATTACCCATCCAAAATAGAACCTTTTATGTCTCTTGATAACCCACTGAACATCACTGAATTAAAATACTACCTAGATTTACTTGCAGATTTTAAAAAGAAGGAATACTCATCTACAGAAACTAAAGCATATGCCTTTGAAACCATAAATGTAAGATATCCAGTAGACAAATGGACACACATCTATACAGATGGCTCTCTTTACAATATGTAAAGATATGTTATTAGAAGAAATTGACAGCATAAAATTTCTGGGCCTTCAAGTGGACAGATGTTTAGTTTGGAAAGCTCACATATATTATATCTTACCTAAACTTAGCTCTGCCTGTTATGCTATCCGAGAGCTGGTTAATGTGAGTTCTATTGACACACTTAAATTGGTATATTATGCATACTTTAACTCTATTATGGAGTATGGAATATTATTTTGGGGCAACTCAGTAGAAAGTAAAAAAATATTCCTTATGCAAAAGAGGGTTATAAGAATCATTACTAACACCCTCACAAGATGCTCCTGTAAAGATCTTTTTACAAGATTGAAGATATTAACGCTTCCTTGCATGTATATATTCTCGATCCTAAAATTCTTTGTATGCAATCGTGCCTTATTTGCAACAAATAATGTAATTCACAAAATAAACACTAGACAAAAGTATAATATCCATTATCCCAGTGCTAAACTTTCTTGCTTCCAGAAAGGTGTGTATTATGAAACTATCAAAATATTTGGCGCACTTCCTAATGTTCTTAAAGAAAAAGTTGATAATTTCGGTGCTTTTAAAAAAGCTGTTAGAGAGTACCTTTACTCAAAATCATTTTATTCTGTACAAGATTATCTGAATGACAAATTATCCTGATAATGCTTCTGTAGCTCTATAAGTAGTATTTAACTATTGCAATGACAAATCATTACTTATAAATATTTGATGCAAGCTGAAAGTTTATTTTTAATCTATATGTATTTAATAAATAACAAGAATGGTATCCATTGCAAAAAGGTTGAGACGTACTGGCATAAGCCAAGTGAAAGCTGGTTTAAAAAGTGTTTCATTTTGTACCAAATATAATTATCCCTGCTTTGTTTTCCATATTGTTGTTCATATTGCCTGTGTACTATAACATGTGTCTTATGTTAACTTTTGTACATATATACGCTATTAAACTTTATACCTCTAGACATGTTCAATGTTCACAGCCTTTTCTGGCTACAAGTGAACCTACTGAACGCAAATCAATCTAATCTAATCTAATCTACAATAAAGAAGATGGAGCATGAACAGGAGCTACCTGTAAATTCTTTTCTTTCTATAAGCATGTTGGAATTTACTTAACAAGTTTTGATGGAGAAATTGATGCAATTTATACTTCCTTACAAAATCTATTTGCCTGGACAAATAAGCTTTCCAACATAGTTTTGTTAACAGATTCTAAAGCAGCTATTCAGGCTATTATTTCAAATGACAGCCCAAAAACTGAAAAGATAAATGAAATTCATAATATGATTAAACATCTTCAAAATTTAAATATACGTATAGTTTTCCAATGGACACCATCTCACTGTGGAATTTCTGGCAATGAGCAAGCAGATATGTTGGCCAAGAAGGGTTCCAAAATATCTCAAACAACGAAACAAAATATCCCCTATGAAACAGTTAAAAGATTAATCAAAAACATCTTCACAAAACTATATAACAACTATCTAGTTTCCTCTGAAAAACTTAATTGGAAAGATCTCCAAAACAAACTAAAGACAATTCCAGAACTACCTCGAAAATCTTCAGTAGCAATGTTCAGATTAATCACAGGCCACGATTGTTTGAATGGACATTTATTCAAGGTTGAATTAACAACTTCTCCAAAGTGCTGTTTACGTGGTAAAGACGATTTAATGAACATCGATCATCTAACTGTATGTGAAACTCTCCAAAATCAAGATCTAGTCTCCAAATATTGGGAAGCAAGAAGAAAAATGATTTTATTATCAAATTCTGAGCATTAAATACATACACACACACACACACACACACTTTATATATAAAATACATTACAGTTGTGATCATACTTTATACAAACTACATGAGACATGGTTCTGGGTTTCTACACAGTGGCAGTCCCAATAACATAGTATTATTATTTTAGTTAATTGATGGAAATTAATAATTTCTTCACACTAGCCGTATATAGGCTAAGGTTTTTGATGGATAAGAGTCAACATGAAAAAATCAATGCCATGGCCGGGATTTGAACCATAGATCTCCTGGTTTCCATCCAGTCGCTCTAACCCATTGAGCTACCATGGCCAATGTGCCGTTCTGACATTAAATTCTCCATTTGACTCGTATATTTCCCCGGTAAACCACTAGGGGCTCTTGCATCCGATATACACCGTTTGTGACAACTTACTATTGGCCATGGTAGCTCAATGGGTTAGAGCGACTGGACGGAAACCAGGAGATCAGTGGTTCAAATCCTGGCCATGGCATTGAATTTTTCATGTTGACTCTATCCATCATAAACCTTAGCCTACATACAGCTAGTGTGAAGAAATGATTAATTTCCATCGATTAACTAAAATAGAGTTAAACAATGAAGCCTGGGACTCAAGTACTTACAATAGTAAGTCACCACAAACGGTGTATCTTGGATGCGAGAGCCCCTAGTGGTTTACCGGGGAAATATATGAGTCAAATGGAGAATTTAATGTCAGGACGGCACATTGGCCATGGTAGCTCAATGGGTTAGAGCGACTGGATGGAAACCAGGAGATCCATGGTTCAAATCCCAGCCATGGCATTGAATTTTTCATGTTGACTCTATCCATCAAAAACCTTAGCCTATATATGGCTAGTGTGAAGAAATGATTAATTTCCAACAATTAACTAAAATACTAAGAGTTAAACAATGAAGCCTGGGACTCAAGTACTTACAATAGTAAGTCGCCACAAACGGTGTATCTCGGATGCGAGAGCCCCTAGTGGTTTACCGGGGAAATATAGAGTCAAATGGAGAATTTAATGTCAGGACGGCATATGGGCCATGGTAGCTCAATGGGTTAGAGCGACTGGACAGAAACCACGAGATCTGTGGTTCAAATCCCGGCCATGGCATTGAATTTTTCATGTTGACTCTATCCAACATAGTATTATTACTTTAAGCTCTAGATAGTGTTACGCAAGTCTTAAATGTGAGTACCTTTTCTGTTTTAATCTTCTATTTTCTGGGTCTGGTGGGCAATTGGCAGGAATCTGTTGAACTGGATGGTTGAGGACTACTGTTACTTCTAGAATGTTGTGATTTGAGTGAATAGTGGAGTTTCTAACATACCATGGGGTATTGGTGATTAAACGAAGACATCTGTTTTGAATTGTTTGTATTCTTTGTACTTGAGAAGCCGAAGCTGAACTCCAGATCGAGCAACTGTACGTCTGCATAGGTTTAATCACAGATGTGTATATTAGACTTTGTAGTGAAGAGATAGTACAGATTTTTAAGACATTATGTGTTTCAATTCATAAGATGGTGACAAAGTTTCTTCATTCAGTGACTAAATTGACATTTCCATGTTAGTCATTGCCCAAGTCGTGAGCCCAAGATACCTCACTGAATTTAATTTTGGAATTGGCTTTCCTCTGAGTAAAATAGGATGGTGCTGAGTATTGCATCTGCAGATAAACTTGATGATACATGCTTTTTCGGATTCATTATTACCCTCCAATGTTTGCAGCAAGTGTCCATTTCTTCACAATAACTTTGTAGATTACTTGCAGCTGCTTCAGAGGTTCCTTTGCTGAGAACTGTGATGTCATCAACAAAATGTGCAATTATAAGTTGGTCACAAATTGGAAAATCTGCCATGTAAAGTGATGTACAATAGTGGTCCTAGTATGCTGCTCTGAGGTACTCCAGAATGAATAACGATCTTGAGTTCTGATTCACATGTACGACTGAATAAATATGAAGTAATAAGTTTGTACAGCGTGTCACTTAAGTGAAGTTTAAGTTTGTACAGAAGTCCATTGTGCCATAATTTATTGAAAGATTTTTCAGCATCCAGAAACAGGCACAAACAAACCAACATTTCTTCGTAAGCATTTATTACGGTATCCACTACATGGTGAAGCTGTTTTGCACATCAGTGATTGCATCTAAATCCACATTGTGCAGCAGGCACAATGTCTTCCAAGTGCTCCATTAATTGTGATAGTAGTAAGCGCTCAAAAAGTTTGGAAAACAGAGGCAAAATACTTATTTGGTAATAATTATATGGGTTTGATAGATCAGATCCATTTTTCTCTTAATTATTTTCCACATTTTCCAACTGAAAGGAACTCTGGGTTTCTGATCACTGCAAACAGCTCTAACCAATCATATTACTACTTCTCCCACCATAGAAAAACCATCACCAATAGTTCAAATAAGAAATGTCATAAAGGACAACATGTGTATCTACCACATAGTTACTGATCATATAGTGCCAAACAATGATAAATGGTTTACATAATACAGAGATAAATTAAGTTCACATAAGTTACATTTGTTAACCTGTGTAAATCTCTCTTTTGTCTAATACTGAAGTTACATGCATAATACCTGACATAAGGATCAGTAGAACATTGTCAGAGTTATTATTATTATTATAATTATTACATATTATTATATTCGTACTATTATTACTATCATAATTATTTAAAAACTTAAAGGAATCTAGCACAAAGTTTTGGAATAGTCAACATTACATAAGTAAATCAGCGATATTGTAATCCCAAATAAACTGACGTAAAGATCAGTGGATCATTGCCAGAGTTTTTTTATTAATTATTATATCAATATAATTATATTATATAATTATAATAATAAACAAAGCTCACTACGCACTATTCACATTACATCGCTAGTTTATAATAATAAAAAAAAAAAAGAAAATGTGTTTGGCAACGTTCCTCTGTATTTGCGTATATACAGTATCGCTAGTTTATATGAAAAAGAAAATGTGTTGGCAACGCTCCACTGTTTTCGCGTACATCGGAGCGCCGCAGTTGGCAACAAGTTGTTTTCGTTACGCCATTCCGTACTAACATAACTGTGCACACTCATTCTGCACTTTTACCTATACTGCTTATAAATTCAATTGGATTTTTGGAATAACATGTCATGAGTGAGAACATACATATTAACAGTTAAGAGTGACTGACAAGCTCCTGCAAGTTACTTTGCATGAGCTCTTTCTCATTTATATTTATTATAAAAGTAGCTATTTAATTCTGAAATGTTTCAAATATTTTTCTGTAACTGAAATAAAAAGTTAATGAAAATAAATTGGAGGGAAAAATAAACCTATATATTATTTTTAGAATACTATTTGCAGTCTAATAACATAAGGGTTCTTTCATATAACGGATTTACCATTACTTCTATACATTTTCTTAGTGTTTTATTCTTACCATGTTAGGTAAATACCTGGAACTTTCCCCCTTGCAACCGCATAAAAAGGCATTTTGAAAATATGTAGTGTCCTGCTCCATAAAATTGCAAACATGCAGGCCTTTCTTTGGTGTTTAAATATGGTTTATCCACTTCATGCCACATTTCATTTTGGGTAGTTATATATGTGGAAAATGATACACTATACAACCAACACATTCAACCTCAATCCAACACTTGAATGACAGAACACCAAATATTCTTAAATGTTAGGTTATGTTTCAAGATATCTCTCCCTATTTTAAATTTGTTACCGCTAGGTACCTTACTTCATATCAGGTGTGTATATCAGTGTTCGTTTGTTAATGGTTGTGGTTTGTTTTTATCATTGGCTTCCGCTCTGTGCTTCCGCTCAAGGTTAGAGGAAGTTAGTCATGAAGCAATTTGAAAAATAAATACATTAAAATATAAACAATTAAAACGCAGACAGTTCAATAAACTGCATCAAGTAGACTTTGAAATTTCGTCTTAAGTTTGTTATATGCGAAAGAAAATGTGTATCCTATGTGGAATGTAATTTGTATACAGTAGTTGTAATGTATCAACATGGAATAGTTGTGATTAAGAGACAAAGATTTTCAAAACCAGTCAATAAAAGCGGATATTGAAACATTTTGTAGTTTTGAAAATATAATTACCATTGTAAGTATTACTAGAATAGGTATTGTAACTGAAAAATCATGTAGATAAACTACTAAGCTTACTGTGTTGTGTCTTATGCTGCAGGACGTACGCTTGTTAGTAAGACGCGCCTCTACTCCGATAAATGGCATTTATCGATCTACTTCTGCTATTAGCAAAGGAGTTACACGGTATACCGGCAATCAGTTTACTGTCACCCCACGATTAACAAAACGCTGAATTGGAAATTACAGGGTTTTACTAAATAGCCTAGTTAGACTTTTCAACTAACAGCCAACATCCACGACTACCGTGATTTTACAGTTGAATAGTTCAAGACTTAACACTTTCATTAAGCACTGTAAGCACCCGCCCGTTTAAACTCCAATTGTGTTGTAATATAGGAGGTTGGGAATTTTATTAAACTAGTTTAAAATGATACTTCACTACAATTAATGGGGCATCTTCCAAGAAAAATTATCAGGGCCTAGTTTGCTGAGATATTTTACCACAAGTTTTGGAAGGTCCAGATTATGTTTATAAAGTAAATATTCTTGGAAAACAAGTTTATAGACATTTATTTTAACAGCACACATGCATTTTGTTGCATATTACCAGTATTAAATGAAATATGTTATGGTAGTTTTGCGAAGTATCAGACTCGCCCTAAGCATTGATTAAAGTAAGTGACGATACCGAGAAGTGTAGCTAAGTAATGTTAAAGATAATTAGGTTCAATGATTGTAGTATGTACTAATTCAGTTGCTTTCAACATGTCAGTAGTTAATAATCTTTTAAATCTTTCTTCTTTCTTTTCTTCAGAGTGTCCTAACCAAACTTAGGAACAATGACTGTCATGCAACATATAATGTGCCTCTTCTAACATATGTAATGAAAACAACATGCACCACTTAGCATCTTTTTTCGGTTAGCCAGTATATAACTGTCAGTATATAACTTGCAAGGGCAATTTTTCTGTATTCAATGCTGGGCCAGTAGTAACTATATCTTGTAAAAGTCCTGTTTGTGTAATATTTCAGACATTCCACGTTGGAAAAAAAGTACCACATTATGCTTTTAACAAGTATTTCTTTCTTTCGAAAATAATGATAAAAGGTTTGGTTAGGTTAGATAAGGTCTAGTTTAGTATTTTAGCGTAGTACTTCAGCTTAGTATATAAGCTTATGTCATTACACATGGGATGGCACAAAGTACCAACTGCAGTGTCAGTATAATATTCCCGAATGGCAGATACAGAAATTTTATCTTTCCTAAGTTATGCAGTTATATATGGTACATCTTAAAATATTTCTCTTTCTGATATGTTCCCCAGTTCTTATGTTTGGGCTAATCTGTAATATAAAAGATAAAAAATCTGATGTCAATGACCATCTTGAATAAGCATAGCAACTTCCTATAGCTGCTTTAATAGTACAGTTAATACTAATAATAAAAAAATTGAATTCACTCTCAAAACGCTGAATATGGCGTCCTGCAGATGGCAAGTGATTGGATGAGTGAAATTAAGATGTTTGAATAAGGCACCAGGGTTCACTCTGACAGAGTTAGTTATAGCAGGAGCTGTGGCTGAGTGGTGAAAATGTGATAATGGAATGTCATGACGAAAAGCAAGCAGATTCCAATTTTGCATACATATGTTTACACTTTAATTCAAATTTTTTGTTCTTTTTTCATGAATATACTGTAGCAAATGTATATTTTAAGTGTTATTAAACTAAAATGTAAGTATATATTCCCTTCCTTTCACTGTTAATATTCGTTCAGTGAGCGAAATATGAAAGTAGAAGTTTGAGCATAGAAGAGGTAGCATGCAGAGGATTTGAATGTACAGGGTGCAGCAGAAAGAATAAATAGGATTTAAAATTAAAAATATCTTAATTCATAATAATTATTTATATTTCTGTTACATCATGTTAAAGAACAGTTCTTGGAGATTAGAGAACACTTCTTATTTTTTTTTTAATATGACATCTTTTAGATCACTACCACTTTCAATACATTGCTGTACTCTACGTTCAAAGTCTCTCATAACTTTCCCAAGCTTATCTGTATCACAGTTGTCTCCTTTTGGATTCATTGTCTTAACTCTGCTATGTTTAAATCCTTTCATGGAAGTGTTGAAAACAGTGTTGTTGTATAAATTAAATTAATTGGGAGTTGATTAATAACACAAAACAACACTCACTTTTGCTCCGGGAAAGTTTAAAAGTGTGTGTTGTTTTGTGTTATTAATCGACTCCCAATTAATTTGCTATGTTTGCTGGTCTGCTCTCAAACACTATGTTTAAAATAGCTCCACAAGAAATAGTCTGGTGCTGTCAGATATGGGGAACAAGGTGGCCATGGCACATCTCCATACAGGGAAATGAAACGTCCTAGAAGCAAGTTCCATAGTGTTGTCATGCTAATTACTGCTGTATGTGCAGTTGCCTGTCCTGCTGGAACCAAGGGCCATCATTATCTTGAATTTCAGGCACAGGAAAGGTTTGGACCATGTTTCTATAGCAGTGAGAATTTGCTGTACACGTTCCTCCATTTTGCTCAAAGAAATATGGCCCAAATATTTTATTGATCGTTACAGTGCACCAAACTGTCACCTGATTATGAAGTGGATGCTGATGGAGTTCTGGAGGATTGTTGGGAGCCCAGTAATGCATATTCTGTTTATTCACAGTCATGGACAAGCAAATGTGCTTCATCACTCATCGCTAAATTGTTTACCTGTGTTGGATATTCCATTATGTGCTGACAAATTTGTAAACGCAAGTCTTATCATGATTCGAGAGGTGATGCACAATTTGAATCTTGTTTGAGTGCAATTTCAAGTCTGAAACTAATATTTGTCTCACACTTCATTGCAGTGTGTGTAAAGTAATGGCATGCTACCTCGCTGACCGATGTGCACTCCGTTGCACAGATGCCTGCACTTGTGCTATGCTTTCTTGCATACAGAATGTGGTCACACAGGTGGTGATTTATTTTTAGCACTACCATCTTCATTCCAATGTTGCAACCTACAATGTATAGCACCCTTAGATGGTGCATCATATCTGTTCAATTCCCGTCGAAATGTCCATTGTGCTGCTGTGATGGAACCCATTTTGAGGTACCAAGTTATGTCACAGACATGCTATTTAATTGTACAGTGCTCCATGAATAACTAATGCATAGGAGAGAAAACAAATGAGTAAACTCATTTCCAAGGTTCACTGCAGTCCTGCCACATATTTGCAACATAAAACCAGTCAGATTCAAAAGAGTACATTTTTTTCAAACATTCTTATTGTTTCTGCCGCAGCTGTATGAAGAATCTCAACTTATGCTCCAACCTTATGCTTCTAATTTTGCAAGGTTATACTTTTATTTTTTTAAATGTGTGCAGTGTTACATGTTTATACTCAAAGTGAGAGTATTTGCTATACTGTCTATAATATAGTCGGGCACTAACCCAGTTCTGTTGCTGTACTTATTTGTCATGGCATCACTCAGACACTGGTGTTAAACTGGTTGAAAATACCAAGATAGTTTTAGTTTCAAGTTTAAAACAATATCTGGAAGCTTATGAATAGTCATAGTTTTTTGTATCTGAAACTTATAATTCAGCTGAGGCTTTCATGGCCAACGTCTTGAAGATCAATGTTATGTTCTGGACTTATGGGCCTTGGTCTAGTAGTTCTTGAATAGTGAACCAATGTTTCACCAGGAACTGTGCCTAGCATCATCAGGGTGGTGATCCGTCCGCTGTGAATGTCAGAAGTTGAATGAAGCAGGTTGTCTGCACGTCGTAATTTATTACATTATAATTCTCTTCAAGAACTTCTAGACCACGGCCCATAAGCCCAGAACATAATATTTATCTTCATAATTCAGTTGTTTCTTGCTTTTGAACTAGGCTGTTAATATACTATATCCTTAAAATGATACATCAGAAGCCTATGCTTTAATAATAATTTGTTTTAATTTAAACTGTGTTATGGTTTCCTCTTGTCCTGATTGCATACGAGGGGGACCCAAAAGTAACCGGATTGTTGTCATAAAAACTTAATTGATGAACCTTTTTACAAAATTACTTCAGTCATCTTCAAAATATTCTCCATTACATGCGATGCACTTGTCAAGTCTCTTTTCCCACTGTTGGAAGCATGTTTGGAACTCTTCAAGTTTGATATTGTCCAGTGCCCTTTGCAAAGCTGTTTTTACCACCTCCACATCGTCATAATGCTCCCCTTTTAGAATTTTTTTTCATTCGTGGAAATAGGAAAAAGTCGCACAGGGGTAGGTCCAGCAAATACGGAGCGTGGGGAACGACAGACCACCTCTAAGATGCCAAATAGTGGGTCACTCGTAAGGCCGTGTGTGCTGGAGCGTTGTCATGATGCAGAAACCAGTCACCTGATCGCCAAAGCTCCGGGCGTTTTCTCCTCACATCCTCTCGCAGACGCCTTAAAACATCCAAGTAAAAGTGCTGGTTAACCGCTTCGCCGATGGCCATTTAAACCCCTTAGGGGCCGGAAACGGATACCCAATAAACAGAACAGGACATTTAAATTGTTAAATGCTGTAAAAATGCATCATAAATACAATTCCGTATCTTCCGTATTTAAGTTATTTAAACGAAATAAAAACTGGTTTAAAACTCATTAAAGGCAGTATATATCTACAGTAACAATAAAGTAGAGACTACATTAATAAATTGTTGAAATTTCACTACTTTGTTTCACTGTAGCAAAAACCATTCTTTGTGCCGAACGCGCCTAATATGTGAATCATTTTGTTTTGTGTGTATACGAGCCATAGTATGTATGTATAGCTATGCAAGCGACTTCTCCGGTTCAAGTTTAGTTTATATATGCTATACCAAGCGATAATATGACGAGAATATATTGCGTCACACACTCACACACTGGAAAGAAAACTCTCTGTCAGCATCTGTTATTACAGTGTTTCTCAACCAAGGTTTCTAGTAGCCTTATGCAGCAGTTTTCGCTCTGTATTTCAGTTATTTATACTCTCTCTGTGTTCAGAGTGATTTCTTGTAGCTATCAAGAGCTAAATGTATGGCACATTTGAAATTGTTAAATTTCAATGTTAACCATGGCTTAATTCCGTAATGTAGCAAATAAATTAGCTTGGGTATGATGTGTACAGGCTTCTGATATTACTGTAGAAAATCTGGAAGATTTGTTGTACGATTATGAAGGAGATCTTTAGGACATACGTAGCAGTGACGTGTACTGGTCTACAGCTGGCATGTTAGCTACACCATTGTTTGGGGAAATTGCGGGACAAATATGGGTGATGCGTATCAGCTATTACTAGCTATCCCTCTTTACGGAAAACAGTTAAATGGTAAAAAAAAAGTATTTTTATACCACTGGATGTAACTATGCACAGTTGTTTAGTAATTTTCAGAGCTGTAAAAGACATTCATCTACCTGTACTTGCGTGTATAAAGAGCTCGTAACCTAATTGAGTATTATAATACTCAGAGGCCTCTTTATACTAGGGGGTAGCAAAATTCACCACATCATCCATCATACTTGAGAGAAAACACTTTCCTAAAAGTATACCACCCACACCCAAAAATCTTGTAACCATTTCGAAAATGTGTAGTGTGTTGCGAAAAAGAAGTTTGCAAGGAAACCAATATTATTTGGTGTGAATCTGCAGATGTGCCCTTGGGTGTTTATCCAGGTTTGGAGGTGTACAATTCAAAAATAAACCTTTAAGGATACGTTTACATTCCTTATAGAACTAATTTAAATTTATTGTAAAACAGCAAGATTAAAATAATTGGCGTTAAATGAGCATTGAATGCATGTATGCGCAGGACGTCTATACACGTCCATATCGGTTTGGGGCATTTTAACTTGGACGTCATATGACGTCCATATCGGTGAAAGGGTTAACAGTATGGCCAGGGGGTACAAATTCCCGATGCACAATTCCACGAACATCGAAAAAGACAATGATCATCGTCTTCACGTTTGACCTCACTTGCCTTGCTTAGTTTTTGGTCTGGGAGAGTTGGGAGTCCTCCACTGGTTTGACACTTGCTTGGTTTCTGGGTCATACCCGTAACACCAACTTTCATCCCCTGTAATGACTGTTCAAGAAGTTTGGATCACGTGCAATCTTTGTTTCAAGTCCTGACACACATTCATGCATATGGTTTTGTGCTCCTGTGTGAGGTGCGGAAGAAATTTAGCAGCAATATGTCTCATGTGCTAATCCTCCCCCAAAATCCGTTGGCACGACTCCAACTGATTCCTGTTGCTGCTGAAATTTGGTCGATCGTTTGGCGACGATCCTCGTTGATCTTTTGGCGAACCTTTTCAATGTTCTCCTCATTTCGCGATGTTGGTGGGCATCCAGAACGAGCTTGGTCTTCAATACGCATCTCACCATGTTTAAAGCGCCCAAACCACTCAAAATCCTGTGTGCGGCTCATAGCGTCCTCCTGGAAAGCTTCCTGAAGCATTTGGTGTGTCTCCATTGCAGTTTTTGTAAGCAGGAAACAAAATTTCACACACACTCTTTGTTCTTTTAAAGTTGCCATAACGACTTCACAGATGTAACCTGCCAACAGTCAGAGAAACACAATACCACACTTGCAGCTCTACACTGACGCCGTCAGCACAGCTGTTTCATGAAGATCTCTACTAACACCATCTAGCGTGAGAACCCTGCACTACATCTACGAGTGGCAGTGCCCTCGGAGTCCGATTTCTTTTGGGTCCCTCCTCGTATGTTTGATCAATACCTTTACAGCTCAAAGTATAAAAATTGTTTACAGCTCAAAGTATAAAAATTGAAAGAAGCGTAGAGACAGTGAAGCACAAGTTAAAGTAAAAGTGAATCAAGAAGATTCACTCATACTGTTTTTCACAGGATATGTTTCAAGAGCTGTTGCTCCCATCATCAGCTGAGTCTCAACTAGTACAAATTGTAGTGTTTTCCTTCTTCTCCATGTCGTCAGTAGATGACATGATGTATTTGTCAAAGATGTCCGGTGGTGGAATTTCGAAATTCATGATTCTGTGATGATATATGTTAATGAAGAACTGACGACATGATGTATTTGTCAAAGATGTCCGGTGGTGGAATTTCGAAATTCATGATTCTGTGATGATATATGTTAATGAAGATTTTTTCCCATACAGAAAGATTTATGGGATGAATAACATGTTTTATTAAAGCTGTCTCCAAGCTAATGTCATGTCTGGTATTCAAAAAATGAAAAGCAACTGCTGATTTTTTTATTTCACCATCTCATGTTTCTTGTATACTCTTCTGATGTCAATAGTTCTTTTTGTTTTTCACAAGTTTCACATTTGATCTCGTAGATTCCTGGTTTTTCAATTATGAATTATGAATTCAGTTTTCAATGAGTGAGGCAGTGTGTCAATATCTTTTCGATTTACTTGTACTTTTACAATTTCCTGCTAGAGCAATAAAATAATATCCATCACTTGTGCCTGTTAGGATTATCACTGTTAATGATATATAAGTTATACTGGAACTAATTTGCAAATACCAATTTATTTATCTCTAATTTTGCAGACTAATATTACAAAATGTGGCATGAAGCACGGAAGCAAGAACGTAAAATCCGTGGGATTATGGTTGACTACAAAAAGAGAGCTGAACGTAGGAGGGATTTTTATGAAAAAATAGTAAGTGCTTATGATTTACATTATTCTGTCAACATGCCAAGGCTGCTCCTGGCAGTTATTTTAATGTTTACTATGTGAAGTGTGCTCAATTCCTAACAGCAATATGTAGGAAATATTTTTATTAAACCACTGTTAAGTCTAGGCCTAGGAAAATCCTGTTTCAATGAAGTATCTTCAGTCTTAAACATAATATAATTGTGAGTGCTTAAATATAAACTTGAGAGGGTACAAAATAAAATATCTTTTAGACGGGATAGTTTTTATGAGGCTTTGTGGGTTGTTTAATTAAGCTTTTTAAGGATAATCTTATTTAGTATACAGGGTGCATCAAAAAATATATATGCACTTTGAACTGTTGTACAAAATTTGTGTTCTATTCTACAAGGTTCGGTTGTTGGAAATGGAAAGATTTAAGTTCAGTTTGAAACATAAATGCGCTTTCTGATGTAAATGTGATCATGTTCAAACTGGTGACCTTCAACATCAATGCATATATGATTATGATATTTGATATTTATTTGTACGGTTTTCATTACAATTTCAGTACATTAAAATTTAACATTGACCATGCTATATTATACCTCCTGTATAAATACATGAAATTGCTGACTTTAAGAATTACTTGCTGACTCAGGTCTCCTGGCTATAAGCCTTTGGTTTTCCTGAGTAGCTTGGTGTCATTTCTTCTTGACCTTCGCTTCTTTTATCCTAATCCACCTTTCTCTTATCCTATATAAGAAATCTCCTATACATTTATTTTTGTTTTCTCCCATCTCCATTAGCATGCGTACCGCCAATATCTCTTCACTTACACTGTCCCATTTCTTATCCCATATTTTTCTCCTGTAATTTAACTCCTTACATTCTATCTATATGATTATGGGTCACGACTGCTTCTGTACATCATACCAATGTGTCCAATGGGATTTCTGCACACACCACTTAAATCTTGTTCCAGAATGTGTCTGGATTACGTGGTGTAGTTTTGTATAGAGGTACTTTTTCGACATGGCAGATGACATAATATTGTGCAGTAGTTTATGGTCAAGTCCACTTGTTTATTTGTAAGAAAAAGGGGTGTCAAGTTAGTTATCTGTTATCTAACCCATTAGCTTTGTCAGCAGTCTGCTGGTGAAAGCAGAGAGGTTATGCCCACCATTGATTTGCATGATGTCATTTGCACACGTTCGAGCAAGGTCATGTGCCACCTCTAAAAAATACTCTGTTATATATACCTCATCTTATACTATGCTTCATAAGAAGAAATCCATCAGTATAAATTCTGGAGAGCATGGAGGATAGGAAAGCTCAGACGTACATCTGCCATCTTTCAGTAACTTCCTTGCCACTAACTGGGTTGAGTAACTATAGTTCGGCCGTTGTATCTCCGGCTCTGACGTTTTGCGATTGCAAGAGGTGGAGGGGGGAGGTTAATAGTACCAACATACAGTAATGAGCAATTGAAAACATATCCTCAAAATTATCTTTAGAATGAAAATATAGGACTATATTAGCTTTAAAACACTGAAATACAACTTAAAATTTCATTATCATGCAAGATATTTATTACAACATCACTCTATTCGAATATTTCGTTCACACCTTTCACACACACTAACAGCATCTGTTGGTAGTACTGGAAGTCTCTACATCCGGTGTTGTGGTCAGGAAGTTAAAACTGTCTGCTAGCGCCAATCAGCATTGTCGCTGCTATGCGTGACTCCCGAACCCAACACTGTGTTGCCAGGTTAAATTTGTTTGAGCCACGTGGCTTTAGCTGCTTGCGCTGGTAAACTTTCTTTGCTTATATTTTGCGTGCGTGAATCCCGATTTTTAATGTTCGTAAGTCCTATTATTATCTCTATTATAATAATATGGCTCCTGGTTCGTGTAATATGCAAGTACTGAAATATTTAAAATACGCATTATTCCTCTGCTTGAAATACCCGCTAAAGAACTGGCAACAGCCTGCTTCCCCCTCTCGAGAAATGTCAGAGCGGGAGATAGAGCGGCCGAACAGTAGAGTGGCAATTCAGCTGCCACATATTGAAGAAAGATAATAGTACTTTCTCCCAGAAATTGAACCTTGTAGCACAGGAAATACAGTTTCTATGACGGTTCAAAGTATGTATACATTTTTCTGACACACCCTGTATTTATGTCCATTTATAGCTTTGATTATCAGGAATCTATAAGAAAATAATATTGAAGATATGCTTTAACAATATCAGTTTTTGAAAATATGTTTTTTACTTTTTGACATTCATATTTAATTCATATTCTGCACAAAATCTGTTTTGGTTGTTAGCCAACTGGAGGGACTGAGAAATTGTGCATCTGCATTAACAGTTTGTTTTTCCTTTACCATCATGTTGGAATGTCAGCTAATAAATTCTTTTCTCACTTTGTTGTTAAAGATATGAAAAATGTAGAAAATGGAGTTTTTAAAAATTGCATTAATTGTTTTGAACTGAAAGACTTACACTTTCTTTGTTTTTAAAGATATTAAAAATGTAGAAAATATGTGGAATTTTTAAAAATTGCATTAATTGTTTTGAACTGAAAGACTTACACTTTCATGTGGTACCAATGGGGAATATTCATGCAGCTGCCTAGCAGTTACCAATTACCTTGTAAATAAATTTGAATTCAGGTGAGAAAAAACAGAGAAAATAACTCACACCATAGAATTGAAATTTCGTAGTGATTTAATGCGTGTTTTACTAATTTATATTTATTTGCAATTATGGCTTGATTTTCTTATGGTTTTTTAGCTCTTAGTGGGACTTCTTAAATGTACCAGGAAGTGTACAGATTTTTCTTATATTTTAATATGTACAATAACCTATAGGTACTTTATTAAAAGCAGAAGCATTATTAACAGTGAAGTATCCTTCATTTTTGAGTTTGATTAATGAGTCACTATGTTTACACTCAACTTCACTTACTATGTTGTATAATAGAAACGTTTTCAAGATCATTCGATCTCATCCTCAGCTGTTTGGTGACTAAATGAACATTCTTCTTCCTCCATTACTACGGTGCTCCGATCCCTCTGCCATCTGGTGTTAGGGGCACTAAGTTTTAATACTTCATTTAATGCCAGGATTTCAAAATTTATAACTTTATCCCGGTTTTTGGTTATGAATATTTGTTCCCAAATATCCAATTCTATGGGTGTACGTAAAGATTTTACAGTTTTATGTTATGGCCAATGTTGTGCTTTTCTGTCCAAGAATGGTGTGACACTGCTGACACTTATCTCAAATATCCAGAGTAAACTGTTGAAATAAAACTGCTTTTGTAATTCAACTAATTCACAGTTAGGAGAAGGACAATTGAAGTATTGTGTATTATCTACATTGTTTTAATATGATTATTTTACATAGTATGAGTATGGAAGTACGTTAGAAATGGTAAATGCTCTTTCTCAACTTGAAACATTTAAATTATAGTAATTATGTATTATAAAAATAACATTAACTAAATATATCGAGATTTAACTGTATTGGAACACCACAGTGAAGCGAAAAATTATTAAATTTTAGATGAGTCGTATTTTTTACACATCTGCTTCACTTTCGTACCTATTTTGAGGACATGTTTCGCAAACCTTCGTTTGCATCTACGGCTCTAGCTTCAGTCGCACAAGAGCCATAGATGCAAACAAAGATTTGCGAAACATGTCCTCAAAATAGGTAGGAAAGTGAAGCAGATGTGTAAAAAATACGACTCATCTAAAATTTAATAACATTAACTAACTTTTATACCATAATGAAAACAAATTTCTGGTTCAGTCCAGTGGCAGCTTAAGCATAAATGCATTGGAGTGTCAGCATTATTTAGCAGTATTTTTTCTGTATTTTATTAATTTTTTCTAAATAACGTCCTTTAACAACCATTAGGAGATAATGAAAAAAATAAAAATGGTTAAAATAGTGCTCAGTTATATGATGCAAAATGTACACTGCTGTCATCAGTGGTGACTTTTTTACTGTACATTGCCTGGCAATAAGTGTTTACTGCACATTGACTGGCACTAAGTGCCACTTACAATGCCAATGTGAAACTAATCAGTTCCGTTGGAACTAGTTTTGGAAGCCATTGTCTTCATTTTTCCAGTCCCTCGATAATATAAAAACGTAAGTGACGAAGTGTCAATAAACCGATTAAAAAAGTTTTTCCGATTAATTTTGATGTCACTGTTACTAAATTCCTCCAACCATGCATTCATATAGTTTGTCAAAATTATATGCCGCCACCACCCAGCAGCAAATGATAAGAGTCTAAGCAAAACTAACTTCACTTTCGATTTTTCCTCTTCTGTGTCACTGATGATGGGTTCAACTGTCTTTTACTATGTGACACACTCCACATTCTTTCCTCATTGGTAATCGCCCATTATCCACCTGCAGTGACTTCTTGCATGTAACATTGCTAAGAAGACATATAAGTTAATATTGGTCCTTCTACTTATTGTGTCAGTTGCTATGATGTATGCATCCCTTCCAATCATTCAATACTTTTTATCTTGTGGTTAGCAAATTGTCAATCCGTTTTTCACTTGGTGCTGATTAAGTGCACTGACATGAGATTACTAAGCGAATTGGGTCATTATTGTCACCCGAGCGTTGGAACACCCTATAGAACCAGCTGAGAGCGGGAAGCAGGGGAGGTCGGTGTTAGCCACGCCCCGCCCCCTCGTTTGTCTTATAGTGGTGACAGGAGGTGGCTGGGAGAAAAAACATCACTGTGCCGTCTCTTTCTGTTCCACCTGTGTTCTCGAACTTACGGGATATTTCATCTAATCTAGTACCTTCCAGATCGACCCGCTGGCCCTATATAAGCAGCACGTCGGGCAAGAGGAGTTCGTGGCAATCAGCGTAAGAGTGCAGTGCTAGGACGAGAAGACTGTGTATGTGCAACGGAAGAATTTACGTAATTGTGACCGTACAGTGTAATTGTAACGGACGAACTGGTGAATCGTAATTGTGTGCATTACGTAATTCCGTGTAATTGGCAAGTGTTTAACTGTAAGTCGGTGGAAATAAAGAACATTTTTGAGTGGTGTAATTGGACTTTTCATTTCACAAACCCACAAAGTCACACTGGTGTCAGGAAGCGGGAAAACAACATCACCGAACATTACAACCATGGACGCGGCATTGGAAAAGATTTTGGAGAAGATGATGGAAATGAAGGCCGAACTGACCTCGGAAATGAAGACGGCAAATGAAAACCTCGCTGCAAAAACAGAAGCGGCAAACGACATCACCGCAGAGTTGAAACAAATGAAGACGGCCAACGACAACATCACCGGGAAGATGGAAGAAATGAAGGCCGAATTAACAGCGAAGACGGAAACGGCTAACAACTTGGCCACGACAATGACCTCAAAGATGGCCGAACTGACCACGGAAATGAAGGTGGCGAACGAGGCTCTCGCCGCCAAATTTGAAGAACAGTTGGCCGGCGTGAGGGATGACGTGACGGAGCTGGGCAAGCGGATGGGCCAAGTGGACGAGCGCGTCGAGGACCTGGCGAGCCGAGTTAACGACCTGGAAGGGAAAGCCGACAGCAGCGTGAAGTCCCTGAACGCCATGGTGGAGGACGTCGTCGGCAAGAAGCTGAAGGATTTGAAGGCGGACGCGCCCGGACGCGACACAACATTTGCGCGCGTCAAACCTCCCAAGTATGACGGCGTGTCAACGTTTGAGGTCTTCCGCCGCCAGTTCGACACAGTGGCCAGGCACAACGGATGGTCACTGCAGGAGGAGGCCACACAGTTAATAGCCAGCCTCCAGGGACGGGCCGCGGAAGTCCTAAACGCGGTGCAGACAACGGCGGCGCCCAAGGACATCTGGGAGGCCCTGGAGAATCGCTTCGGGAACCACCGCTTAGCCGCAGCATACCGAAGTCAGCTAAAGGCAAGGTCGCAGCAGCCGGGGGAGACGTTGCAGGAGTTCGCCATAGCCATCGAGCAGCTGGCTAGCAAGGCCTTGGTTGACCTGCCACTGGAGTTCGTATCCCGGGAAGCCGCCTACAATTTTGTCGACGGGGTACGGGACACGGAGATTCGTCAGCGCCTAATGCTCGGCGAATATAAAACCATCCACGAGGCGCTGACAGTGGCATTAAGGATGGAGGCGGCCAAATTAACATCTATCCCGACGTCGAGAACGAGGAGTGTCCGCTACGCCGGAGACAGAAGACCAGCTGAGGGACGCCGGCGAAGACCTAGTGGCCTGTGTTGGGGGTGTGGACAGCCCGGACACCTGCAGAGAGACTGCCCACACCAGGAAGAGCAGGTGGAAGGATGAGTAAGGCCCGGCGTGGAGAGGGGCACGTCGGCGCCATTGCCACCATCCCCTCGAGTGACACTGCGCGCCGTCAGCCGGCGTATGGATGACGGCCTCATCGCGGACGGTTGCGTGAGAGGGAAGTCGTGCCGCGTGCTGGTGGACACCGGGGCAGCCGTGACCATCATCAGAGCTGACGTGTCGAAGGGTTTGCCGACGAGGAAGCCAAGCCGACCATACGAGCTGGTCACGGCATCTGACGACAACTTGCCTGTGGAGAAGGAGGCCCTGCTGGAGATGACCTTGGGGGCGAGTGAGTGTGTGGTGTTTTAGGGCCCGTCGACAACAAGGTCATTTGGGCCCCGAGATGACCTTGGGGCGGAGTGCCGTGCGTCTGTGGGTGTTCGTCGCGAAGGTGGCTGAGGAGGTGATTCTAGAACTGGATGCCCTCAGGAGCCACGATGCGACGGTCGACGTCGGCAGGAAGGTCCTGCGGCTCAACGGAGAAGAGGTTATACTCCGTCAGCCCGAAGAGCGTCTTGGAATCTGCAGGTTCGTCTTGAACGAAGACGTGGTTGTTCCCGCGAGGAGCGAGGTGATGGTGACGGCGCGACCAGAAGGCCAGACAGCAGGTTGGGTCCCGAGGCTGCAGGAGTACGACTTCACCTCGGAACATCGTAGAGGGAAGAGCCACGGTAACGCTGACGCCATGTCCCGAGCACCCTGTCTAGAAGAATGCGGCCAGAGTACAAGAGTGGAGAAGGAGCGTGCCGCAGCAGTCCGAGTAGTCACGGCAGTGCCTGCGGATGGAGCAGCTGGCGGACGCAGACTTGGGGCCACTCTTAAGGGAAGTGGAGGCAGGGACGAGACCAACCTGGGAGGACATCGCACCGAGGAGCGCCACCTACAAGTCGTACTGGGCCCAATGGGACTCGCTGAAGACCAGAGAGGGCGTGCTGTTCCGGGTATGGGAGTCACCCGATGGGAAGGCGCAGAGAGAACGGTT
The DNA here is from genome assembly GCA_030765055.1 of Mantis religiosa. NCBI lineage: Eukaryota > Metazoa > Arthropoda > Insecta > Mantodea > Mantidae > Mantis > Mantis religiosa. The sequence continues at coordinate 31,485,701 of CM060959.1, forward strand.
GGTATTTCCCCGGAGTAAGGTCCCGGAAGTCTTGGAGGAAGTGCACGCCGGTACTTCAGGAGGACACCTGGGAGCGAACCGAACGATTCACAAACTACGACAGCGCTACTACTGGCTGAGGCTCCGAGCAGATGCTGAGAGATCGTGCCGTCAGTGTCACGAGTGCGCGGCGAGTCGCGGCCCCCAAACTAGGAGCCGGGGTCGCATGCAGCAGTACAACGTCGGAGCGCCATTCGAACGTCTCGTCGTTGACATTGCTCCGGAAGCGAAACAGCCAGCGACCGAGTGTGTGCAGAACTTGGTGGACCATCTCCACACATGCACGAGATGGCTCGCCAGAGCATCTAGAAGGCGAGCGACCGCATGAAGACCAGGTATGACAGGCAAGCCAACCGCCAAGGGTTCCAGCAAGGTGACCTGGTCTGGTTGTACCGTCCTACCCGGACCAAGGGACGCTGCCCGAAGCTCCAGCAGCCATGGCAAGGACCGTACCGGGTGGTGAAGAGGATTAACGACGTGGTCTACCGCATCCAGAAGGTTCCCCGAGGGAAGATGTTGGTGGTACACCTGGATCGCCTGGCACGCTACGATGGTGCTGTTCGAGACGACCAGCTTTGAGGAGGGAGCAGTGTCACCCGAGCGTTGGAACACCCTATAGAACCAGCTGAGAGCGGGAAGCAGGGGAGGTCGGTGTTAGCCAGGCCCCCCCCCCCCCTCGTTTGTCTTATAGTGGTGACAGGAGGTGGCTGGGAGAAAAAACATCACTGTGCCGTCTCTTTCTGTTCCACCTGTGTTCTCGAACTTACGGGATATTTCATCTAATCTAGTACCTTCCAGATCGACCCGCTGGCCCTATATAAGCAGCACGTCGGGCAAGAGGAGTTAGTCATCGGAGTTCGTGGCAATCAGCGTAAGAGTGCAGTGCTAGGACGAGAAGACTGTGTATGTGCAACGGAAGAATTTACGTAATTGTGACCATACAGTGGAATTGTAACAGACGAACTGGTGAATCGTAATTGTGTGCATTACGTAATTCCGTGTAATTGGCAAGTGTTTAACTGTAAGTCGGTGGAAATAAAGAACATTTTTGAGTGGTGTAATTGGACTTTTCATTTCACGAACCCACAAAGTCACATTATGCTAAAATTTTGCACTTTCTGCTTACTGATTTTGTTGCTAGAGTTGTTGAAATGTTTTTTAATTTTACATCCTGCAATGTTAAGTCATATCGGACGATGAATGGAATGGATAAAATGAGGCTCAAATGAGCCCAGGGTCCTTAGAGCTTAGAGTTACCCGACATTCGTATTGAAGGATAAGGGAAAACCCCAGGAAAAACCTTATCCAGGTTACTCGCCCTGACCGAGATTCGAACTCAAGACCTCTTGAACATGAGGCAGACTTGCTGCAATCTACACTACCGAGGCGGGCATTGAAATTGTTTGTTGATTCAGTACACTAATAACTATATTTTCCTTGATTTGTTACATTTTTTTTTAGGTTTTTTTTATTTGTTAGGTTTATTTTTTACTTTTTTTATTTGTGTGTTTTAGTGATTTTACAGACATTGTTGTCAGAGTCAAGCCCAGTAATTTGTTGCAATCTCCTTGTTAATCAGTATTGTCCTATTTGTGTAGCTATTTGCCTTGTGTTTACATTTGATTGAATCTGTTATATATGTGCATATGTTGTGAGCATTTCAATTGTGTTAACACTTTTGTAATTGAGTTCTTTGATGAAAATTAACCATTCCTCCATACTAGCCATGTATAGGCTAAGGTTTTGGATAGAGTCAACCAGACAAATTCAATGCCATGATATTAAATTCTCCAATTGACTCATATGTTTCCCTGGTAAACTGCTAGGGGTCCTCATCAAATTTAATGTCTTGATGGCACAATGGCCTTGGTAGCTCAAAGGTTAAGAGTGACCGAATGGAAACCAGAAAATCCATGGTTCAAATCCTGGCCATGGCATTGAATTTTTCAGGTTGACTCTATCCAAAACTTTTATAATTATTTAACTATGTCCAAAATAATGACAAAGATAGCTTAGCCAAATGAAATACTGAGCACACTTGGAAATCTAATAAAACTATATGGTAAAGTGCTCTCCAGTGGTTGCAATAAGCAGCAATGTTGCCTACCTCCCTGTATGCAAAAATATTAACAAGTAATGATTGCATCATGTCTCTGTTAGTGAACAAGGAAGCCTAGTGCTGAAGGTGACGCATTTATGATTAGCCACTTTATATCATTATTTTTCCCACTTGACCTGTCTGACATACATAAGTAGCATATATATAGTTTCAAAAATGCAACCCTGAGGATTTTAATTTTTTTTTTTTAATTTATTGAAAACTTTCTATACCTATACAAAGTATTTTTGGTTTAGATAACAAAGATAAAATTATTCTAAAGAATAGTAAATGTGTATTGAGGTTGCAGTCCAGTGACTCCTCATAGGATTTTAATGCATTATGAATACAGGAAATTTGAACGGATCTTAAAAAAAATGTTACAATGGGAAAATGCAGAAGATGAATGTAAATGCAGGGTAATACTATATACCAAACCTAGACTGTACTAAATGCCAGTGTATAACTAGACCAATCTATTAAGAATTGTTCCATTCCCTTTTTAAATTTGTTATAATTGTACTAATTTTTATCTGTTTCCACAAAACTAGAGATCTTTTCTTTAGGTTAGTGTCTGTGACCATATTCTTACTCTTTGTGTTGTAGTTGTTAGAGTTATTCTGCATCTGTTGGTATTTTGAATTTTACTAAACACAGTGTGATTTTGTATATGTAAAGACTAGGTAGCTTTAAGAGCTTTTGACCATCTGAAAGTATTTCTGTAGAGGTCATTGTATGCAAGATGACTAGGTTCCTTGTAATTCTTGTTTAACTGTTTTTTATATATTAAAGCACATTTATTCATTGTGGTTCATTACAGAAAGCAGATCCAACTCAATTCTTGCAGCTACATGGAAGACCAGTAAAAATTCACTTAGATCCTGCAGTAGCTCTTGCTGGTGATAGTCCTGCAAATATGTAAGTGAGGAATAAAACTCATATTATAGCAGTAATTATGATAAATATGAAGTTGCTTTGAAAATCTAGGGCCGTATTCATAGTCAGATTTGGTCCAGACCAGTTTGCTACTTCCAGTGGATTAACGATGGACCATTGACTTTCTTATTCATAAACCGGTATTAGCGATAGTCTGTGGACCAAACACTTTGGTCTGGCTCAAATTTTGGTCTGCCTCCAAGGGGTAGATTAAAGGCGGACTATCTTTGCAATATGGACGAAAATGAAGTGATGAAGTAGCTATGGTGCATAGAATTTGTGAAATAAAACGACGGAGGGAAACTTATCTACCAAGAATAGAAATTATTGCGAAGTGCGACATAAACTTCAAAAGCAGATACAGGTTTAGTAAAACGAACACCAGGAAGCTGATAGAAATAATTCGTCCTAACCTGTACATCAGGAACAATAACCAAGGCCTGAGTATCTCAATTTCCTAACAGCACTTTGGTATTATGCAAGAGGAGGATATCAAGACAACACTGCTGTCCTGCACGATATTAGTCAGGCATCAGTAAGCTGCATTATCAGCATACTCATTATAAATTTCCCTCCATGCCTCCTCCTTTCTCATATTTGTATTCGTCATCATGGATTTATTTTCTATAATGTTCATTCTTTATTGGACTAGAGAAAACATTGGTCTTGCTCTGACCAATTGATACCACGCTTCTTCATATTATCCATATTCACAGCACACCAAACTTTGTTACCGAACCTCAAACACTGACAGCAACCTTAAGAATGATTAAATAGCAGCAGTAAAACTACGACAGAGATTTATAAACTTGTTGGTACACTGTGGTTTGTTTAGCACTCTGTGGGACTCGTGAATGTGCAGAAGAACCTTTCTACGTTGTGCAACATTTGCTCCGTGCTGCTCCATGGCTGTACTAGGTCTGAGGCTTTTTATTGTCTATGAATACCAAAAAGTTAGACCACCTTTGGTCCGGACCAAGTTAGTCGGAAGCTAGTCTAGACTAAAGTGATAACTATGAATATGGCCCCTAGTCTTTAAATACTTGGAAGCAAGAAGAAGATTGATTTTGTTATCAAATTTTGAGTGCTAGACACACACACACACACACGTGCACACACTTTCTTTTGACATTAGAGCCTTTGTAAACCAGAAACATGCTATTTCAGCCATTTTGTCAATCCAGAGTAATGAGCTTAAGAAGAAAAATATATTGAATTGTGGTTTAGTTTTCCTGCCAGTGAATCTTTTGTAACAGGGTTTTCTATGATGAAAAAAGACGTTTCCTTACATGGAATTATTTGTACAAAAGTGAATCGAGAATATATTGACACATTGCTTCACTCACACTGTTTATTCACAGGACATGTTTCAAGAGCTCTTGCTCCTATCCTCAGCTGATACTCGACTAGTGCAAGTTGTAGTGGTTTCTTCTTTCTCTGTATTGTCAATAGATGGCGTGATGTACTTGTCAAAGATGTCCGGTGGTGGAGTTTCAAAATTCATGACTCTATGACGATTTTTGTTAATGAAGATTTTTTCCCATATGGAAAGGTCTATGGGGTGATTAACGTATTTTATTAGAGATGTTTCCAAATTGATGTCATGTCTAGTATTCAAAAAATGAAAAGCCACTGCTGATTTTTCTGTTTCACCATTTTTAATGTTTCTCATATGTTCTTTAGTTCTGATGTTAATATTTCTTTTTGTTTTTCCTATATAAATTTTAGGGCAAGTTTCACATTTGATCTCATAGATTCCTGGTTTTTCTTTGGTAGTGATTGAAGAACTTTCACAACTTACAGAAATTTGTATCAATCAAAATTTTTTCAGCTTTAATGGACAGATCTATAAACAAAAAACGGGCCTAGCTATGGGCAACCCATTGTCTCCCTTCTTGGCAGATTTATTCATGAGTGCTTTTGAAACACATATCACAAAAGCTTTTCCAAATTATTTCAAAGTGTGGTATCGCAATGTTGACGACATTTTTGCAATAGTACCTAAAAAGCTCATACAAGATGGTCTTAAACTTTTGAACATACAAAATCCAGCTATAAAATTTACATTGGAAACAGAAGAGGATGGTGTGCTCCCCTTTTTGGACATCAAGATCAAAAAAATGAACAACAAACTCACTTTTGGTATCTACAGGAAACCGACACACACAGATAATTACATTAAGAACAACAGTTTCAACCCAAAACAACACCAACATGCCATTTTTAACAGTTTAATCTTTCGGATGATCAACTTTCCATTAAACAGAGAAGATTATCAAGAAGAATACCTACACATAAAAAAAGTAGCTATATCCAACGGTTTCAACCCAAATTTAGTAGACAAAACAGTTAACAGACTCAACAAAGCTAAGAAAATAAAAGAAACCACCACCCTAGAACCTACAGGAGAAAAAGAGAAAAAACTTTTTAAAAAATTCACCTTCCACCCATCAGCCTATAACAAATTCCAAAAAATCTTCTCAAAACACAACATAACTCTTGCACCTCAAAATAGGTTTAATATCAGAAATTTGTTAAAAGGCCCTCCCAAAAATTCAATCACTACCAAAGAAAAACCAGGAATCTATGAGATCAAATGTGAAACTTGTCCTAAAATTTATATAGGAAAAACAAAAAGAAATATTAACATCAGAACTAAAGAACATATGAGAAACATTAAAAATGGCGAAACAGAAAAATCAGCAGTGGCTTTTCATTTTTTGAATACTAGACATGACATCAATTTGGAAACATCTCTAATAAAATACGTTAATCACCCCATAGACCTTTCCGTATGGGAAAAAATCTTCATTAACAAAAATCGTCATAGAGTCATGAATTTTGAAACTCCACCACCGGACATCTTTGACAAGTACATCACGCCATCTATTGACAATGCGGAGAAAGAAGAAACCACTACAACTTGCACTAGTCGAGTATCAGCTGAGGATAGGAGCAAGAGCTCTTGAAACATGTCCTGTGAATAAACAGTGTGAGTGAAGCAATGTGTCAATATATTCTCGATTCACTTTTGTGCTAATTTGTGCTTCACTGTCCCTACGCTTCTTTCAAGTTTATACTTTGGATGGAATTATTTATTACGCATGTGCAACACATTAGCTAAAACTTAAACATTTTGAAATACTATTATGTAAAAATCCTAGATGCAGCTGGTTTTGCAGTGTGCAACCCACTAGCAAAGCTGCCTCTGTAACACTGGCAGGAAGTCTGCAGTAAATATAGTACAATTTGATACTTAAGTTACTTTTAACATACGTAACATAAATGCTTAAAAAGTAAGGAAGTAAATATGTTGTTTTCAAATGCTAGGCTTTGGCAATGAAGCCATTAGCTCTCTTAAAATAATAATAACCCATGGCGCGACAGCCCTTAGAGGACCAAGGCCTACCAACCCGACTGCCGGCCTCACACCCACTTACACATGGCAGAGGTGGACGATCATCCAACCGATACGAGACGGAGATGTGGTCAGCATCTCAGCATCCCCCAGCCGGAATGTTGGTTTCTGTGACCAGGGCCGCTTACCTAGCATAAGCTCCTCACTTTCCTCACAATGCTGATTGGGCACCAGTCCTATACCCGGGATCTAAAATCCCCACCACATGGGTGGGATCGAATCCGGGCTGCTTTCCGTGGCCAGGGACCAAGGCATGCTGCCTTAGTCCGCTACGCCACGGCGCAGGACCATTAGCTCTCTTGCTCTCCAATATTTCTGTGTAGTGGGTCCGGCAGGTAGGGCTTCACTAAATATTGGCACTGCCAATAAATATTGGAAGTAAATATTGGCACTGCCTCCCTTCATTGTTCAAGCATTTCTGACACCTGCTTAGGAACTTGCTCATTACACCTTGCAGTACTTCATAAATGGCATCAGTTTGTTGATGAATGTTACTTTTAAGTGTGTGTAATTGGTGTTGTACATTGCTCTTATAGCACTCCCCAGTAGGGTATACCTTATCACCATCTTTGCGCCTTAAAACTCTAAATTTTATTTAATTATATCTACATAATTGTAATTTATTGCTTCACAGTATTTTTCAATAGGCAGTTTTCTATTGTTTTTGTCCAAACCATATTAAGGCAAATCCTTCCATTTTATTTTTGTTTATATGTACCTTTACCCATCAAAAGTCTAGAATTAAAATGGGACCTATAGAGGCAGAGTATTCACAATAGATCTTTTAGGTGGCAGTGTTGAGAAGCCATATAAGTCTTAACACTATCCCTTTCATGGAAGTGTTAAAAACAGTGTTGTTGTAATAAATTAAATTTAAAGGGAGTCAATTAATGACACTAAACAACACTTACTTTTAAATTTCCTGGAACATGTTTCAGAGGGTATTATTAAATATGTGGTTTTGATTTAATTTTACATGATATATGTGAATTAGGTATTTCCTTAATTAACAGTTGAATTTGTTATTTTTGGTCATTAGATCTGTATCTTATGCATAGCTTTTATGCAGCTTTTAGGTTAGGTCCCGTAAATACGATTGAATAGCTTAAAAGAAAAGTACCCCACCCCTCCCCGCTACTGACAAATGATAAATGCATGCACATGGCGAACTGTTTTTCAAGCGCTGGCCTAGTTTACACTTTCACCCGTTGCAGGTGTGAACACTTACCTGCCTGCAAACCAAAACAAAAACATTTATTTCTGAAACCCTAGTCTGTTACCAGATAAGCAGATAATGTGCACAGTAATGTTCAATTATCTCCTTAATGTTTCAACATAGATGAAATTCCAATGTATAAGGAATATGATACAATGAAGCACAAAATTAATATAATTTTGAGTCAAATTAATACTCAATGCTCCACTTATTGCTAGTATTTACCTAGAACGCGTTTCGTTAGGATCCTCCTAACATCAGCTGTTGTCGACTAATGGACGTTGGTTTAGTGAACTCATTGTAGGCGATAGGTGCATCTCTGTCGGTATCTTGATGAACTTGAAGTTCGGGTTTTCTTCAAAGGTAGCGTCAAAATTTAAAAAAATTCTTTCATATTTCTTTATGAAGATTTTTTTCCCATGTGGCTAATGCAGCTGAACCTTGGACACTTTTTAATAAGTGTATTTCTCGTTCTATATCATGATTCTCCTTCCAAAAATGGTACGCTACTGCCGATTTATCTATTTGTTCCTGATGTTCCTAAAATGCTCTTTAAGCCTAATGTTCAAGTTCCTTTTTGTTTTTCCAATGTAAATTGAACATTTGGCTTAAAGAGAGCCGGCCCTCGTAGCCATGGTCATTAGAACGTATGTCTCTAGCGTTCCACCGCGTAGAGGGTCGCGGGTTCGAGTCCTGCCCTGGGCATGGGTGTTTATGTGTATAGTGTATGTGTGTGAAACTACAGAAAACAGATAGGCAATTAAACGGAAACAATAAAAAACGTTTAAATAAGGAAAAGAAAAATATATATCTATATAGATATGCATTTTTTATAAAAAAAAGAGCATTTTAGGAACACCAGGAACAAAGAAATAGATAATAAATCGGGGTAGCGTACCATTTTTGGAAAGAGAATCATGATATAGAATGAGAAATACACTTATTAAAAAGTGTCCAAGGTCCAGCTGCATTAAACACATGGGAAAAAATCTTTGTAAAGAAATATGAAAAAAAAATTGTTTAATTTCAACACTACCTTTGAAGAAAACCCAAACTTCAAGTTCATCAAGATACCGACAGAGACGCACCTATAGCCTCCAAAGAGTTCATCAAACCAACGTCCATTAGTTGGCAACAGCTGATGATGTTAGGAAGATGCTAACGAAACATGTTCTGGGTAAATACTAGTAATAAATGGAGCATTGAGTACTAGTTTGACTCAAAATTATATTAATAGATGAAATTGTTAAGGGACTTTATTGTTTGTCATATTTAGATCTCCCAGCTTGCAAAATCTACACACTCATACCCCTAACACCCTCTATTTCCTTTCATTTTCTTTTTGTCTTTTCTTTTTTCTTTTTGTGTTAAATTAAAATGTGCAATTTTCTTCAAGAACAGCTAATATTTTATTACAAGAGAAAAAAAGAAAGATTGAATATTTCCATCATATGATATTCCAATACAAGGGTTAAATAGCTTTACAACCTCCTTTTACATGTATGTGATTGTGGTATTTATTTTTAAAATATGTAAATTTACCAGAACTATGAGATTTGACTTTCATTGTTTTCTGATCATGCAAATATATATTTAAACATTTTTTTTTTATTTATAACAGGATGCCATGGCAAGGCCGTCCAGATGTATTAATAGACCGATTTGATGTGCGAGCACATCTGGATGTCATACCTGAGAATCCCCCGCAGCCTGAATCTTCTGCAAATGAACTTACTTTAGAAGATAGGCTAGCTAACTATGAACGTTATAGAATTATTGTCCAAAACGAATTCCTTGGAAGTAAGTGTGTTAACTAAAGTTCTTGACAAATATTAAGTGCCACAAATTATGGACACAATTACTTACAAGAAGTACTTTTGTTAAAGTTATAATTTACATTATTTAGAATAAGTTGTATCAATTTTAAATTGAAGAAAAGGAGTGCCGCTACAGTTCACCATGCTTATTTTCTGCTTAATTTCTTACATGGTGGTTATACTTTTTATCTGAATCTTTTTAGTTGGGGAAGAAAAATTTCTCCATCAGTTATATTTAGAGGAACAATTTGGACCTGTAAGCAGACCAGGAGAAAATGAGAAGAAGAAGAAAAGTGAAAAAGGAACTGGAGCAGCCATTCCATATTCGTATGAAGAAGGTAGCACTGTGCAAACACAAGTCGATCAAGAGGATGCAGAACCAGAAGAGGAAAAAGAAGAGGAAGAGGATGAGGATGACAGTGATATAGATTTTGGTAAGCACAACAGCATATCTGTTAATGATACATCCTGCAGCCCTCTAATTATAAGCATTGAACCGATTGCCCCATCATTGTATATGAAGGAGCATAGTCTTTCAATGTACTGTCCATTTCCTCCTTGATTTCTTTAGGCGTTAAGCCTTTCAAATGGAAGTATTTAATCACTTCTGATTTTTCCAAATCCTCAATTTTCATAAAACCTCTACATTGTCTTGTTTAAAATGCTGTCATTCAAAAGCTAAACTGTTGACCTGTAACTATGGATACAAGCTAGTGTAGAGTTAAATTATATGATGCTATCCAGTGGTGCCATTCCTGTTTGAGGCCTTGGACTTAACAGCTGAACCTCTTACTTACAGGTAAGTCGCCATAAAAGGTGTGTAACTCATTGTATATGAGAGCCCCTAGTGGATTACCGGAAAAATATAAGTCAGTTGGAGAATTTATGTCATGCTGGCAAGTTGGCCATGGTAGGTAAATGGTTAAGCGCAACCAGACGGAGACCGGATCTTGGTTCAAACCCCAGCTATGGCATTGAATTTTTCAGTCTGTCTCAACCTATTCAAATTATTACCTACACACAGCTAGTATGGAAGAATGATTTATATCCTCAGCTCTTGTGTAATCCTGCTGCTCGAATGGCTACCCTGGCTTTATCTTTGTTAATAGAAACCTCTCAGATAATGCACTGATTATTCTTGTAAGAGTGAGAGGGAAACTGCCGCACTTCTCGGATCTGTGCTAAACACCAGTGAACGCATCACTTCAGCCAATGAAATGTGCAGGAATCGCAAACGTCAGATAGATGTTGTGTCCACTTGAAGTAATCAGTGCATTATCTGAGAGGTTTCTATTACCAAAGATAAATCCATCTATATTTTTCAATATTTATTCATTAAGCAAGGTAACAAGTGAACTTGTATTAAAATAATCCTTGAAAAATATGTTCCACAGTTTGCAGAATGAAACTTTTATCTGTAAGACTTGAAGCTTTCGCGGCGAGCGTTATTGATTAAGGCTTCACGGGTGATCAGCCACGTCAAATTTAAGAAGATCAAGCTTTTGGCCATTTTACACTCTTTGGCCTTCATCAGGAACTGAGTAATTACACCCTGCCCACCGATTAACATATGAATAGGCTCACGTTTTGCAGCAATTACTCAGTTCCTGATGAAGGCCATAGTGTGTAAAATGGCCGAAAACTTCATCTTCTTAAATTTGACGTGGCTGATCAGCCTTAATCAAACTTTTATCTGTCATATGTCAATTTGAAAGTGAATAGATTACACTATACAAGAACTTCAGCTATTTTCCTTCAGGTAATTAAATCAATCCAACTGAAAGAATACTAAGAGACATAATCTGTTATTTTTGTTCATTATGTCATCAGAAACATGCTGATTGGGTACTATTTGTCCTATTTATCAAGCATGTATCTAATAATTCCACCAACTTACAGCTAGGTTGGCATTGGTTACAGTTATCATCACACCTGAGGTCATATATGGAGCAGCATAATGAATAGACATCTTCTGATCTAAGATAATGAATGTATTCAGTTCTGCCCATGAAGATTTAAAAGTAAAAATTCAAGTAATGTGTGTATAAACATGTTCTAATTTTTGCCATGTTTAATTTGTGTACATCGAGATTACAAGGTTCAATGTGTATTTTTCAGATTTGTGTGTGGACGTAACACAGGTGGGTCCACAGCAAGCTCATGAGATGAACATGTGTGGGGCAGCATTCGGAATGAGTGGTAATGACTTCTTCACATTTCTTACACGAGATATAGAAGAAAAGGAATCATTGCGTCAAGCACGTGAGCAAGAAGAAGAGAAGGCTATGTATTCTGTAAGCATACTTTTTTATGAATATAATTATAAACCTTTCAATGGGGAAGTCTTCTGTGGGACCTATTATTATGATTATATATGTGATATGATTGACAATAAGGAATGTAAACTTAATAATTTAGTATTGTTTAGGGAAGTAAAGATTTGTGAAATATAAGATGTTGCCACCTTTTGGAAATGAAAAGGGATAGATGGATTTGTGATCCAAAGTTCTAGAATTTTGTAAATAGGCATTTTTACCAAGCTATTCTTTTTTAATTTATTAATTTTATAACACTTATTGCGTAATATGAGGGGCACTATTTATATTTTAAGCCTAGGCAACCCTGAATGTTGTAGGTGCCATCTGATGTTTCCAATGGAAAGTTTGACATAGTTGACCATAATCTACTTCAGACATTTTGTCAATAGAGCATCATTTGTTTTGTTTACATTAACTTGAAAATTTTGACTCAACAAAAACATGGAATTAACTTGTTAAAATGTTCCTGTAATGATTTATTATGAATTTCAACATGGATTACCAAGATAAGAGTGCATCGATCAACTAACGTCCACATTTGGCGATGAAGCTCCATCCTTTGCCACTGTGAAATGCTGGTATAACAAATTTAATCAGGGCTGCCGTTTGCTCAATGTTGAAGTTCATGAAGGTATTCCAAAATGAGTTGTGCCAGAAAACAGTGATGCTGTTAGGCATGCCTCTTATTAGAATTACATACTTTATCTGAATCTCTTCAGTTGCAGGGCCTTATTTCCATAGGTACCTCTGTCAGTTGTAGCTTAGTTGTTATTTGCTTCTTTTGAAGATTCATGAATTTTTGTTTCAAAATGGCTGTTTTCTTACGCATTTTCAAATTAAGAATTGACAGCATATTGTTTTCTAAGTTAGACCACATGGCCGGGTTCATACATTTAGAAATTTTTAAGTGTAGTTTGTATTTTTTTAATTCTGTGGAATGTAACGAATTATAGTGGTGGTTTATTTCCATTTTAATTACACGTTTTTCTGCTGCTTTTTGTTGTTTGCTATTATTCTTGTGTTTAACAATTTTTCTGATGAAAATGGGTGTTATATTTTGTCAGAAAAATTGTTAAACACAAGAAAAATAGCAAACAACAAAAAGAAGCAGAAAAACGTGTAATTAAAATGGAAATAAACCACCACTACAATTCGTTTCATTCCACAGAATTAAAAATATACGAACTACACTTAAAAATTTCGAAATGTATGAACCCGGCCATGTGGTCTAACTTAGAAAACAATATGCTGTCAATTCTTAATTTGAAAATGCGTAAGAAAACAGCCATTTTGAAACAAAAATTCATGAATCTTCAAAAGAAGCAAGAACCAAATCCACATAATAAGCAAGATTTATTACTCTCATGTCAAAAACCTAACAATGTAACGAATCTATCCACATGCAACTTCACGGAGAAAGAAATAGATTTTCTAAACAAAGGCCTAAAAACATGTGTAGATTACACAAAAAACATTGAAAATTATATCGCGGACATTGAAATAGCGATATATAATTTGCCCGATAATAAAAAATCTACGATCAGAACACAGTGCATAGAAACTCTAGTTCATATTCAAAATACAAATTCAAAAAGATATTCATATAAAAAATTAATCAAAAATTTAAATGAAAAACCGGTAGTCTGCACAAAAGCAGACAAGGGTAACAAAATAGTAATATTGGACGAAGAAGACTATCGCAAAAAAATGGACAACTTTTTAAACGGAAAAGAATTTGTTAAACTAGAAAACAATCCATTAAAGAAAGCATGCAAATCAGTGGAATTAGCAATTAAAAACAGTAAAATCATGACTAAAAGAGATAAATTGAACAATAAAATAGACAGTCCAAAAACACCATACATATATGGTTTACCCAAAATACATAAACCTGAAATTACCCTCAGACCAATAATTAATAACATTGATGCACCCACTCACCAACTATCAAAATGGCTGGTTCAAATCTTCAGATCCTTCACAAAATTTGAAAATTTAAGTATCAAAAACTCGTTTGAATTGTTAAATCTCCTGAAGGACACAAAGATCAACTCTACAGATGCTTTAGTTTCCTTTGACGTCATTTCTTTATATCCAAGTATACCTACCAATGAGCTTATTCCACTTCTCAAAAAATGGCTGGAATCAATACAAATAACATCTGAATAAATAGAAGAACTTTCACAACTTACAGAAATTTGTATCAATCAAAATTTTTTCAGCTTTAATGGACAGATCTATAAACAAATAACGGGCCTAGCTATGGGCAACCCATTGTCTCCCTTCTTGGCAGATCTATTTATGAGTGCTTTTGAAACACATATCACAAAAACTTTTCCAAATTATTTCAAAGTGTGGTATCGCTATGTTGACGACATTTTTGCAATAGTACCTAAAAAACTCATACAAGATGGTCTCAGACTTTTGAATATACAAAATCCAGCTATAAAATTTACACTGGAAACAGAAGAGGATGGTGTGCTCCCCTTTTTGGACATCAAGATCAAAAAAATGAACAACAAACTCACTTTTGGTATTTACAGGAAACCGACACACACAGATAATTACATTAAGAACAACAGTTTCAACCCAAAACAACACCAACATGCCATTTTCAACAGTTTAATCTTTCGGATGATCAACTTTGCACTAAACAAAGAAGAATACCTACGCATAAAAAAACGTAGCTATATCCAACGGTTTCAACCCAAATTTAGTAAAAACAGTTAACAGACTCAACAAAGCTAAGAAAATAAAAGAAACCACCACCCTAGAACCTACAGGAGAAAAAGAGAAAAAACTTTTTAAAAAATTCACCTTCCACCCATCAGCCTATAACAAATTCCAAAAGATCTTCTCAAAACACAACATAACTCTTGCACCTCAAAATAGGTTTAATATCAGACATTAGTTAAAAGGCCCTCCCAAAAATTAAATCACTAGCAAAGAAAAACCAGGAATCTATGAGATCAAATGTGAAACTTGCCCTAAAATTTATATAGGAAAAACAAAAAGAAATATTAACATCAGAACTAAAGAACATATAAGAAACATTAAAAATGGTGAAACAGAAAAATCAGCAGTGGCTTTTCATTTTCTGAATACTAGACATGACATCAACTTGGAAACATCTCTAATAAAATATGTTAATCACCCCATAGACCTTTCCGTATGGGAAAAAATCTTCATTAACAAAAATCATCATAGAGTCATGAATTTTGAAACTCCACCACCGGACATCTTTGACAAGTACATCACGCCATCTATTGACAATACAGAGAAAGAGGAAACCACTACAACTTACACTAATCGAGTATCAGCTGATGATAGGAGCAAGAGCTCTTGAAACATGTCCTGTGAATAAACATTGTGAGTTAAGCAATGTGTCAATATCTTCTCGATTCACTTTTGTACTGGTAACTCTTTGTTTAAGAAAGTTAAAGAAAATAAGCTGTATTGTGTATAAGAGGATGAAAGTCTTTCCTAGTGCATTTTAATGTCTCTATCTTGTGCCATGATGTAATAGATTGGAGCGTTGTGCTCTGGTTCCCTACCACAGAATTTGGCGGCTTTTATCTTGAAGATTTTGTTCTGGATATAGAACTGGTGCCCATTCCATTATGAGGGATTTAAGGAGCTGCAATAGATAGCAAATCCTGGTCTCTAACCACATCTGGTATCAGTTGGATGATTGCCCTCCTCTGCCTTGTGTACGTGGGCATGAAGCTGGCAATTGTGTTGGTAGGCTCAAGCCCAGTTCAGGCTGTTGTGTCATGGATTATTATTATTTATTTATATAATTTTTCTAGCAAATGAAACAACCAAATTTTAGCAAAGGGAACAAGGTGTATCTCTAGTAGCAAAATTGCCTTTATTCCATACTTGTTGTGCTAAATCATGAAATAATCTGTAGAATGTACTGTTTGCCAATGGAAAGAAAGTCCCTGATAAGAATGCACTACTCTTTTGTGAAAACAGTGTGACAAGGACAGTGGATGTGTGTGGCAGAGAACGCATGCTATACTAGGAATAGAACCATTTGAAAAACATGCGCCCTGCACAGAAGGAGTTCATTCAGTTTACTAAAACTGAGGGGGTATTCACAAAAATGGAAGGCATCAAGATGTTTGTGAATGGACCTAACTAAACTGACCTGAGTGTCATAAATAATTACCAGGCAGGGTAACGGAACCGTGTCTAATCAGCAATTGCCTCCTGCACCTCATTACCCTGGGACTTTCTTTGCTGTGGTAAACTGTAGCATTTTTGCTTTTGAAGAATGATGGTTATTCACTTCCTTTCAGGGAAGAAAATCAAGAAGAGAAAGAAGAGCATTTAGAGAAAAAAGACTTCAAGGTCGAAAAATCAGTCCTCCCAGGTATTTTTCTGTTATTTTGATTTGTTATCAAAAGCATATAAAGGAAAATGTAGCACTTTGTCAGTGGTTTTAACATACACTATTATTGCATCTTAGGTTTAGTGATCCTGCTGTCATTAATTTTGCTCAGAGGCCTCTTTATCAGGCTTAAAGTTCTTTTACATGTCTTAAATCTGTTACATGGAACCACTAGCGTTACTTTCCTTCTGAAGGAAGTCATATTAAGGACTTTCATACCTGAAAAAAATCCATTGCCTTCTGCAGGATATATTTCTTCCCTGTAGATATATTTAGACTTATTCTATACTGTGCTATTTGCAGCTAGCTGCATTCACTTAAAAATACTTCAACATTGTTAATAATCTTTAAGTGCAATTTGTCTTAGCACTCATCAACAATAACTATTGTAAAATATAATAGCTTTTCACACTATATCACATTAGGACTTCTTTATCATTATGTGCGTATGACAAAGTCAAATAATTAAAGTAAGTCCTATTTCTCTCAATTGTATTTACCTTCCATTTGTATCATTTTGTGCTGTAATCCAGAAAAGGTGTAAAATTGAAGTTTAAGTCTGTTTATAATTGCATGTGAAGTTGGTATTAAGTGTAGTATGGATGTCTTATTAAAGCTATTATAATTATATTACCATAGGAGCAGAAAAATGAATTTTTGCTCTTATTTCAGTTATGCTGCAAGAACCAGTCCTACATATGATCCTTATCGCAAGTCTATTTCGAAGTCACGATCACGTTCAAGATCACATTCTCCTGTGAATTCTGGACAGATCACTTACATCACCAGTTTTGGAGGGGAAGAAGAGGTTGCAGATGATGCGGGACGAAGCAGTGCATTGAACTTCAAGCCCCACGTCTCGTCTTCACATTCTGCCAACGTTGTTGTTGCCTCACAGACAAAAGCAAGCCGGTCGGTATATAAACCAGCACCAAGATATCAGTGGCCAAGGTTCAGTCGTGCTAGTTCCATGCTGTTTTTGTATGGAGCGAAAGGATGGAGAATTCATTTGTTCCGTAAGGAAACCACGACAGCATAATTTGGCATCATTTATTTGGTTTTCCCACAATATGATTTTTACACTTTTTTAGAATTGCTGCGGATTAGATTAGACTACTTAAAGAATTATTTTCGTAGAAATTGTGTTACGTGCACATTAGGTTTGTTAATAGCTCATAATACTCAAAATTGTGTTTAACTGAATGACGCTATGAGTCTAAGAGGAAATGTTGAATTGCATATATGTAAATAAGCATTTTCCTTTTCGTCATTGTGCAGAAATACTGTGGAGGTTTTTAGTATTAGCAGGTATAGGTTGGGTCCACAAAATTTGGTTTAGAAAATATTTAGCCATTTGAAATTCAAATTTTTTTCTTACAAATTCATTACATTTTTCTTTCTTTCTTTATTTTTTTTTCTCCCTCGCCCCCTCTTTTCCATCCTCATAGTTAGAAAACTAAGTGTTTTCTGATCCAGCTGGAATCTTTTGATGTGCTGTAACCTATCTTATTCATTATGCAGCAGTACATGATTCACTTTTATTCGTGAAACTGTGTAGTGAAATTTTAGAAACTTCTTGCACTAAAGGAGAAGAATGTTCATGTCTCCTCGTTAGTTAAGAATTAATTGAAAAAATGTATAAACATAAAATAATGACTAACAAACAATACAATTTTTGCTGAACCACATATTTAAAGAATGTTTAAATTAGAATTTTAACTGAAGTTTGTGTGTCTATATATGCATAGCATATAGACCACAGCCATACTCTTGTTTTTGGTGCTGTGTTGCGGCACTGTTTGCTGGGCTCTTAGTTTTCAGGATTTGATAATAGCTGCTGGCTCAGAGCTGAATTATTAAGACTCCAGCAAAATCTGATATAATACAGCATGGAAAACATTCACCTACTAATTTAGCATAGTGTGTATGTTATATTTATGTATATCAATTCATTTTGGATTATGTTTAAGTACTTTTATTTTTTGTGAATAGAGTATTACTTAATATGTTAAGCTTGGCTCTTCACATAGACCTTTAGAAGTACCTCATTGGTCTACTTTCAGTGATCATTTAAAAAATATCCAGTCCCCATTTCAGCTTTAGCTTTTTCCACAAAAGGTATATTTTCTACACAGAATCTGAGGTGCAGTCTAGCTCAGTGTTTCTCAAAGTGTGGTCCGGGAGGGGTCCCTTAAGTCAAGTTATAATGTGGAATTAAAACAATAGAAAATGTAGAATTGTATTTACTGAGTCACTTATCTGCTCAGTGCTGAACTACATAAGTTCTGTACATGCTTAAGCTTAAAACATACGTTTTACTTAACATTTTTATGCGGCTATCTCGTAACGATGTAAAGCACATGAGAGGTGCAATCAACATAACATTTGAGAGCGTGTAGTGCAGCGTTATAATAGCAGTGACGCATCCGTACCGAGCGTGAGCAGTTAGCAGCGGTGCGGGTGAAGTCAGCCAAGCCTTCGCGCGCAAGTCTGAGTCAGCGCTGTCACCAGCACCAGTTCACGTACGTGTGCTCAACAAATCAGTCGTTCTCGCTGTGTTGAAGTCAGTGATGATAGTGTTTGATTGTCCTGACAGTTTTTAATTGTGAATCGTGAGAATTTATTTGCGTCCTTCAACAAAAGGACTTCTCAAACTAAACCAAAAATTGCAAGAACCAAAACCAGATGTTTTCATGTAAACATGAGAAAATTTAAGCAATGACAGGAAAACTTCAAGTGTGGACAGGTCATGTAAAAAAGAAATCCTTAGGTTCCTCTCCTATTTTGGAACAATTTCTGATTTCATCAGAAGAAATTTTGCCTAAAAATATTGAAGAAGTCATGGTAGAACTCCTGAATGGCCTATCAAAAACTTCGAGGAAGTACTTTCCAGCGCTGACAGATGATCAGAATCAGTGGATAAAGTATCCTTTCCAGAAAAAAAAAGACATAGGCAGCATTGATAGCCTTTCTGAAAAAGTACAGGACCAACTAGTAGAATTATTTAACAGCAAAGGATGAAAGGTTGTATACCAGGAAAATTAACTTGGATAATTTTGGTTTCTGGCGCAGAGTGAATTTAATAAACTTGCTACCAAAGCACTTAAGTATATTGTGCCCTTCCCAACTGCTATTTGTGTTAGAAAACCTTTTCAGTGTTGTGCAACATCAAGCCATTGAAGAGAAACAGACTTGCCAATGTAGAAACTGACTTAAGAGTAAAGATCAACAACATTAAGCCCAGCTTAACTGAGTTTATTCAACAAAAAAGTTTATTTTATTTAGTTTAACTTTAATTTTTTAATTTATTATTAATTAAATTTAAAACTAAATATACAAGAAAATATCTTAAGTTATACACAGAGTAATTGTTTAAATTCCAATTATAAAATTCAACCAAAAGTCGACTGGTTCATATCAATTGAGTTGCCAAAACATGGGGGTCCGCGAACAAGTTGTTAGATGATAAGGGGGTCCTTGAGGTAGAAGAGTTTGAGAAACACTGGTCTAGCTGACAGATTTGAAAATTTGAAGTAGAATAAACAGTCATTTGTGGAGCAGCTTTAATATGATTTATGTTGTCCTCATTGTGTGGTTAGTATATTACATATGGAACATTATAGTTATTGCATTCCATGTCCAACTCAATGCAAAATAATATGCACATTACTAGAATATTACATTGAAAAGAAAGTTTTCTGGAACTTAGTGCAGCATTTCATTGAAATATACAACGTTGTAATAATTGAGCTTCACAGAAATTAATATGTGTGATTGGAAGAATTTAGTAACAGTGAAGTCCAAATTAATTGAAAAAAAACTATTTGTAGACAGTTTTTAATACTTTGTCACTTACTTTTTATATAATTGAGGGACTAGTTTCAGAAGCTGTTGTGTCCATTATCAACCTCAGCAACAACTGACAGTAGTCAGACTTTCGAGGTTGATAATGGATGCAACACCTTCCAAAACTAGTCCCTCAATAATATAAAAATGTAAGTAACAAATTATTAAAAACAGACTACAAATAATTATTAAATTATAGATGAGTCGTATTTATTACACATTAGCTTCACTTACATATCTATATTGAGGACATGTTTTGCAAACTATCGTTCACATCGTCGGCTCTAATGCGATTAAAGCTTGATCCAGTGGTGTGGGTAGTTCTGGAATTGCTGCTGCCATCTGTTGATTTTGTGATGAATTTAAATGTGTGGTTGTCTTCTGGCGGGATTTCAAACTTCATTAGTTGGTTTTTATGTTTTTCTATGTATATTCTCTCCCATATGACAAGTTCACTATGTTTTTGTACATATTTTAGTAATTTGGTGCTATCTTCAATTTCATGATTTTCAGACCAGAAATGAGCTGCTGTTGCAATATTTTTGCATCTTAAGTGCCTAAAATGTTCTTTCTAGTGCCTGTGTTTCTTTTTGTCCTCTCTATGTCCTTACACTTAATCTTGTAAATGCCTGACTTTTCTTCTAGTTTTATCTTATCAGTATTATTACTGTTAAGTAGGTTTTTAATGTTGCAATTGTTTTTCGGTGCCAATGTTATATTGTATTTCTTGAATATTTTTTGGAATTTTTTTGTGGCCCAGGGGTGGTAAGTAAATTTAGCTAATCTAATTTCTTCTTTTATTGGTGAAAGAGCTTTTCTGGTCTGAAAATCATGAAATTGAAGAGAGCACCAAATTACCAAAATACGTACAAAAACATAGTGAACTTGTCATATGGGAGAGAATATACACAGAAAAACATAAAAACCAACTAATGAACTTTGAAATCCCACCAGAAGACAACCCCACATTTAAATTCATCACAAAATCAACAGATGGCGGCAGCAACTCCAGAACTACCCACACCACTGGATCAAGCTTTAGTCGCATTAGAGCTGACGATGCGAACGATAGTTCGCAAAACATGTTCTCAATAGAGGTACGTAAGTGAAGCTAATGTGTAATAAATACGACTCATCTATAATTTAATAATTGTTTCGCTTCACTGTGGTGTTCCAGTACAGTTCAATTTCGATATAGACTACAAATAGTTTTTACAATTAAAATTTCTGTTTACCATTTTGTTTGGTGTGACAACTGGAAAAATGAGTTGGAGAAATATGAGCGATTAAGGACTGCTGTGGAGTAGTATCTTACAAAGAGGATCATTTGATGGTCGTGTAACTGATTGTTTTAGGTGTCACATAATTGAGCACCAGTGTTTACTACATAAGCTTACTTATTGCTACAAGAACAGAACAAATCAAGTGAAAAATAAATCGGAGAGGATTCATAACTAAATGATTTCATGATACTGTTGTTCCATTGGCTGTTAAATGATCTCCTTGTGCAATCTGTTGATGTGACCAGAGGTAGAATATATGTGCAAAATCATGTCTTCTCTAGTGTCAGCTGAAGTTGGGGTGCATTACTCTACGTTTGCTCTGAAGAAAAGGAGTCAAGTGACATTAGTTAGGTGATTGTGCTGGCCATGCAGCTGAAGCTCTTCTTCCTATAGATGTTGTCAAGCTTTCTTTCCTAATATGGCAGTGTCACATCACGCGTAACTATACTACTTGTTGGAAGATTCACATTCTCCATGAGGTTGGGGTTTCTAAGTAACACATCAGCCAACATTCATTGGGTGACAAAAAATATTCTTTATATAAGATATATGTTCCATAAAGTCTGTTGCATAGGTCTAAATTATCTGTTTAAATATGCATTATTGTTCAATAAATTATGAGTGACTAAACTTCACTTATCTTGGATATTAATTTTATATATTAATATAAAAAATAAATGAAGTTCAGTGGCTAATTATAAATTATATTTGCTTCAAAGCCAGTAGCTTCATTTTTTTACTTTTATTCTTTCACTATTGTTTTTGTCATTTTATAGAATTTTGTTATAGGTTTTAGCTAATCTTACTATATTTTGTATCCCATGTAATGGAATGTATACTAATTTGCTGTTCCTGTATTGAATCTACAATTACAAATACAAAACTCAGAGATTTTGGAATTCAAGATGATTTTGTTCCACATTAAACATGTTAACTGTATGACATCCCCATTTGCAATATGTATTTTCGGAATAGCATATAAAGAGAAATAAGCTTCCAATTTCATGCCTTGGGTTAAAAGAAATAGAGATGCATACAGAAATAGCTGAAAGTTGGCATCTATTTTTACATCACTACACTGGTGTCACCACTTGGATTTGTCCCATTTGCCACAAAAATGTGCATGTTGTATAAAGCATTTCACCTAATTTGCAATGGAAGGATTCTTGAGTTCCAACGTCAGCTGAGCTGGAGATTTTTTTCTAAGAAGAGGTCTTTTTTGGCATCGTCTAGATGAGTTTGCTTGTGTGTGTGTTTCTCTATTAATATGATTTCAGGTTTGCTGCTGGACAAAGTCCTGAGCGCATGTGCCAAGTGATATAATTATGGAATTAATCGAAAAAACTATTTTTAGTTGGTTTTTAGCACTCTATCACTTACACTTTTATATTATAAAGGGGCTAATTTTGGAAGCCATTGCATTCATTATCAGCCGTTAGACGCAACAGCTTCTGAAACTAGTCCTTCAATAATATAAAAATATAAGTGACCAAGTCTTAAAAACTGACTACAAATAATTTTTTCAATTAATCGTGACGTCACTTACTAAATTCCTCCAATCATGCATAATTGTGGGATTGTTTAATTTACTATCAGTTCAAATACTTTGCACCCCCCCCCCCCTCCCTCAGTATTGCATAGTTAATAATATTTGGGGGTAAAAATGAGAAAATAAGATATCTGTTGCTTTGAAGTGTGTTTATAAAATACAAGCATATAGTCATACACAAATACATAGCATATAGTCATTTGTCAGACCTTTGAAAAGTAATATTTTTGTACATGTATAAGGAACGTGTTTTAAGTCCTACACAAAATAATTTTAAAATTGGCCCAAAATTCCTGAGTTTCTTAAATCAACATGTAAATAGTAATAATAATACCAACAAATAAACAAAAAATGTTTTTTTCCCAAGCTAGTTTTAATGTTCATAATGTTTAAACAAAGACCTTATGTTATACTTTGCCCGCCTTGGTAGTGTAGATGGTAGCATGTCTGCCTCACGTTAACAGGTCCCGAGTTGGAATCTCGGTCAGGGTGAGTTACTTGGATAAGGTTTTCCCGGGGTTTTTCTTTATTTTGAAAGACAAATGCTGTTAACTCTAAGCTCCATGGACCCTGGATGCATTGAGCATCATTTCACCCATTCCATTCATTGTTCGATATGACTAAATGTTGGAGGACGTAAATTTAAAAAAAAAGTTTAAAAGGTTTGAACCATGAAAGTAAAACCTTATGGTATGGTATATATGATAATTATGATTTACAAGTGAAAAAGTAATTTCACTGCAGTTTTGCTGTATTTGCCAATACAATTGCTGAAGAAAAATTGAGAAATACTTGCAGACTTTTATAGAAATAGGACTGAAGTTACTTAATTCTTAGAATCATTTGTACAAGAGTAAATTATTATGAAAAATTGGATTAAAATTACTTGTTAATTGACCTTAGTTATGAATATTATGTTATAATTTTATGGTACTATTGACTTTTGGTCAGGGAAATGTTCCATCCTAATATACATCACAGATGTGGGCAACATTGGTTTCCTTCCTTCCTTCCTTCCTGTTGGATGTACAAATAATTAAACTTAATTCCAATTACATGATCAAAAAATCATTAAGCATTTAAGTTACTGTTATTTTTCATTTTGAAATTGCTGCTATACAAGAGTTCAGGTTATGAGTTACACAAAGAGGAAGTAAAAGTTGTGGGTAAGCGAATAAGTATGGGCTGAAAAGGGAAATGTTCTGTCACCCACATCACTCCCCTTAACCACTTTTCCACTTCCGTTTTGTATTGCTTTTAGCCTGAATTCATGTATATAATAATATGACTCCTGACAAACAGCATAATTCATAGAGAATTAATTCAGAGCAGAGTAATGATTAAGTATGTTTATCTAGTTTTCTTTGTCACAATTTTCCATCTTTTTTAAACAAGCAGCCCTTACTTGTTATGCATTTAAATGTTTTAATGGGCATTTTTTAACATTCTGAATTCATTCAATAAGCTGATGCAATACAATGCAAAAATAATTTTCTTTGTGTCTAATAATATATCACTTGGGCTCCCTGTCATGTTTTCAAGAGAAATATTTGTGCTTGAATGTTCTGAACTGCAAGAAAACAAATGTAAGTTAAATGATGGTTGCTGAAGGTAACAGTGTAGTACTGTTTCAGTATTAAAAGGAGTGGAGGTTTGTTTTCATATGTTATATATCAAGCTGTTGGAACTGGGTAAATCTTCAAGAATCCCATCGTTTATATACAAAGGAATATTTTGATGATAATTATGTAACAAAAACATATGTAACGTAAACACTAAATAACCAAAATTAAATAATTGTGCTTTTGCATAATTTTTCATCCCTTGAAAATGGCCAGTTTAACCTCATTATCATGCCTCTTATGGTTTTTGTAATTTTACATGAAAGATCATAATACTGCTATTTCTGCAATCACAATTTATGTTAACATACAGGGTTTCATGGCATTTCTGGGTACTTGAATTTAAATGCTTCCCTTGTTACCAAAATAAAAGGCCTGGAAGGTTACACATATAATTAATTTGGGGAGGTAGGATACTTTTAAGAACAGTCTGTTTTCTGCAATGGATTGTATGGAATATTAGTCATTTTTAAAAGTTAGTGTCAATGCTTAAGAGTGAACCTGTAATAAGTGGTATTTATATGTATTCTCCTCAGGTTAAATAATTTATTTTAGAAAATCATACCTGAAACTGTTGTTATATACTCTTCATTTGAACACAGCTCTGGTTCTCCATGCAGCAGGCCATCAGGAAGAAGCCGATATGGTCGGGGATGGGAGAATTCAAGCACAGATAGGCATAGCAAAAGGTGGTCTCCAGAGAGCTCATCCCGAAGGTATGATTTGTAAATTTTAACACAGTTTTATACTGGTTGCCAAACTACAATGTAATTGACAGTAAGCACATGGAAGATTGCTTTAAATAAATGGAAAGGGATGAAAACGTCATAATGGTTGTCATAGTAACCATTAGAAGAACCAATTAGAGTCGAGAAGTTTCCATGACAACGTTAGATGCTAAACCTTGGTTGTCTATGTTCTAACACACGTGCTGAGCATGACGTGCGGGCGAGCAAGTTACGCAAACGCTGCAGTAATTATAATACCTTATTAAGTTAATCGGGAGTTGATTAATAACACAAAACAACACTCACTTTTAAATTTTCCCGGAACCGGTTTCTGAGGCCTTCCCTCTATCTTCAGCCGGACATCGGCTAGTTCTCATTGGTGTAGCTGGCAATATTTTGTCATCGGTCTCCTCTGTTGGCGGTTCGAGGAACTTGCTGAACAAATCTTTCTGGGGGATGTCGAAATTGAATACTTTGTTCCTATTTTTTGAAATAAAGATTTGTTCCCATGTGGACAGTTCTTCTTTTCCTGTTGTATGTTTTAGTAATTTTGGTTCTGGATTTATGTTGTGGTTTTTTTCCCAAAAATGCGTGGCAACTGCTGATTTTTCTAATTGTTTGTTCCTTGAGCAAAGGAACACTTTAGGAACATAAAATACAAACAATTAGAAAAATCAGCAGTTGCCACGCATTTTTGGGAAAAAAACCACAACATAAATCCAGAACCAAAATTACTAAAACATACAACAGGAAAAGAAGAACTGTCCACATGGGAACAAATCTTTATTTCAAAAAATAGGAACAAAGTATTCAATTTCGACATCCCCCAGAAAGATTTGTTCAGCAAGTTCCTCGAACCGCCACCAGAGGAGACCGATGACAAAATATTGCCAGCTACACCAATGAGAAGCAGTCGATGTCCGGCTGAAGATAGAGGGAAGGCCTCAGAAACCGGTTCCGGGAAAATTTAAAAGTGAGTGTTGTTTTGTGTTATTAATCGACTCCCGATTAACTTAATTTATACAACAACACTGTTTTCAACACTTCCATGAAAGGATTTATAATACCTTATGTTTGTTTCTCTGCCGATAACGCTACATAAACAGAATGCCTTCACGTATTGCTGTTCTTATTTTATATACAACAACTAGAGATCCTGTACTGGCAAGTTCCTTTGCATTTTATTTGTGACAATTTTCCTTGGTTTTCGTGTATGTGAGTTCGTTTATCTGTGCGTATGTTGTGATCATTTGCAATTGTGTTTTAATGAATGTTTAATTATGTCTAAAAATAGTGACAAGCGAAAACTCGGGAACCAAATAAAACTATATTTTGTAAAGATATTCCAATTAAAGGACAGGCACGGAAAATAATATGCTCTGTGAGAGAATACTTTGAAGAGGAGAAATTCAGAAATTTCTATTCCATTCTCTAAAATGCTTGATAGGACTTCATGTGCTTTAGGTATCAGTAAAAATTCTGTGGTTAAGATTGGGAAAAAAAAGTATTTTAAAGAAGAAAGTCAGGCATTGAAACTAAATTAGAAACGTCTGGAAAAAAAAGTATGTAAGCGGCATTTCCCTACTTCAATAGGTATCAGAATGTTACAGGTATGCCTCTTTTGATACGGTTATCTTAACATTGATGTGTTTTTGCATGTTCTAGTGTTTACATGTAGATCCACGACTTTTCTATGGTCTTTGTGTACAGTATTATAAATAATAGGAATAAATACCCATTGCAGTCACAACTGAATCACCTTCGCACGCGTAATCCTATCGCACTCTCCACGTGGCAGCAATAAGTGGCAACGTCACCTCTCTCCATACGAAATGTCAATCACTTTCTAGATTGTCAACCAGTATGTTCTACTAGTGCCAACAGGTCTCAAAAATAATAGAAACAGCTGAAATGAGATTCCCAAAATATATTACTAATTGTGGAATGATAAAATAACTATTTCTAAAAAAAAATAAATCATTATGGCCTTTATTTGTTAGTGTTCATTATGAAGGCATTACTTAGAAAAATTTATTAGTTGACAAGTTGAAATGCAGGACTTAGATACAGTGAAGTGCAATCATAATATATAATGAGTTGTGATACATTTTCATGTTCACTTACTGATTCTAAGGACTAGTTTAGAGAGCTGTTGCTCTCATCAACAATAAAGGACCAACTAGAATCAGGATATGGAATCCTGCTTGGCATAGGCAATGAGGAAAAACTGGAGTTTCCTGGTGTTTTTTAATGAACTACTTATCTCTTATCAGTATTTCAAAGTTTGTACAAAAGTGAATCGAGAATATATTGACACATTGCTTCACTCACACTGTTTATTCACAGGACATGTTTCAAGAGCTCTTGCTCCTATCCTCAGCTGATACTCGAGTATCAGCTGAGGATAGGAGCAAGAGCTCTTGAAACATGTCCTGTGAATAAACAGTGTGAGTGAAGCAATGTGTCAATATATTCTCGATTCACTTTTGTACTAATTTGTGCTTCACTGTCCCTACGCTTCTTTCAAGTTTATACTTTGATTTCAAAGTTTGTTTGATATTTTTTGGTAATTAAGTTTTCTTTCTTATGTCGTGAGTATTGTAGGTTTGATTCTTATTTTTCCATATCTTCTCCATTCCTTACCTGTTTCCAGAAACCTCTTAAGTTTCCTGTTAGCAATTCCAGGATTTGCTGGAATTTCTCTGTAAAATTTCTATAAAATTTCTCCCAAAAACCTGTACCCAACTAATCCCAGCAAAGGATTTTCCTGCATGATTAAACATATTCTCAAAATATTTTGATCCGGTGATCTTATTGTATCCCAGTACTTCAGTATCCTTTACAGTGTCATATGCTTGCAATCCATTTCTGAACATGATGCTCCTTTTGGCAGCACTGTAGATAAAGTTGTCCTCCGCAAAATGATTTACGTGTTTCGTCCATACTGTGTCAACCTTCATCTCTTCAAATCTCTGATCCTAAACCATATTTGATCTATTAAGATTACCATATTTACTCGAAAATAAAACCCTTTTGATTATAAGACCCACTAAGATGTTGCTTTATACATACAGTTATCAACAATAAGTTTTAAACTTTCATTTGTTTGTGAAGAAAGGAGCAGGAGCTGGGGGAGAGGGTGAAACACTCACTTTCACATACCTAATAGCAGCATCTTCCAAATTACACAAAGTATTACTTTCTTGGAAGTGTTGAAATGTGTTGTAATAAATTAAATTTAAAGAGAGTCGATTAATGACACTAAACAACACCTTTAAATTTTTCCGTAACATGTTTCATGACACTCAATTTTAAAATTTCTAAATTCAAAAAACAAAAGATGAAATCCCATCAGTTAACAGATCCGGAATATACCAAATAAGTTGTAAGAATTGTGAAAAATGCTACATTGGTCAAACTAAAAGAAATCTAAAAACCAGAGTCAAAGACCACTTTAGAAACATCAGATTGAAACAAGAAGATAAGTCAGCAGTAGCATTTCATTTTTGGAGTGAAAATCATGACTTTGATCCAAATCCAAAATTATTAAAAGGAGTGATAAACCAAAATAAATTGACAACATGAAGGAACATATCCATATGGAAAAATAAGGATCGTAATGAACTTTGAAATTCCACCAGTAGATAATTTGAGAAACAAGTTCATATTTTCACTACCATAGAGAGAGCAGACAACAACAGATACCATTTGGAAAGAGATTGAAAATGGAGGTGATTGCCTTTGAAACTAGTCTCTCATTAATATAAAAAAGTATGTGACGAGTATCAATAAACCAACTACAAATATTAAATTATAGATGAGTCGTATTTATTGCACATCAGCTTCACTTACGTACCTATATTGAAGACATAAGATTTGTTCCCATGTGGACAGTTCTTGTTTTCCTGATGTATGTTTTAGTAAACATTTAGATGATGCATTAAAATTACTCAATCTGCAAGAAAGGACTATCAAATTCACAATAGAAAAGGAAATCAATGGACAACTACCTTTCTTGGATCTAAATATCATCAGGAATGATACAAAAATAAAATTTGGAATTTACAGGAAGCCAACACATTCAGAAAATTATATAAAAAATAATAGCCACAACCCAATTACACATAAACATGCAATAATAAACAGCCTTACACACAGACTAGTCAACATACCCATGGAAAAAGAAGAATATTTCAAGGAACAAAAAGCAATAATACACATAGCAGAAGAAAACGGATACAACAAAAGTTTGGTGTTGAAGAAAATTAGAAAATCTAAACTAAAGAAAACCATTAAGGAAGCAACCACATTTATTAAAGAAAAAGAAAGCAACAGCATATTCAGTTCATTCACATATCATCCAAAAACATTTAATAAATTTAAAAAGATATTCAAGGAACAAAATATCATCTTGGCACCTACTAATAGATACTCAATTTTAAAATTACTAAATTCAAAAACAAAAGATGAAATTCCTTCAGGTAACAAATCTGGAATATACCAAATAAATTGTAAGAATTGTGAAAAATGCTACATAGGTCAAACAAAAAGAAATTTAAAAACCAGAGTCAAAGAACACTTTAGAAACATCAGATTGAAACAAGAAGACAAGTCAGCAGTAACATTTCATTTTTGGAATGAAAACCATGACATTGATCCAAATCCAAAATTATTAAAAGGAGTGATAAACCAAAATAGATTGACATGGGAGAACATATTCATCTGGAAAAATAAGGATCGCGTAATGAACTTTGAAATCCCGCCAGTAGATAATTTGACAAAAAAGTTCATAGTTCCACCACCAGAGAGAGCAGACAACAACAGATGCCAGTTGGAAAGAGATTGAAAATGGAGGCCAGGGCCTTTGAAACTAGTCTCTCATAAATATATGAAAAAGTAAGTGACGAGTGTCAATAAACCAACCACAAATAATTTTTATATTATGTTTTAGTAGTTTTGGTTCTGGATTTATGTTGTAGTTTTGTCCCAAAAATGCGTAGCAACTGCTGATTTTTCTAATTGTTTGTATTTTATGTTCCTAAAGTGTTCCTTTGCTCTTGTTTCTAAATTTCTTTTGGTTTTTCCAATATAAATTTGACTACAGTGACTGCATTCAATTTGATATATACCAGACTTTTTGTTAGCTGGAATGGCATCTTTGATGTTTGAGCAAATTAGGTTTTTTAAGGAGTAATGGTTGACTGGTGCTAGTTGAATGCTTTGTTTTTTGAAGACTTTTTTGAATTTATCAAAGGTCCATGGATGGTAAGTGAATTTTTTGAAAATCATATTAGTTTCTGTAGCTGAGAGGGTTGCGGTTTCCTTTATTAGCTTCTTCTTTTTTGCTAAGTTCACTTTTTTGTCTACTAATGATTTGGGAAAGTAATTTATTTGTGCTATTTCAATAATTTTGTTGTATTTTGTTTTGTATTCTCCTGCTTTGAGAGGGATGTTAACCAATCTGTGTGTTAAAAACTATTGAAGATTGCCTTTTTGGGGATCTTGGGTTGTAGCCATTAGCTTTTATGTAGTTGTCTGTCTGTGTTGGTTTTCTGTAAATGCCAAAGTTTATTCTGTTTTTATTTCTCATTATTTTTAGATCCAAAAATGGTAAATACTTGTCTTTTTCTATTTCTACAGTAAACTTGATGCTTTTTTC
This sequence comes from Mantis religiosa, assembly GCA_030765055.1. Classification (NCBI taxonomy): domain Eukaryota; kingdom Metazoa; phylum Arthropoda; class Insecta; order Mantodea; family Mantidae; genus Mantis; species Mantis religiosa. The sequence goes on from CM060959.1 coordinate 31,516,626, forward strand.
TTGGATATTTAAAAGTTTTATTGCATCACTGATGTGTTGTTTTGGTACTATTGCAAAGATGTCATCTACATATCATTGCCAGAGTTCGAACATCGAAGGGAAACCTTTGGTGATCCTTATTTCTAATGCACTCATGTACAGATTGGCCAGGAAGGGTGATAGGGGGTTGCCCATTGCTAAACCAGAAGTTTGGTGGAAATATTTTGTTTGAAACTGGAAGAAATTTTGTTCTATGCATAATTTGGTTAGTTCGATGTAATCTGAAATTTCAGGTGATGACATTCCAAGTGATTTGAGCCATTTTTCTTCAATGGTGTGAGTTGTTTTACCGGTATACTGGGAAACAGTGATTTAACATCAAACATACTAGTGAATTCACTAAATAATATTTAGCCCTTGATATTGCGCCTAGAAGAATAATTTATTTCACTAACTCACTCTTGAGCATTTGATGCATTCTACTTCCTCTCATATCAAATCCTTTTTTCAGAACATCCAGTATAATTTTCAGCTCTTTTCCTTAGTGATATGAGGGGTTCAGAGCTCAAGTTGCTAACTTATTTATTTGTAGCTCTATAATATCTACACTTCTCATCATTGAATAACAGAACTTCATTTTCATGGCATTATATGAAATGTGGCCTGAACCCTTCATGTATTGTACCATGTTTTAATGTATGATTGTTTCAGATCAAGACAAAGTGACCATGGTTTAAACAGGTCGCGAAGAAGTAGATCCCCACATCATTCAGGAAAGGATAAAGAGAGTTCTACTTCTCATTCAAGGTAATAAATTTGTAACCAGTTTCCTTTATTCCTTTAGTCACATTTTTCTCTGTCATCAGTGGCATTGATTTTTGTGGTTACTTTTTGTTGTTACTTGAAAGTTGTTCTGTGAATTATAGGATACTCAACGGTTTTCTTGTTGTACCTGATTTTCTTCATCCCAGTTTTCTGTCCTTTTAGCCGATCAAGACATCGTCGAAGCAATAGCAGCACTTCATCAACACGTTCACATTCTCCATCGTCAAGAAACAAAGCAAGAAGTAAAACTAAATCTCCAGTTAATCAGCCTCCTCCTCCTCCTTTGAAAAGGTAAGTAAATGTTTTCCTTCTTTCTTTCTTCTGTATAATTGTTTAACATTAATTTTGATTATGTAATAATAATAACTTTTGGCTGCCTTAGAATCAATGTTTCATACTGACAATTTATTCAAGACTTTTTATGTAATGATTGTTAATTCTCTTAATCATTCACTGCTATAAGTATATTAACCATTACAGTAGAACTTTGTTTATCTGGATCAACTGGGACCAGGGCCAATCTGAGTTAATGAAACTCTGGTTATCCAGAGAATGGTAGGAAAATGATAAGAAATCATGTACATCACCAATATATTTAAATGGAGTTTATATATTACTATTGACACACTTTCACCTAAAAACACATACACTCTATGTACTATGATAGCCTATGTACTATATGCAGGTGATAAGAAGAACAATCGGGTTCCAAGTCCTCATTCGGCAAGTTTCGTATAACTCCATTAACATAGATGACAACTTTGAAATTTGACATCTATATGCTATACACTGACATCTAGTGGCTAAGATTTATCATGTCTGCCATTTTTCGTTTTGATCAATTTCGAGGTTAATTAGCTAACCAGTTTACAACAATCGTATGTTAGAATTAGAATTTTATTTCGTCCTTGGCAACATATACATGTTATGAGACACGTTAAAGTGTATAAATTCAGTATATGCATAAAGTCAAGTTGATTACATACAATATACACAGTAAGCAGCTTTTCTATGGTTTCATGGGGTATTTGCATAGACTAATTTACTACAAGAAATGTCATAATATGTATATTATAGGTTTGTGAATATATTATGCTCCCAGTGCTCATTTACATGGTTATAGTTCTAAAAATTCATTAACCATATAAAAACAGTGTGCATGCAAAAATTTCTTAACCTTATTCTTAAAGTGTTTTAATGATGCAGCTTGTTTAAATGAATTGGGAAGTTTATTATATAACATTCCTTCGTAGTTAAAGCTTCCTTCATAAAGGCTTGTTTGTAGTTAAAGCTTCCTTCATAAAGGCTTGTTTGGTGCGGTCGAATTGCCAGTTTATCCTTGTTATGAGTGTGGTGGTAATGTACATCATCATTTACTTGAAAATGATTTATATTTGTATGAACATTTGTGGATGTTAATGGCTCTCGAAAGGGGACACATTATTATTCGTCTACCACCGTATAACTGTGATCTGAATGCAATTGGAGCTGGCGTGGGCAAGATTAAGGAATGTTTTCAGAGGGTGCAACGTTACTTGTGATATCTTCACTTATCTTCGATGCTATTTTGCTGATCTGTGTTTTTCAAGGTTGACCACACTGCAGAATCAAAAGTGTTAGCTCTCGTTTCTTCCCCTCTGCCCGCACCACACTGTAAATCCAGCGCTCAAATTATCTTTCGCGTACTGTATTTGCACTGTACATAATATAGCTAGCTACAAACTAGCCAGTAGTAAAAAAAAAAAAAAAAAAAAAAAAAAAAAAAAAAAAAAAAAAAAAAAGGCAGTGAGCTTCTGCTGTCTCAGTTTAGTGTATCGCTTACGAGCAGTGCGATCTCACGTCTGCTTTAACAGTAGAAGTTCATTTGGCAATGTTTCAGTTTGACTCTCGAAATAAAGCATCAATTTTTCTAAGTTTGTTTCTGCTTGTATTTGAACCTTAACCACAGCTGGTTCATCAACACTCTCTGTGAATATAAACACTCTTCATTTTCAGTAACACTGCATGACACAATAATGACTTCCTCTGTAATTGGTTATAACCTCCATCATTTTTTATCTTCAACCAATTGTCAATTTCTTCTTCATCAGCATCAAAACAGCCATCTGTATTTTTAAAAATGTCTATAAAATCTTCTTCCACACTTATTTCTTCTTGTTTTCTGGCAAGTCATACACACCAGGCCTCAACTATTGCCATGACTTTATCGAAGTTTCCCTTCCAACCTGGTACTAAACTGATGGGGTGAGCACATTTAATTTGCTCACTGACAAGAGAATTCAAGTAATATACCTATTGAGAACAGCAGTAAAACATGTCTTCATTTTCTATGCTAAGCATAATTATTTTTTTTTTCAAAACTGGTCCAGAATATCTGGACATCCAGTTTAATGAAGTTTATCTATAATTGATATTTTATCAGCATAGTTTGACACTCAAAACTGTTTTTATAGTTGTACATTACTGCCAAATTGCTTGATTATCTAAATTTAAGATTCAAAAATTATTATAAAAATGTTGGCCACAGATTGGTAGATCTGCATGTTTGAATTTAATTTTTTAAAGTAACATCTTTCAAGGTAACTCACAGCAGATAATAGAAGAAATGGGCAAAATAATGCTCAAATGAGCACAGGGTTGTAGAGCTTAGAGTGACCCGACATTCATGTTTCAGGATACGGGAAAACTGCAGAAAAATCGTTATTCAAATAATTCACACTGACCGAGATTCAAAGTCAGGACCTCTTGAATGTGAGGCAGACACTCTACCACATCACAGAGGTGGACTAGTGGGCTGGATGACTTAATGGTTTGCAAGAGAAACTAAAGTGTTGATCAGGGGGAGCACTTACCCTCTCATTTTTTATTGATAGCAAATTAAATGACATTAAACATTTCCAATAGATTCTTTATTTACATTGTACTTGTTATCTCCAACAGTTTTCTTGTATTCTGTAGTATATTAACAGTCCTTTAGAGGGTCTTAGTGAAGCAATTCTTTTTCTTCTACACCATCTCTGTGCTGTATGGGCCCATGTCTGCTTGACATTCAGGTGTTCCCAAATTTAAATCTTGGTTGGAATGAGATATCTGCAGAATTCTTTCTCTAATGGTTTCTCTTAATTATTGTAGAAGTGAATTTCTTGCTTTATGTTGTGATTCGTCTTCCCAATGTATATCTTGTTGCAATCCTAGAAGCTTATTTGGTAAATGCCTGATAATTGAGTTTTTGGTGTGCTATTTTTTAGAGGGTGGGTTAGTTGCGGATGTTGTGTTTGTTCTGAGGGTCTGATTTTATGTTGAAGCTCTTAACTATCTTTTCAAATTTTTTGAAATACGTCTTTTTATTCTATATTCCATTAATGTTTTATTTAAAACTGAACATTGAAGTATCCTTTATCTTTTTATAAAAATACTTGTATTGCAGATACTATGGGAGTCGGAAGAAGGAATCCTCTTCTTCCGAATTGGAAGATTCAGATTCTGACAGTACAAAGCAATCATCTTCTCCACTTCCTCGTGTTCCTAAACTTCCACTACACAAGTAAGTAGTTTCAACATGCTGAGGAAAAAATATTTTTAAAATTTTTTGCTGGTAAATTCTTTGTCACCAAAAAGGATCTGTAAACTTGAATAACATAAAGAAGGGAGATGGAAAAAGTTTAATGAGCTGTATGGAGGACTATGTTGTACTCACAGAATTAAATGGTTCACTTTTTTTTTTTTTTTTTTTTTTTTTTTTTTTTTTGCGTTAATGTAAGAATGATGATACAGCATCTAGTAAGGTAAATCCTTAGATTCTTATAGCTAAAAGAATTTTGAAATGTGTGTAAAGATATGTTTAATGAAACAAAAGACATCCATATAAAAGAGCTTCCTCATCACATGATTATTACACCATCCCTGCAGTCTATGACTCAAACCAGTTATGAAAGAAGGCCTTCTAATAAGATTTTTAAAAAGTATATTATTATTATTATTATTATTATTATTATTATTATTATTATTATTATTATTATTATTATTATTATTATTATTATTATTATTATTAATTGAGTAGGAAAGAGGTTGATAATGTGAAGATTTTTAAAAAGTAATATGAATTTGTGGATTGAATCATTATTATTATTATTATTATTATTATTATTATTATTATTATTATTATTATTATTATTATTATTATTATTATTAATTGAGTGGGAAAGAGGTTGATAATGGAATCAATGCTTCCGAAACTAAGCCTTTAAAAATATAAACTGTAAGTGACAAAGTGTAAAAAAAGAACTACTCCCCCCCCCCCCACCCAACCAGATGTGGTATTTAGTTCCACATCTTCTATGGATAGATCACAAAATTTTTCAAGGTATTCCCTTAGTCCAGATTATTCTTTACAGGGAATATTTTTTGAAAATTGATATTAACAGTACCACATGTTACAGATATTCTCATTCCACAAGAAATGTATATCTTGAATAAAAGTAAAAAATTGAATCTACGAGGCATGTCCTTAAAATGTCTCCAATTTTATTTAATATAGAAAACATGTTTATTGCCAATGAATGTTACTTTGATAGAAAGGTGGAACTTACAGCTATTTTTCAACGTAATCACCATTGCGATCGATGCACTTTTGCATGCGCTGTGGCAGTTTTTGTATACCCTTGTCATAGCACTCTCCCGCCAAGTTGCGCAGGTAGCACTCTAACTCGTTTTTCAAATCATCGTCAGTCTGGGTGGTCACACCCTGGTGTGACTTCAACTCAGGAAACAGATCACTAGGTGCTAAGTCTGGAGTGTAGGGGGGATGGGTGAGGATGTCCCATCCTAACTGGACCAGATCTTCGGTGAGCATTTTGGGGACCTACCTTGCACACACCTTGCAATAATGCAAATGTGGTCAAAATCTTGTCAGTCGTAGTCTTACTGACTTCAGGGATAAGTTTGCACAGCTTGCGAACTGTCACACGCCAATCTTTAAGCATTTCTTGCTCCACTTTTGCAATTGTTTCGGCTGAAACGGAAGACCGACCAGAATTCTGTTCGTCATGGACGTCTGTACTTCCATCTTTGAACTCTCTGACCCACTTTCGCATGTTTTTGACGTCCATACATTGTGGCCCATAGACTTTGCATAACTGATGATAAATTTCACTCAAAAAATGGATCACTGCATGCAACTCGCACTTGGCGGCGGAAGTGATAAAAAGCTCCATCGCAAACAGCTGCCCAGCCAAGACTGATGGTTGCAACGGGTTCACTGCGGTGGGGATTTGAAGGGGTGTTGCCGCCAGTGTTGCCGGATCTTGTGTAATAGCGTTCCTCACAGTTCCAACACCTTGGAGACCTTATTTTACGGACACGCCTCGTATTAACAGTGAAGCAAATATAATTCAATAAACTATAATACAAATTTGTGACTAAAGTTCATCAAATAATTAAATAACTTGAAGGTGCAAATTATGAATTTGCGAAACTATTTCCATTATGATATACAATATTAAAGATAAGTGAAGTTTACTCATAAACTATTATTAATAGTTTTATGAAAGTATATCATAAATTTTCTGGGAATGTCTTAAGAAGTTCTCTTCATTCTGAATAACTTCACATAGCTTGTAAATTGTAAGAGAGAGATAGAATCGTATTACATAAAAGATATGTGTAAACACATAGTTAATGTCAAATACAATTTTTTGTGGAGTGAACCATTTCTGGGATATTCCTTGTTATGTGAACATGAAAACAGAATATTCGAATTTTCTAATACTTACACGTAATTGGATGAATTTGGTAATAGTTATGCAAAATTTATTGAAAAAAACTGTAGTCTCTTTTTTGACACTTCGTCACTTACATTTTTATATTAAGGGACTAGTTTCGGAAGCCATTGCCTCCATTTCTAACCTCTTTCCAACCAACATCTGTTGTCTGCTCTCTTCTCACTAGCGGTGGAACTATGAACTTCTTTGTCAAATTGTCTACTGGTGGGATTTCAAAATTCATCACTCGGCCCTTATTTTTCAATATGAATGTGTTCTCCCATGTTGTCAGTTTATTTTGGTTTATCACTCTTTTTAATAATTTTGATAATTTTTTTTTTTTTTTTTTTTTATTATTTATTTGTGTACTAAGCTATTACAACTGTTGAGCTGATCACCAGTATTGATAATTTAGTAATTTTAGCTATAACCTAATTATACATAAACATGCATTAATAAACAGTCTTACACACAAACTAGTCAACATACCCATGGATAAAGCAGAATACTTCAAGGAACAGAAAGTCATACTACACCTGAATGATTTCCATAACAACATGGAGCCTTCTAAACTGTGCAACCTCGAAGCCCATAGGCAATGGGTTGAGGATCAGAGGTTTCCAGAGAGATTCCGGGATAGGTGATCAGTCCATCACCAGAAGTGGAAGTACAAGAGATGAGATGATAGAAAAGATATGATGGAGCAATTGATGGAATGCTGGCAGGGGAAACTGAAGGACCCACAGAAAACCTGCGCCAGTGCCATGTTGTCCACCACAAATCTCACTTTACAGTTGCCTGGGATCAAACCCAGGCCACCTTGGAGAGAGCCAAGCAATCTAACCACTCAGCCATGGCACGGCTCCATACTACACATAGCAGAAGAAAATGGATACAACAGAAGTCTGGTGTTTAAGAAAATTAAAAAGGCTAAACTAAAGAAAACCATTAAGGAAGCAACCGCATTCATAAAGTAAAATAAAGCAACAGCATATTCAGTGCATTCACATATCACTCAAAACCATTTAATGTCACACGGGCGTTGGAACGCCCTATGGAAGCAGCTGAGAGTGGAAGACAGGGGAGGTCCGTGTTAGCCACGCCTCCCCCTCGTTTGTCTTATAGTGGTGACAGGCAATGGCTGGGAGAAAAAACATCATTGTGCCGTCTGTTTCTGTCCACCTGGTTCTCGAAATTACGGGATCTTTCATCATCTGGAAACTTCGCCTGGGAACTAGAAAAGCCGAGAAGACGGCGAGATGCCTATAAAAAGGGCTGCAGCTAGTCAGTCAGTCAGTTGGTTAGTGAGTGTGAGTGAGGAGACAGTCGCAGTTCTTGGTGTAAGAGTTAGTCAGTGACGTGTTAATGAACGAGAAGATTGTGCAACGGAAGACTGTACGTAACTGTGTATGTGTATCAGAATTTTCGTAATTGGGACCGTACAGTGAAATTGTAACGGACGAACTGGTGAATTGTAATTGTGTGCAGCACGTAATTCTGTGTAATTGGCAAGTGTTAGACTGTAAGTCGGTGGAAATAAAGAACATTTTTTAGTGGTGAAATTGGACTTTTCATTTCACGAACCCACAAAGTCACAATAAATTCAGAAATATCTTTAAGGAACAAAGTATCATCTTGGCCCCTACAAATAGATATGCAGTTTTAAAATTGGTAAATGCAGAAACAAAAGATGAAATCCCACTAATTAACAGATCCGGAATATATCAAATAACTTGTAAGAATTGTGAAAAATGCTACATAGGTTAAACTAAAAGAAACCTAAATGCCAGAGTCAAGGAGCACTAAGAAACATCAAATTGAAACAAAAATATAAGTCAGCAATAGCATTTCATTTTTGGAACGAAAACCATCATTGACCCAAATTTAGAATTACTAAAAGGAGTTATAAACCAAAACAAACTGACACCATGGGAAAACATATTCACATGAAAAAATAAGGACCAAGTAATGAACTTTGAAATCCCACCAGTAGATAATTTGACAAAGAACTATGAAAGAAGTTCATAGTTCCACCAGCAGAGAGAAGAGAGCAGACAACAACAGATTGATAGTTGGATAGAGGTTGAAAATAGATGCAGCGACTTCCAAAAATAGTTTATCAATAATATAAAAATGTAAGTGAGGAAGTGTCAAAAAACTGACTAAAAATACTGTTTTCAAATATTTTTTTCCTTCCTTTTTTTTAAAATAAGAATGCATTATTCATTTGTTTGTCTATTGATGATGAAAAGAGAACAGAATTTCAAAACCATCATGTAGTAAACATATGGGTTCTTAGCAGATTTGATCATCATTTAAAGCTTAATGTATTTCCATATTCCCATTGCACCTACAAAAACTTGGCAATAATATAATTTCTGTGATTGTTTATGTGAAGCAGAAAGAGGAATAACTATTTGAGTTTGCACAAGAGCAGAGAAAGTCATGTGATTGCAACTCATTAGTTTTTAGATTGTCTTTGAGTTCATTTGTCAGGTTTGATGAAGTGGAAGCAGTCTTTTTTGGTTTATTTACTGATGAAACCTCTAGGTCAATTATTTCAGATAATATAACCCAAGCACATAACATGTTTATGTAATAGAGTTACTAAGCCTTCCTAGTCATTTGACTTTTGATGGAGAAGAGATATTTAAATGTGAAATATTCTTTTCCTCTTTGTTTCAGGAACTTGAGTTCAGGGTTTGGTAATTCTGGTGCCGGAACCAAAGTCAGTAAGAATCACTATATTTTCAGTATAAGAATTTTTAAAATTATATTTCTGACATTTAAGTCAGTCAGTCTGTAGTTGAAGTACATTCACAACATCTTTAAAATTAGATTTTTCAGCGTCTTGGTTAGTTGCATTTTATATGATGCTTAAGCATGGAAGCTTAGATCAAAGTTGTAAGAGAATATAGGCACTTCTATTTTGTTTATTGATTTAATTATTTTTTCTTTTTGTCATTAATCAGGCTTCACATCTTCCCGTATAAGTGTATTTTCATTAATGAAATTAATTTGTTGATAAAAATACTTAGTTCCACACTATGTGAAAATTTAGATTTTTTCCAGATGAAAAACCATCCAGAAAATGGATGTTCACCTTTCAGTGTCTGTGTTCTGCACTACATGATTAAAGCATAATACAAATAAATAAAAAATCTAAAAATATAAGTTGAAATCAGTGTTTCTCTCTATTAATGTATAATATTTTTGTATACATAATGTACAGAGCAGTTGTTACAAAAGCTTTCTCTCTTATTCATCTAATTTAATTAGGCTTCCTGAACATAACTCGTAAAAAAAAACAGTGCAACAATCAGATATTGATATAACTGTAATAAATGCCATGTGTGCTTATCTTTGATATACTTGCAACATTTAATCAGAAGAATCTGATTTCTACACAGTGTGGAACAAAATGTATGACTTAACTGCTAAATAATAAGCATAGAATTGTATAGAATTTGCAACCTTACCTTCAACTTAGACAAATCTAAGTTCATTTTGTTTAGCAGTTGTGTAGGTCTTATGCTTTGAAATGTTAAGTGTGCTAGATTATAAATAGTTGTAATGGAGACAAATACTGTGATTACTAAACTCAATACATATTGCACTTAAAGGAGCAATTTTTTCTAAATCTGCTCTATAGAAGGTAATCTCTCTTAGGCTTGGACAACCATGAATGATTTCTCTGCTTGGGATGTCCTTTAGTGTGCAAATTTGTTCTAGTAATGTAATTATCAATCTGGAACATCTCTTACGTGCAAGTGTTAATAAAAAATTAGAAAAAATTACCTGGCGCATTATTAAATTTTATAATAATAGTTTTAGCCTAATTAATAATGATGGTAAAATGCCGCAGAAAAAAAGTATCTGGCAATAGAAAGTGATGTATACACTAAATTGTAGCTAATTCAGCCATCAGTGGTCTGGTGCACATCTGACCTCTTTTAGCTCGCTTATACCCGATTTCACCAACATATTGTGAATTTGGGGGGTTCATAGAATTAAAAGTCCAATTTGCCAAAATTCGAAATGTTCTTTATTTGCGTAGAAACACACTTTGTAGCAGCAGAATTACATCACATATCACAATCTACAACACCAAGGTCGATGACAATAACAACAGACATAGGGAAAACTTACACATTCAACAATATAGAACTAATTTAGCAAAGAATAGTGCACTTCACAATGGTATAAAACTATACAATAAATTACCAACAAATATAAAACTTATCAAAGATAATAAAGTACTTAAAAAACAGCTTGGGTCATTCCTATTACATAACTTGTTTTATTCAGTGACTGAATTCCTAGACATGTAATGTACAGTTATTAGTTTGAATCTCTAACCAAATCAGGAATCTTAATTTTAAATGTATTTTAGTAAATTGTATATTTATCATTTTAGTAAATTGTATATCAACTTGACGAAGCCATGAAAATTTAAAAATGTTTTTCAAACGGTGAATAAAGAATACAATACAATACAGCGTTCTGATTATATCACTATACAGCATCAGCTCTCGTTACAACAATACTCTACAGCTATTAACTCCTTTCTGTGTTTACTACTTACGCTTCTTCACGACTCACTCTCGTTTTACAACTGTCTGCTGGCGTGTCACAATCTCTTATGTATTTCATTCATAATTTCTAGATACTTCTAAAACAAACCAGAAACTGAATAATCTCTTATCAGTCAAGAAGTCACTAGAAATTTCCATTTACCTCACTTATCTGTGTCGGTAAGTCTTGTCTCAGTGATACACTATCCGACTGTTACCTTTATCAGTTCCTTTGTGTAAACAAGCCGCATTTACGCTCCGCATGAACCTTTTATGTGCATTGCTGCCACAGTATGTTAAAATCGAGGTTAACAAATGTAATGTAACAATTGTAACAGTTTTTGAGTTTGATTTATGAGTCACTATGTCACTATGTTTACACATAGTGTAAACATAGTGACATAGTGACTCATAAATCAAACTCAAAAATGAAGAATACTTCACTATTAATAATGCTTCTGCTTTTAATATTTAAATTGTAACAGTGCTAACAAAGCTGTTAAATTTCTTGCATTTCACCAACCTGTTTTCTGAAAATGTTAACAAACACGTGTTAACGCCAAGAAACTTGTAAATATTACAGCTATAGAAGCCTATGGATGAGTCGTATTATTTTCTGAACGTACTGTGATGCACTTTTGTTTTAAGTTTTGTCTGCACAGAGATAAAAAAAAATGGCGGATAAACCAAATCGTAAACAAAAGCTGTGAAACAAATTTCTCATCGATGGAGAAAGAATTATTAATTGAATTGGTGACGAAGTATAAGGATATTGTGGAAAATAGGACAGATGCAGTGAATATAAAAGAGAAGGATGTCACGGTAAAAAAATTGTAAACAAATTTAACTCAAATGCATGTGTCATTACTAGAAACACGAAACATCTTCTTCAGTATTACATAAATTTAAAATGAGGTGCAAAGAAGTACAAGTGATGAGTGACTTGAATGTTTCAAGATGGGAGGTTGACAGTGTATTATCCACATAATTCAGTGAATTATAAAATCTAAAGTTGTTAATACTTAAAGCAAAGGCAAGATCGGCATATTCCTTTCGATGCATGTTCTAACACAGTATTACGTAAATTTAAAACGAGGAGCGAAGGACAAGTGACGAGTGACTTGAACATTTCAAGACGGTTGGCAGACACTGTATTATCCGCATAATTTAGTGAATTATAAAATCACAAAGTTATTAATACTTGAACCAAAGACAAGATCAGCATATTCCTTTCGATGCATGTTCTAACTCTATTATGCAAATTTAAAACGAGGAGTGACGAGTAACATGAACGTTTCAAGATGGGAGGTGGACAGTGTATTTTCTGCTTAATTCAGTGAATTATAAAATTGCAAAATTATTAATACTTGAAGCAAAGGCTTGATCAGCATATTCCTTTCGATGCATGTTCTATAACCTCTCTTGTACTTCTGCAGTAACCTTCATAGCAACATGTTTCGACAGTCTATACCTCGGTAGAAAATTGTATCATGATAGCTCCTCAAAATAATTTCTCCTCATAGGCCATACTCTATTATGAATGCCATTTACACGGTCTTAAATATAGGAAATCGACAACAACTGCATTCACACCCGCTATCTTGACTATTTACAATTGTTAAGGACTTAACATCAGAAATTTGATGTGTTAGTTTAACAGGAGATTTAACACGAGTGTTAAGCTAACACTTGTTGGTGAAATGCAATTCTTGTTAAAACTATTGTTAAACCTATGTTAAATCTTAACATCTGTTGGTGAAATCGGGCGTTAATGTTACATGCAGAAATGAGGCGTAACAATGTGTCACTGATTTTATTGTTATTGCATACTCTTTGTTTGTGTTATTGAATTTGTTGCTTTCTCTAGAGTTCAGTACGTACAATGACTTTCAAAAGGAAACACGTTACGCTAAACCTCAAACAGAAACTCAAAATTTTGAATAAGCTGAGCTATTGCTACTGAGTACAGTGTTGAACGAGCAACTGTTTATGGCATCAAAAAGAAAGAAAATGCTATTTGACAGTACGCAAGCCAAATAGTGAGTTGGGAAAATGGTACCAATGTAATGTTTGTGAAGCGGTTGTGTGATAAAGCATGTTGCTGTTGCCTATCATGATTGCAGCAACTAAAAATTCGGGATATGTTTCGTAGTTATACTGCATGTACACACCAAGTGTATAAGTTTTGCATAAAAATTAACGTATCTTTGGATTAATAAAGAGCAATGCATAGCCAAACATTATAAAATCAATAATCCGGCACTTCCGCTAATTTGGCACCTGTGTCTGCAAGGAATGGCCGAATTAACGAGCATTTAGTATGCATTGTATTGCTCTGGTTCACAAGAAAAGTTCCAACTTAAAACTCAGAGGTCAAAAAGTAGTTATGAGAATTTTTTTAACACAAGCATGGCCAGCCACTCAGGAAAATTCAAGGCCACGATATGACATTCATGACAATTTGAAACTAATCCTTGTTTCACGTAAGCTTGCCCAGTATCTCTTACTGCTCACGTGACCTAATCACCTCTCATTGGCTGCTGTTGTGGTAACGACTGTCGTGCGGTAAAAATTAGTTCGTTATTTAACATGGTGATACATCTGTATATAACTATATGTGTTGGAAGAGAATTGTCAAATTTATATTTTCGTAACTGTTTTAATTAAATATATTGCGCAACACAGTTGATTTATCTGAAATGCATGTTAATTCTTAAACGAAGTAAAGAGGAGGTTCCGTTGCTCTCAAGCACATGACACAATAGCACGTGCTTCAGCGGTACATATTTGTTTATATGACTTTTATCACTGACCTTGTTTTGCACTGGATTAGTCATATATCGGCATTCGAAGGTTGTTGTGCCTAGTGCGAAAGCTAAATCATTTTATTGATCGTTTATTGCGCATGTACTTCTATGAATAATGGCAGAATCTACCGCCAGTTTTTCGCTGAAGCATCGCAAGGGTAAATCCTTACAAACAGGTGAAAAAAGAATTGTGGTGCATGTGTTTAATGCACTCATAGAGAAGAATCCGTCTTTGTCAGTGAGAGAAGTCGAACAGCTGTGCTCTGAAGTTACAGGTGTGAGTGTTAGATCCGTAGAAACATTGCAATGTGAAATTGAGAAAACAGGAAAACTTACCACTCCAGGTAAAAGCAGGAATAAACAAAAGCGCGTGCTCGGAGAAAATACGTGAAAAGTGCTGTGCGTCGTCATGTGTATAGTTTTTTCTTTAGAAACGAACTCCCTAACATAAATAACATTTCATCTGCTGTAAATGAGGATGCAGATTTACCAAATTTCAGCAGATTGCTTATACAGCTGGGGTTTGTGAATGAAAAAAGAGGCCAGAAAAATGTGCTAAAAACAGAGGCGATATTGCTGTGTGGCGAAGACGTTATTTAAGGACAGTCAGACTGTACCGAGATACAAGTCGCAAAATATACTACCTTGACGAGATTTGGGAGAATGAACACACGAAATGTAAGGTATGGCGTGACATGGCTTTTAAGACTGAAAGACAAGCATTTTTTAAAGGTATGTGTGCTGGTTTAAAAATTTGGCCTTTCATTATAAACTTGTTTCAGTTACATTGCTCCGTCATTAAGTTCCAACTTGCTCATTTCATTATAAACTTGTATTTTTGCATGCCTTCATATCCTTATTTGTATGATTTTATTTATGTTCCCGGCAATTATTATGACGTTTACTGCAGGTTTAAATTGACGGAAAGGCACTGCCTATGGCATGAAAGCATTAGCCAATTAGGACGAGGGGGAAGGTAGTTGGATGCGGAGTGATACATGTCAGCGGGGCAAGGTTATATGAAACAGTATAGAATGGCACTTCAAAACTATGTGCATTCTGTGAAAGAGCAGTTGCCTTAGGGGAGGGGATCTGTCCTCTTCAGCTGTGGTGCGAGCACTGCAGACCCCTAGCACTCGTGGTACTTCTAGATTTACTAGAAGTACACTGGATCAAGCATCTGAGCTCCTCCTGTATGGGAGTTGCTGGTTTGGTTAGGCTTTGGTGTGGCAGTGGTTCCTGATACCCGTGGGAGATTGGTGACGTCTGTATGGCTTTGTCATAAGACAGGGTTGAAGGACACCTTTAAATTCTCGGGTGCTAACCTGCAGAGCTAGTAGTTGGTGTGCTAGAACACTGGCGGCCCAACCGAGGTAGTCGGTAGTTTTCCTGGTTGGGTTGACGCACGTATGTGGTGCATCCACTTCCACACTGTAATGGGGGGGGGGGGTTGTGTTAGTCTCTAGGTCTTGCCCCAAGGAAAGAGCTCCGGAGTGCATCATCATGCCCCATTGGGGACTAGCTGAGAGAGGATGTTTGACATCCGACATAGATACTCTTACACAAATTGATTGACCGTGAAAGAGCAGCATATCGAGAAATGCTTCACACTTTTTTGAACAGCTCAGATTGTAATTAATATACACCTTCATTGGATGCAACTTAGGTACGCTCAGATGTAACTAATGGATTTATTTAATTTACTGTTGTAAATGACAGCTGCTTTCAGTGAAAGTGTCCCAGATTTAATCAAAATTATACTATGAGTTGACTTGAGACACACTGTACTTCAAATACCATAAATTTTCTTTCAACATGTTTCACCTCCACTTGAAAGCATTTTTAAGAAATTGTCAACTGGCTAGAACCTTGGAGTTCCAGCTGATCTTGGTTCTGCAGAGACGAGACATCTGGTGACGATCCAGTGAGGTTAAGTAAAATATTTTCTTCTGATGGAATGTCAAAATTCATTAAGTGTGGTACAAATTTCTTAATATAAATGTTTTCCCAGATGTTAAGTTTTGATTCAAGTGAACTGGTTTTATTAGTTGGGTTTTGTGTTCTGTGTTGTTTTTATGATCCCAGAAATGTACTGCTACTGCAGATTTATCTATTTCTTTTTGCTTGATGTTCCTAAAGTGTTCTTTTAATCTGGTTTCAGTGTTATGTTTTGTCTTTCCATTGCAAATCTTATTGTAGTCTGAGTAAATTAATTCAATAAATTCCAGATTTCTTTACCCGAGGAATTTATCTATTTTTTGTTTTTTGATGAGGTTTTGAGGTTTCTGATATTGAATTTGTTTACTGGTGCCAGGGTGATGTTAAATTCATTGAAAATATTTTGAAATTTTCTAGTTGCCTGTGGGTGATATGTGAATATCTTGTAGATAGGTGTTTTTTTTCTTTGTTTCCCTCGACCCCTTAAAAGTTGTTAAGATGGTGATCTCATTCAAGTGTTTTTATCTACTAAATCTTTTTATTTTCTTGTTTACCAGGTTTTTGCTGAAACTATTTATCACCATTTGTATTATTTTGGTATATTCTGTCATGTTTTCCTTTTCAGCCATTGTATGTTAATCAGTCTTTGCGTTAGGCTATTGATGACTGCATGTTTGTGAGGTCGGGTTGAAACTATTATCTTTGATGTAGTTGTCTGCCTGTGTGTGTTTCCTGTAAATACCAGATTTTAACTTGCCATTATCTTTAATTATTTTTAGGTCCAGAAAAAAGCATGTTGTTGGATTCTATTTCTGTTGTGAAATTGATGGTGGATTCCTGTAAATTAGTTTTAGGGTATCAGTGTGTTTTTTGTTTGTTGATTATTGCAAATATATCATTCACATATCCGATCAAGGTAATTATATAGACAGCTACTCTA
This sequence comes from Mantis religiosa, assembly GCA_030765055.1. NCBI lineage: Eukaryota > Metazoa > Arthropoda > Insecta > Mantodea > Mantidae > Mantis > Mantis religiosa. The sequence goes on from CM060959.1 coordinate 31,533,448, forward strand.
AAGTGATACTAATGTCTTAAATATGTGTATGGACTCAAATTTAGCCTCAGCAAATAAATCAATCAAGGTTGTCCCAGCTTAAACACAGCTACCTTCTGAAATAGCCTTTTATAGACATTCAGGAGTGCTTGCAAAATTAATGGTTAGATGAAGTTTATCACAAAATATTGGTTAAATCCATAAATAGTAATGTCAGATAAAAATAGAAGCCATATACTTTCTCACGCTAGTTTAATCCTGCTGTAAACAAGGCGGAGCTGACTCAACTCGCCACATGTTAAACACTACATGCACGCACATAAATTTTGCAACACTAGCAGTATGTATAGCAGTGCTAACTTCTAGACAATAAATAGTGTTGGATTACACATTAACTTATTAAATCTATGAGTTGGTTCATTTCTGAAAAATTAATCATGAACTTTACTGCGTATAGAACGTTTCATAAAATCATCGTATTTCTCCACACACTGTTTGCGTGTTCTTAGAGTTCCGGATGCATGCCATTCTAACACTATGTACACTACTTGCAGAAACACCAAGGAGATCATCAGTTTCTTTCTCAATGTTTTTATAGAGGATTCCAGGTTTCTTTCTTTAAGCACCACGAAACAATGCAGGATCATTTGCTCCTCGCCACTTTTTAAAGGTTTGCCTCGATTGTGTTTAATTTCTGCCGAAGCACCGGCCTACTTACTGGTTTTAAATTGCATATACATAAGTGTTCTTGGGCTTGTGAGGTATGCGAGATGTACAAGAAATACAGTGTTAAATATCAGAAGCAACTTCACATTATAAACAATAACGTCTTAATCAGCATTCAACTCGATACAGATCTCGTTGCGAGAGAGTTGCCAGGTATAGGAATGCAGACATAGTGCAGGGTTCTCACGCTAGATGGTGTTAGTAGAGACCTTCATGAAACAGCTGAGCATACGGCTTCAGTGTAGAGCTGAACGTGCAAGCGTGGTATTGTGTTTCTCTTGATTGTTGGCGGATTACCTCTGCAAAGTCGTTATGGCAACTTTATAAGAACGAAGAGTGTGTGTGAAATTTTGTTTCCTGCTTAAAAAAACTGCAATGGAGACACACCAAATGCTTCAGGAAGCTTTTCAAGAGGATGCTATGAGCCGCACACAGGTTTTCGAGTGGTTTGGGGGCTTTAAACGTGGTGAGATGTGTGTTGAAGACCAAGCTCATTCTGGACACCCTTCAACATCGCAAAATGAGGAGAACATTGAAAAGATCTGCCAAAAGATCGAGGATCGTCGCCAAACGATTGACCAAATTTCAGCAGTGACAGGAATCAGTTGGAGCTCATGCCAGTGGATTTTGAGGGAGGATTTGCACATAAGATGTGTTGCTGCTAAATTTGTTCTGCGCCTTCTCACACAGGAGCACAAAACCATCCACATGAATGTGTGTCAGAACTTGAAAACAGAGATTGCATGTGATCCAAACTTCTTGAACAGTCATTACAGGGGATGAGAATTGGTGTTACGGGTATGACCCAGAAACCAAGCAAGTTTCAAGCCAGTGGAGGACTCCCAACTCTCTCAGACCAAAAAAAGCAAGGCAAGTGAGGTCAAATGTGAAGACGATGATCATTGTCTTTTTTGATGTTTGTGAAATTGTGCATCGGGAATTTGTACCCCCTAGCCAGACTGTTAACCAGCACTTTTACTTGGATGTTTTAAGGCGTTTGCGAGAGGATGTGAGGAGGAAACACCTGGAACTTTGGCGATTAGGTGACTGGTTTCTGCATCGCGACAACACACCAGCACACACGGCCTTATGATTGACCCACTATTTGGCATCTCAGAGGTGGTCTGTCGTTCCCCACGCTCCGTATTCGCTGGACCTAGCCCCGTGCGACTTTTTCCTATTTCCATGAATGAAAAAACCGCTAAAAGGGGAGCGTGAGCCGATGTGGAGGCAGTAAAAACAGCTTTGCAAAGGGCACTGGATAATATCAAACTTGAAGAGTTCCAAACATGCTTCCAACAGTGGGAAAAGAGACTTTGATAAGTGTAATGGAGAGTATTTTGAAGGTGACTGAAGTAATTTTGTAAAAAGGTTCATCAATGAAGTTTTTATGACAATTCGGTTTCTTTTGGGTCCCTTAAGTCACTTAAGTTAATAGTGTATAATTTCATTTCACCTGTCTTCTGTCTAATCTTTATATATTATACAGAACACATCTATGTGGTATGTGAAGCAGAAAGATGAAATGTGAGACTATTACATTTATAAGAATAGAAATATTTGCATACTTTTCTCTTTCTGAAATTAGCTCACGCAGAGCAGTGATCAGAAAACTACTTACAGTACTGTACTTAAAGAAGGGGTTTATCGTGCGCATGCAAATAAAAGAAAACGCCCATTAACTTCGCAAGCCAATCAACAGCTTAATTATATTGAGATTTAACTGTATTGGAACACCACAGTGAAGCGAAATAATTATTAATTTATAGATGAGTCGTATTTATTACACATTTGCTTCACTTACGTACCTATTTTGAGGACACATGCAAACGATTTGCGAAACATGTCCTCAAAATAGGTACGTAAGTGAAGCAGATGTGTAATAAATACGACTCATCTATAAATTAATAAGAGCTTAATTGTTTTCTGTCCCAATATCTCTGTCTGTGTCTCTGTTCCCACCCAATGTTTACAGCAGGATTAAACTAGGTTGAGATAGATTATAGCAATAATGAAGCAACATATACTACAATAAACTTCACTTATCTTTTAAGAACATTGAATTCTGTGAAATTCTGATAAGTGAAATTTGTTACAAATATTTATATTTTATGTAGTAATGCCAAATGTTACATACTGTTTTTAGAGACTGGTCCGAGATTGTGTAATCATTGATTAGCCCTAAAAATAGTACGAAAAAGACATGTATAAAAAGTAAATAAGTAATGTCTTTAGGTATTTAGGCTCATATGAGGCATCATCAAAAAATAACAGGAATTTTTAAATTTTGTGGACTTTGTACATCTGATTTTCAAAACCTTTTTTATCTTGTTGATAGATATATTCCTGATATATGTTTGCATTTTCAGCTGTTTTGAATATTTAGTTTATTATTGACAGTTGAAAAGGTTATATGTGTTTGCGAGTGTTCGGCAAATTTCAGTGCACTTTTGCTGTGAAAAAGTGGAGCAAAGGATTGCCATAAAATTTGTATTTAAAAATGGAATAAACTGCACTACCTCATTCAAAATGTTGAAGTGTGGCTTTTGGGGAATCTGCTATGAGTAAGACAAATGGTATAAATGCTTCAAAGAGGGTTGAGAAGATGTTGCAGACAATGACTATCCTGGACACCCTAGCATGTCGTTTACTGATGAGAATGTGGAAGAACTAAGGAAAATGGTTCTGAAAAATCACCGAATCACCATCAATGTCTCTTATCCTTTGTCTCATATCAGACAATTTTTTCACAAGTTTTGGGCATGAAACGTGTGGCAGCAAAGTTGGTTCCGAAATTGTTGAATTTCAACCAAAAGCAATGTTGCAAGGGCACTACTCAAGTATTGTGGAATGAACTCAACAGTGAACCAAAATTTCTGAAGACGGAGGTAACAAAACATGGGTATATAGGTATGACATCGAAACCATGGCCCAATTGTCTCAATGGATACTGCTAGAAGAGCTAAGACTGAACAAAGTTTAAATTCCATCACATGTGAAGGTTTTCTTCATTTACAATGTGATAATACATTGTGAGTTCCTGTCTTATGGTCAGTAAGGAATACTGTCATGTCTCTGCCATTGATGTCATAGGATTATGATTTCCTAACCCTGACAACCTAGAACAGAACAGACTTATCTGGGGGACACAGCTAGATGGTTAAGGACTTTGCAAGAGGGAAAGGAATCGGGTGTTTTCTATATAAGAAGACTGATTAACAGAGAATTCAAAACCTAAAGATCTAGTTTACTTAAGAAGATATTGTACATATATTATTTTTCTTTAGTAAACAGTAATAAATGACCTGCTGCATGACAAGTGTTATTTCCACTATTTGAACAATCTGTACTTGACAACAAAGTACCATTTCCATTGTTTTCGGCTATCCTGTTGCATGTAAATTGAGAAAAAATTCAGCTTTTCAGCATATAAGTGTCAACAAAGCAATTTAAAGAGATGGTGGGAAAAAAAATGTTGACATCAAAAGAAAAATTAAAATTAATTGAAAGATGTGAAAATCAGGAAACTGTTTAAAAACTAAGTGCTGATTACAGGATTAGAATGCAGACTTTTCAGGACATTAAAAAGATTCTAATTCTGAAAGATCTGTATGAAAAAGCATGAAGATGACTTAGGTGCTGCTCTTTTACGTGGGTTTTAGCCAAAAACAAGTTAAAATGTGTCATGGTATCAAGCATGATGTGTGTGTCAAAAAGGCTAAAAAAGATTTATGTAGCTATAGATATAGAGGGAAAATGTAATACCTCATCATGTTGGCTAACCAGATTAAACAATGTTACAGGACTCGCGAACTTGCTGTGCAAGGAGAGCAGCTTAGTTCAAATATTGTGGCAGTTGATTTCTTCTGGAAAAAATTCCAGTAATTTTTAGAAGAAGGGAATCATTCAGATGAAAGCGTCCTTTATTGGAAATATCTCCCAATCCTTGCTTTTAAGAGCAAAGTTTGTTGGATGAAAGTCATCTAATGAAGGCGTTAAAATTTTGTGCCATGCTAATATTTCTGAAAGCACAAATTAAGCACTAGTAATTAGAAAAGCAAAAAATCCTAGAGCATTCAAGGATATCAAAATTAAGGATTATTACATCCAAAAAGGAGCATGAATGATACTGGTTCCACAAAACTTTTCTGCCACAAGTTCAGAAATTTCTAGAACACAAAAGGCTGCTGGATAATGCACCTTTACATCCCAATTAGAACATTCTTATATCTTATGGACTTGTAACAAGTTTGTACCTCCTAATGTGACTCATTATACAGCCGATGGACCAAGGCATAATTGCACAGTAAAACAGCACTACTGGCTGGTTTATGCTAGTTGATGAAGATGATTTGGTGGCATTCGGAAGAAGTTGACAATTCTAGATGCCATACATAGGATTTCTAATGCCTGTCAAGATGTCAAGCCACATACACTAGTTCTGCCGTGTAAGATTGTCCTTTCAAATAGAGAAGAAAGTGATTTTCAAAGTTTGAAGAAATAGCAACTGCACAATTAATGAAAGTGGAAAAGGGCTTTGAAGATGTCAGTGAAGAAAACTTGAATGAATGACTGAAGATTGTTGCCTGTATCCAATACACGAGTGCCATTGAAATTGTGACTGCTGCTTAGTAAAACAAGAAAGAGGACAGTGAATGTGAAAGTGAGGATGAACACAGTGATGTGTGTTTGGAGGAATTTAGTAACAGTGACGTCAAAATTAATATAAAAATTATTTGTGGTTGGTTTATTGACACTCGTCACTTACTTTTTCATATATTTATGAGAGACTAGTTTCAAAGGCCCTGGCCTCCATTTTCAATCTCTTCCCAACTGGCATCTGTTGTTATCTGCTCTCTCTGGTGGTGGAACTATGAACTTTTTTGTCAAATTATCTGCTGGCAGTATTTCAAAGTTCATTACGCGATCCTTATTTTTCCAGATGAATATGTTCTCCCATGTCAATCTATTTTGGTTTATCACTCCTTTTAATAATTTTGGATTTGGATCAATGTCATGGTTTGCATTCCAAAAATGAAATGCTACTGCTGACTTGTCTTCGTGTTTCAATCTGATGTTTCTAAAGTGTTCTTTGACTCTGGTTTTTAAATTTCTTTTTGTTTGACCTATGTAGCATTTTTCACAATTCTTGCAATTTATTTGGTATATTCCAGATTTGTTACCTGAAGGAATTTCATCTTTTGTTTTTGAATTTAGTAATTTTAAAATTGAGTATCTATTAGTAGGTGCCAAGATGATATTTTGTTCCTTGAATATCTTTTTAAATTTATTAAATGTTTTTGGATGATATGTGAATGAACTGAATATGCTGTTGCTTTCTTTTTCTTTAATAAATGTGGTTGCTTCCTTAATGGTTTTCTTTAGTTCAGATTTTCTAATTTTCTTCAACATCAAACTTTTGTTGTATCCGTTTTCTTCTGCTATGTGTATTATTGCTTTTTGTTCCTTGAAATATTCTTCTTTTTCCATGGGTATGTTGACTAGTCTGTGTGTAAGGCTGTTTATTATTGCATGTTTATGTGTAATTGGGTTGTGGCTATTATTTTTTATATAATTTTCTGAATGTGTTGGCTTCCTGTAAATTCCAAATTTTATTTTTGTATCATTCCTGATGATATTTAGATCCAAGAAAGGTAGTTGTCCATTGATTTCCTTTTCTATTGTGAATTTGATAGTCCTTTCTTGCAGATTGAGTAATTTTAATGCATCATCTAAATGTTTACTTGGTACAATTGCAAAGATGTCGTCAACATATCTATACCAAACCTTGAAGATCAATGGGAAGGACTTTTTAATTTGTGTTTCAAATGCACTCATAAATAAGTTAGCCAAAAAAGGTGAAAGTGGATTGCCCATTGATAATCCTGATTTCTGCTTGTAGTGTTTTCCATTAAAGCTAAAGAAGTTTTGTTCAATGCATATTTTTGTTAGAGAAATATATTCTTCTGCTTCTATTGCTTCCATATCAATTGTAGCTAGCCATTTTTTTAACACAGTCTGCAATTTTTCTGTTGGTATGCTTGGAAATAAAGATGTGACATCAAATGAAACCAGTCTGTCATTTTTGTCCAAATTTATATCTTTGATTTTTTTCTACTAAATCTAAAGAGTTTCTTAAATTTGCACTTTCAAATTTTGGAAAACTATTAAATTTACTTAGTAACCATTTGGCCAAATTATATGTGGGGGCATTTATGCTACTAGTAATAGGTCTCATGCCTTTCCCTGTTTTATGAATTTTTGGCAGCCCATATACTCTTGGTAATGTTGGATTATCTACTTTAATTTTGTGCAATTCTTTTTTGTTGATTATTTTGCTCTCTTTTAGCGTTTTATTTGTGGTTTCAATGCAGTACTTTAATGGATTAGTTTCTACTTTTTGGTAATTACTGTCTTCTAACAAATCTTCCATCCTCTTTGTGTATTCTTCTTTTTCCAGAATTACTAGTTTATTTCCCTTGTCTGCTTTAGTATAAATAACCGGTTTCTTTTTAAGAGCTTTTATGATTTGGTTACTAAAATTCTTTTTCTTTTCATTTTTAATCTCTTCTACTATTTTGGAGCATTTGTTTTTTACTGTGTTTTTACTTTCTTCATTAAGTGTTTGTGTAGCAATTTGGATGTCAGCAATGTAATCTTCAATTTGGTTGGAATAATCTACACATGTCTTTAAACCTAGATTCAGCATATTCAGTTCTGTTTTTGTAAAATTTTGGTTTGATAGGTTTACCACATTGTTTAGATGATCTTTTAGGTTATGTTTGTCTTTTTGATTTATCTTTTTAAAAGTGCCTGCTTTCTGGCATAAATTTTTTAATTTATTCTTTAACTTTGCTGTTTTTGTCTTCATTTTTCTATTAAGATATGCCAATAAATTGTTTTCAAAATTTTCCCAAAATATACTTCCTAATTGTTTGGTAAGTTTTTGATGCAAATTGTACAATTTTATTTCTAGCGTGTTTTTATTTCTATAGTGTTTATTCTTTTCTACAATTAATACTTTTCTCTCTGCTGCTTTTTGTTGTCTACTATTTTTATCAAATTTTACTACTTTTCTTACGAAATTAGGTACTACTTTTTTCTTGATACATAAATTTATAAATCTTATGTCCGCTGCAATTTTTCTTCTTTTTTCTTGTAATTTTCCGAAAAGTTTTATATCCTGAGAGATTGAAAATGGAGGCCAGGGCCTTTGAAACTAGTCTCTCATAAATATATGAAAAAGTAAGTGACGAGTGTCAATAAACCAACCACAAATAATTTTTATATGAACACAGTGACCTTGTCTTTATCAAAAACAAAAGCTTCACTTATCTTAAGAAAATGATGTAAATTTTTCTTATTAATTGATGAGATCGATTTCATAAACCCTTGTTTACATCCTCAGCCATCAATAGTAGCCTCTGATAGTATAGTTGACAACGAAGTTATTTGATGGCTAAGGATGTAAACAAGGGTTTACGAAATCTATCTCATCAATTAATAAGAAAAAGTTACATCATTTTCTTAAGATAAGTGAAGTTTTTGTCGCAAATAGTTATATTTGTGTAATAACTCCATTTGTTGTATAAATTAAAAAGATAAGCTACCCTTGTGATTATTAATTTATAGATGAGTAGTGTGATGTTAAACTGATTGATATCTCACTCAGCAGTTCAGATTGCCTGCAGAACTCCAAAATTACAATCTTCATATTAATTGAGCAAAATGAAATTGCATAACAGTTTGTCTACTACTAAATTTCCATAATAAAGAAGTTGAGGATTATATTTTTCTGTAGCTAATGGTTCACCATATTTTGTTTGGTTTTGAAGGTGTTCTTCTTTACTCTAAGTCCTTTATCTCCGCTATCTTTATTTGCCGGCTCTTTGTGTACACAAGCCACTCTATCATAGATAATGGGTTTGCAACAATATTTTGCAACATATCCTTCACTCTCCATTTTTGAAATCTACCAATGCTTACAAAAGGTCTTTACAGAGTAATAAAATATTTTTGTCCTTCAGTTGAGTTACAGACATAAATAAATTTGTAAAGAAACTTTTAAAGAAAGTGTAATTTAGTTACAACATATGCTGCATTAGGGACCATTCAACTTATGTTCACATAGGCTGACAAAGTCATATTTTTGTTGAATGGTTTAGATTCCTGTAATCTATTTCTTCAATTTGTACATTTTTTGACTGCTGATAACTCATTGGAGATAAGCTTCTGTGGCTATTGCTTTGAATGCATTCTTGTTATATTTTTTATTCTTATCTGCTAAAATAGGAGATACAACATCTTGTTTTGAAAGATAGTACCTTTGCTTACTACAGAGGGAGAATAGTTTTCTATCTTTAACATTCCAGCATTTTTATAAATAGCTAAGTACTCTTTTTGTGTTGGTATAAACTGTTGAAAATTGAATAATATCCAGTTCTCAAGGCTACCCTTTCAGGACTTTTATGTAGTTGTGTATATAGTAAGTCTATTGTCATGCTGTTACTTCAGGTTGGAACTTGTTTTTTGGGCATGACATTCTTATTGGTAATTTTGAATGGTTCACTTCAGTTTCATCTATTTCCTTATACTTACAAGGTAGCCAAGGTTGCTGAAGCATGGTGTCATTAATGGAAGGTCTGGGGTTCAAATCTTACCTAAACCTTCTTTCACTGAAGTTTTATCTAGGTTTTCCGCAGTCTTCATAACTGGCAAATACTCTGGATGTATTCTAGGCCTGACACATTTTTTTCCCAAATTAGCTTTCGCAATTCAATATTATGTATGGGGGTGCCATAATCAGTAAGAATGAGCATTATAACACTTTCCCCTACCCCAAAATTAGATTTATTTCCTCACACACTCCCATCCTCTTTGAAACCTAAAATTTTATTGATTATTTTTTACATTGCCTGATATACTATTTGAAGAGCGTTTTTTTGCCAGCTGATCTTGAATGAACAAAGCTTTAGTTGTGTTATTATTTATATTATTTCATTGTGCACCTGTCACATATAGTTAATAAAATTTAATCAGCTGTATTTAACATGTGTAAGCTAATTTGCCCATTTGTGTTGCAGTCACAAGCAAAGCTCACACCCCAGGAACGGCTTAAGAAGAAAATGCAAGCATTGTTGAATAGACAATGTAAGTTTTGATTCTCTGCATATCCCTTTGAGAGAATCAAAGTGATTTTGCAAATGATATTGTCTTTGAAACTGAAAATGTAATTTCTGTTCTATAATTTCTTATGGTAACTTAAAGCTTTACTGATTTATTTTTTGTTACAAAGATATATGTATGCATTGTATGTGCTTTATCCTTTGTTATATTATTTCCAAGTGTAAATATCTTACAAGTCAATATGTCTGGCACATTTGTTTTTCAAAATTAACAAAATTGCAGTATAAACCAGTTGGTAGTTCTTGAAGAAACTTCAGCTTAGGCGTAGTTAGCGTAATTTAATATGGAATAAACTATTCAGACACTACTACTTAATAGAAACTAAATTATATTTTCACTATCTGTAGTGAATAACAGAAATACAATTCATTATACTCAATTGTATTTACAGCATTACAATTGGTCATTGTTTCCAATCTTCTGAAATGGTTATGATGTCAAACTTTTGGTGGAATAGTGTTAATTCATTTCTATTAGATATTGCTTATCAAATTATTTCAGATAAAGCAGACAAACGAGCTGAAAGAATGCGTCATGAAAAGCAGGAACAGGAACGACAAGATAGGGAGGATGAGCTTAGGGAAATGGCAATCAAATTGCGAAGGAGGTAGGTAGTATGCATATACACTCATACACATACATTTTTACTCTGAAATATGAGTATGTCTAAAATCTTATCATAGCAAATTAGCAGTGTTTGCAGACGGTGATCTAAGTCAAAAGACACATAAGTAGAAAAAATTCAAAATTTCTTTGAATTTTAACCAATCCTTTAGCTTTCTGTGCCGCTGTGTAGATCTAAGTAATGAACCTTTCTTGCTTAATTCCTTTATTAAGAAGTAAATCTTCAAGGCATGCTCTATTTTACAAGTATCATTACCTCAAAAACTGTCGCCTGTGCTTTTATTATTGAATTTATAACCATATGATAAGGTTTATATACAGGATGTTTTAGAAATACTTTTACAAACTTCAGGTATAGGTTCCTCACACCAAAAGAAGGAAAAAAGTTCATATGAACATATATCCCATAATCCTTGGTTTTCGTGTTATTCCTGTCAAAATGAAAGTGTGAGTTCAATGGCCTACGGGGTCCAACCTCAAAATTTCATTTCTCAATGCACTCATAGAAGACTTTGACCTGTTGTACTACATATGGTGGTAATGTTGCCATGAAGACTTGTTTACATTTGTCATTTGTTATCAGTCTGTCTTCAACGTTTCAATTGTGTACATGTAGTGAATTAACTATACTTGTTGAGTTCCACCATGGCTGGATATTCATTTTGTGAACAGGCAGACATGATTTTTATGTATGGTTGCGCGAATGGTAATGGACATGAGGCTGCACGGCTCTATCAGATGGAGTTTCCAGACCGAAGACAACCGAGTGATCCAAGCTTTGTCACTGTTTACGCCTTGCTGAGACAGGAACTGTTGCACCACAGACTGTTGATTGAGGAAGACCCAAGAGTTGTTTGTACACCAAAACATGAAGAACAGATGTTAAAAGTGTCAAAGATGATCCAGGTATCAGTACAAGACAATTGGCTGTGGCATCTGGTACATCACACGTAACAGCATGGAGGGTACATTACGAGCAGTACCTGTATCCATATATTAAATGTATGCAGGGCCTTTTGCATGCTGATTATCCACCACGGTATAGGTTTTGCTTATGGTTTGTAGCACAAACAGCTGATCCATTGTTTGTCTCATCAGTTTTGTTTACAGACGAGGCAACATTTAGGAGAGATGGAATTACTAATTTCCACAATGTACATGTATGTGCAGATAATAATCCTCATACTGTACTTCAGGCTAGACATTAGCAACAGTTTAGTCTGAATGAGTGGGCTGACATTGTAGGTGACTGTCCAGTAGGTCCATCCGTTTTACCAGCACGTCTTACTGGGACTTTATTCCCCACTCTTGCCGACCTACTTCACAAAAATTTGCCCCTGCAAATAAAAAAAACATGTGGTTTATGCATGATGGGACTCTGACACATTTTAGTCTCATTATTCAAGTTACACTATTGGTATCTACCATGACCGATGGATAGGCAGAGGAGGACCACTTCCATGGCCTGCGTGTTCTTCCGACCACAATCCTGTGGATTTTTACATCTGATGCATCTTAAATCATTGGTTTATGTAGCTGTCATCCCGAATGCAGAAATGCTTCATCGACATGTCATGGAAGCTTGCGAAACCATTCACCACTATCTCAGAGTGTTTGAAAGGGTGTGACATTCCATGATTCGATGGGTAAGGCACACATAGAAGCAAGAGGAATACATTTTGAGCATTTATTATGAGCTTTGTGTGTTTTATGTGCACCACTCTGTTGAACACCTAACAAGAAAACAAAGATGTGTGTTTGATGTGTGTTTGGAGGAATTTAGTAACAGTGACGTCAAAATTAATATAAAATTATTTGTGGTTGGTTTATTGACACTCGTCACTTACTTTTTCATATATTTATGAGAGACTAGTTTCAAAGGCCCTGGCCTCCATTTTCAATCTCTTCCCAACTGGCAACTGTTGTTATCTGCTCTCTGGTGGTGGAACTATGAACTTTTTTGTCAAATTATCTGCTGGCGGGATTTCAAAGTTCATTACACGATCCTTATTTTTCCAGATGAATATGTTCTCCCAAGTTGTCAATCTATTTTGGTTTATCACTCCTTTTAATAATTTTGGATTTGGATCAATGTCATGGTTTTCATTCCAAAAATGAAATGCTACTGCTGACTTGTCTTCTTGTTTCAATCTGATGTTTCTAAAGTGTTCTTTGACTCTGGTTTTTAAATTTCTTTTTGTTTGACCTATGTAGCATTTTTCACAATTCTTGCAATTTATTTGGTATATTCCAGATTTGTTACCTGAAGGAATTTCATCTTTTGTTTTTGAATTTAGTAATTTTAAAATTGAGTATCTATTAGTAGGTGCCAAGATGATATTTTGTTCCTTGAATATCTTTTTAAATTTATTAAATGTTTTTGGATGATATGTGAATGAACTGAATATGCAGTTGCTTTCTTTTTCTTTAATAAATGTGGTTGTTTCCTTAATGGTTTTCTTTAGTTTAGATTTTCTAATTTTCTTCAACACCAAACTTTTGTTGTATCCGTTTTCTTCTGCTATGTGTATTATTGCTTTTTGTTCCTTGAAATATTCTTCTTTTTCCATGGGTATGTTGACTAGTCTGTGTGTAAGGCTGTTTATTATTGCATGTTTATGTGTAATTGGGTTGTGGCTATTATTTTTTATATAATTTTCTGAATGTGTTGGCTTCCTGTAAATTCCAAATTTTATTTTTGTATCATTCCTGATGATATTTAGATCCAAGAAAGGTAGTTGTCCATTGATTTCCTTTTCTATTGTGAATTTGATAGTCCTTTCTTGCAGATTGAGTAATTTTAATGCATCATCTAAATGTTTACTTGGTACAATTGCAAAGATGTCGTCAACATATCTATACCAAATCTTGAAGATCAATGGGAAGGACTTTTTAATTTGTGTTTCAAATGCACTCATAAATAAGTTAGCCAAAAAAGGTGAAAGTGGATTGCCCATTGATAGTCCTGATTTCTGCTTGTAGTGTTTTCCATTAAAGCTAAAGAAGTTTTGTTCAATCTGCAAGAAAGGACTATCAAATTCACAATAGAAAAGGAAATCAATGGACAACTACCTTTCTTGGATCTAAATATCATCAGGAATGATACAAAAATAAAATTTGGAATTTACAGGAAGCCAACACATTCAGAAAATTATATAAAAAATAATAGCCACAACCCAATTACACATAAACATGCAATAATAAACAGCCTTACACACAGACTAGTCAACATACCCATGGAAAAAGAAGAATATTTCAAGGAACAAAAAGCAATAATACACATAGCAGAAGAAAACGGATACAACAAAAGTTTGGTGTTGAAGAAAATTAGAAAATCTAAACTAAAGAAAACCATTAAGGAAACAACCACATTTATTAAAGAAAAAGAAAGCAACTGCATATTCAGTTCATTCACATATCATCCAAAAACATTTAATAAATTTAAAAAGATATTCAAGGAACAAAATATCATCTTGGCACCTACTAATAGATACTCAATTTTAAAATTACTAAATTCAAAAACAAAAGATGAAATTCCTTCAGGTAACAAATCTGGAATATACCAAATAAATTGCAAGAATTGTGAAAAATGCTACATAGGTCAAACAAAAAGAAATTTAAAAACCAGAGTCAAAGAACACTTTAGAAACATCAGATTGAAACAAGAAGACAAGTCAGCAGTAGCATTTCATTTTTGGAATGAAAACCATGACATTGATCCAAATCCAAAATTATTAAAAGGAGTGATAAACCAAAATAGATTGACAACATGGGAGAACATATTCATCTGGAAAAATAAGGATCGTGTAATGAACTTTGAAATCCCGCCAGCAGATAATTTGACAAAAAAGTTCATAGTTCCACCACCAGAGAGCAGATAACAACAGTTGCCAGTTGGGAAGAGATTGAAAATGGAGGCCAGGGCCTTTGAAACTAGTCTCTCATAAATATATGAAAAAGTAAGTGACGAGTGTCAATAAACCAACCACAAATAATTTTATATTAAAAGAAAACAAAGGATTATAGGACATGTTCATATGAACTTTTTTCCTTCTTTTGGTGTGAGGAAACCATACCCAAAGTTTGTAAAAGTATTTCTGAAACATCATGTGTGTGTGAGAGAGAGAGAGAGAGAGAGAGAGAGAGAGAGAGAGAGAGATTTAAAGATGGTGATACCCACACTTCTTCAAAGTTCTAGAAAGGTAAGAATTGCACAAAAAGGGTTCATTACTGGTTGGTGGAAATACTATCAACTTGAAAATTCATTGTGCAATTTTGCTGAAACTCAGTGTGATTCCTCCTTTTGACCACAGTGAGAATAAGACCATTTTATATTAAGTCCTATAAATACTTGCTGCAGAGAGCGAGAACGTCGTCATAGGATGCAGGATGATGAAGAAGAGGAAGAAGAAGTTGAAGAGGAGGAAGGACGAGGAACATCACAGTCCTCTAGATCTTACAGTAGATCACCAAGTCACTCTCCTCCTTCAGGAGTTGCCTCACAGAGCAGAAGTTCAAGTACATCAGGACATCGACGCAATCGTTGGTAAGGGCTTATAATTTGGTGTTAAGAGTGTACATATTTATGTACTGAAACTTGTATATGACCGCAGGTTCATTTATTTTGTGCTCAGGGATCATACAGAGGAGGAAAAAGGCA
The DNA here is from genome assembly GCA_030765055.1 of Mantis religiosa. Taxonomy (NCBI): domain Eukaryota; kingdom Metazoa; phylum Arthropoda; class Insecta; order Mantodea; family Mantidae; genus Mantis; species Mantis religiosa. The sequence continues at coordinate 31,548,623 of CM060959.1, forward strand.
AGGAACATCGCAGCCATAGAAACCGTAGTGCAGAGAGACAAGATCACCCAAGAAGAAGCAGAAGTAGAAGTCCTCGTAATAAACCAAGGCAGCAAAGGTATGTCCTGATTTTACTCTAATACCCATATGCATCATTCTTAATTAAGGTTTGACTTCGGTCACATCAGCTATGTTCTCTGCAATTTGTTGGTGCAATGATCTAAGTTAAAAAAGATAATTTGAAAAACTAAATTGGAATTAATACTGTAAAGTAATATAATAATTAAATTTAATTATTAAATAAGAGTCCTGCGCCTTGGGCAAGAGCATCTGCCTTGGTTCCCTGCATCCAGGATCAATCCTATCCCTGGCGGGTGCGGATTTTAAGTCCCGGTTATAGGACTGATCCCCGCTCAGCATCGTGAGAGAATTGAGGAGCTACGCTAGGTAGCGAACCATGGTCTAGAAAGCCAACTTGCCGGCTGGGGATGCCGAGATGCTGACCACATCTTCTCCCCATATCAGTTGGATGATCACCCACCTCTGGCTCGAGTGTGTGAACGTGAGGTCCGCATTTGAGTTGGCAGGCTCAGGCCCAATTTCGGCTATTATGCCCTGGGTTATGTATTTATTAAATGAAATAGTTGATGGTGCTCAGCTGCAATCACAGGTGATGAACCAGTCAATTCCCTTGATTGCAGTTGATAAAGTTGACCAAAATTGTTGCCTGCTTCCACTTTCTTGAAAGTATTGAAGATGAGATAAAGTACTTATTTCAATCGGAACCAACATTAAAATTCTGCTGCTGTAGAAAGGACACTCTTAAAAAGTATGGCAATAAGAAGAAAGATTCTATCAAAGGATAGCTAGCAAATGAAACTGTTGAGAGGTAGTTTACCAGGAACTGCATTCAACCGGTTTCATCCATGAATTTATCTTTGAGATCAACCCTACAGTATCTTTTAATATTGTCATCAGTGATATTTCTACTATACACCAAGCAGCTTGTGTATTTTCAATGGTGTGCGAGATATAATTGCTTCTATTTGTCCATGTAATGAATTTAATAACATTAATGGATTTGCAGTTGAGTTTAATTTTCATTTTTTTGAAGGATCCGTTTTCACCCCAATCCTGTGCACTATTGGGTCTAGGTAGTCTATTTTCCTCATTATTTCAAATTCTGTGCCTTTCCAATACAATTTTTTTTTTAGTTTATATCCTTTCTTAAAGATCATATTTTGTTTGTTTATTTTAAACCCCCTATCTTTGCACCATTTTCCAGTTGATTTAATAGGTTTGCTTAGTCCTACTACTGAAGTGGTTACTAGATCATCTACAAGCAAAATTCCTGGTTACTTTCTTATTATTGACTGGTGAATGCTTATTAAATGGTCCTATAAATTATGTAGAAATAAACTAAGTTCACACCACTGTCTAAACCATGAATTACACATATTCGCTTCAGTAAGTCTTCCCTTAGCAATTTTCAAAACACTCATTATTTGCATATTAAGGATAAATAATTCACTCACCACTTCATTGTTTTTACCGTATTCCTACCTGTTAATATCAAATGCTTTTTTTCCAGATCTTTTTTTAGTATATTATTTGTTCTTCCTTTTCTAAATTGTGCTTGGAATTCTGATAGGTGGAGAAAGAGTGGAAGCTGATCTCTGCATTGTCAGCAAGTATCCTTCTATTTACCTTACCTATCATTGACAAAAGAGAATATCTCTGTAATTTGTTGGATTCTCTGTATCTCTTTTGCCTTTCTAGATTGATGCTACAATTACCTTTTTCCAAGTTTCTGAAATTCTAACTTTTTCTCTTATTGCATTAAATAATTTCACTATTAGCCTCGGCCTATAATAATTTTTGCACTGTGCTTTCCAGAATTTATACTTGTACTTAGTAATTTGCAAGAACAGCAGTACTCTGGCGGTTTTGAAATAGTAGTAATTTTATTGAAAATCATGTTTCTAAATTTCCTGCTCTTCATTTTGAATTTGTTTAATATAAGAAGTACATTTTCTATATTGTAAGTAGCTATTTACTGCTAATTAGCCAAATATTAGATGACATTGTTGGATATCTTGTAACTCAATGATTTTATTTGTAGCTCACTACAATTCCTGCATGTAGTGAAGTGATTTGTTAGGTTATTAAGAGGTACTTTTATTTGTAAAAGATGCTGCCATTGCAGAGATCATACATGCCACTGGTGCGCTGGAATTTTGTCCTGCAGGAGTTCTGTGTAGTGAACCTACTATTGTAGGGTTGTCGCTGTTAAGTACATTAAAAAAAAAAATCTGTCTGGGCTGGGTTTGATCTTGTGACCTCAGGATCATAATGCAGCAAATAACCAACTGAGCCAACCAAACTGACAATGGTTAGGACAGTGTAAGTTTAGGTATGCTGTGTTGGGTGTGGCATCACCTTGTACTTCAGTATGCACAGGACAGCTCTTATAATCACCTATACAAAGGCCTCTGAATGTATATAAACTGGTGACATGAGCCATTTTTTAATATATTTTGCTGTGCCTGTGTTCTTTGCACTTAAAGATTCAGATCTCATATCACTCTGAAATTTCCTTTGTGTTTCATTTCAAAATTCATGTATGACTTGCTTCAAAATTAAAATTTACTTTTCAAAAAGTCCTGCGCCATGGCGTAGCGGGCTAAGGCAGCATGCCTTGGTCCCTGGCCATGGGTTCGATCTCACCCATGGGTTGCGTATTATAAGTCCCGGGTACAGGACTGGTGCCCACTTAGCATTGTGAGGAGCTTACAGTAGGTAAGCGACCCTGGTCACAAAAACCAACAGTTCCAGCTGGGGGGTACCAAGATGCTCACCACATCTCCTTCCCATATCAGTTGGATAATCGCTCACCTCTGCCGTGCCTAAGTAGGTGTGAGGCTGGCAGTTGGGTTAGTAGGCCTTGGCCCTCTTAAAGCTGTTGCGCCAGGGATTGTTTACTTTTAACATCGTTTTCTGCTCCAAATGCTTGCATAATTATATGTAAAGGCCAGAGTTATTTGCATTTTTCCATAGGTATACTGCACATGGACTGTATTGTTATCCCTCGTGCATGTATACAATTGCAGGTAGGTACAGCCTGACCATGAAGGTACAGGGAGAAGAAACAAAATCATGTTATACTACACCTTGACCTTGAATATACCTGTAAGGTAGTGCCTTACTAGTTTACAGAGTACTACATTACGTTGTTTTCATCGCTTCTAGTGACAATAGTTGTACATCTGACATTCATATAGTATACCACAGGAGAGAAAGTCTCTAGGGGGATGAGATGCAGGGGGGTTGGAAAAGGTTCTTACACCTTCCCTATGTAGCTTATGTCATCCCATGTGAGTTCAGTTACAGACCATTCAAAAACATTCTGACGGCTTCTACTTTTGTGAACTAATCTTCTCGGTTGTAGTGTACTGAGTAATTAGGGTGCATGTTTTATTAATGGTTCTGCTCCTTGTGTAACATGCATTCTCTGTCACAGACATTCGCTGTCCTTGTCCCACTGTGGAAGGGGGCACATTCCTTTCAGGGAGCTTCTTTACATTGCTGGACAGTACTCTGGGTCAAGCTAATTGCATGGGAGTGAACATCCCTCCAGCCTTTAATTACACTGAAAAACAAATTTCAACTTTTGTTTTTGCACTTGAATGACAATAGGTGACTGTACATATTAGCTATGCTGAACTCAAATCATGTAGCATTTTTTGGAGAAATTGGTTTCAACGTTTTTCAAGAATAACACATACAATAGATGTAATTAAAATATTGTAATCAATCCTGAGGTGAAATAATTTCATATAACTCAACATTATCATGAAAAAGTTACGCAGAATCCTTAAATTTATGGTTAAAGGGAACTAACAATCCATATTTAGGTAACTGTCATGCAAAAAACTTAAAAATATTATTAATTTTTAATTAAAGAGTTTGAGAAGACTTCCGCCTGTAGCTGACATCAGGAACCTCCCTTTTGATCTACCAACAATAGTCAGTTAATATATAGGTGACCACTTTCCACTGTATCTCTTCTCCATGGCACTTACATCCTAATGTAACTGTTCTCCATGCTCTTCACTAACAGCCCCCAGGTTGGGAGGGAAGAAGTTTAAATGCGAGTGCAGAAAATGTATTTTTAAGGACATATTGGACCCTAAATTTTACTTTAGCCCAACTGTCCCACTCACATATAAAACAACAAAACCATTATGCATTCCCAGGAGTAACCCTATGACCTTTAAATCTCCACAGATTTGCCATTCATACTTTGCATAGTTTATAGCTTTCAAAGCTATCTTCAAATTCTCAGAAGTTTCTTTCATCTGGACAGCATGAGCTATAGGGATGGAAGGATAAGAGTTACCATTATGTAATAAAACTGCCTTTAAAGTTAATTTCGATGAATGAATGAAAAGATGCCATTCGAATGGCTTGTGATTGTCACTCACTTGTTCCATGAGCCCATTAACATCATTACAATAAACAAGTTAATTTTTCTGTGAAAAAATGTCAGAGTGTTCATGTTTTCTGAAGATGCTGAGAGGGTGAGCGAATCACAGAAAGGGCAATATCTCAAAAACATTAGGTGATATCACAAAACTGATTTCAGTTCTGAAATTTATGCCTAAAAAGTTATTAGGATCGCCTAAAGTTTGTCAAGTTTTGGCTGAGCTGTAAATTTCATCGAGGGCCCAGTTAGTATGGTAAAAAGGTGAAGTGTATGTTAAATTTAAAGGGAGTCGATTAATGACACTAAACAACACTTGTGTTACTAAAGTAAGTATTGTTTAGTGTCATTAATCGACTCCCTTTAAATTTAATTTATCATAACGCTGTTTTCAACACTTCCAAGAAAGGAATTGAAGTGTATGTACTTATATTAAACATTTCATCTAAACTTAATACCAAAGAAATAAGTTGTACTGTGTAAGGGTATGCTTCTCGTGGCCAGTTTAACCCATTTATAGCTGCAGTTATGTGAATGACATATAGGGGTCAGGGAACACATTTTGAAGTTTTGAGTGGTGTAGTAGTAAATGATTTTCACTTTAGATATGTTTAATATCGTACTGTATGCTTCTCTTTAGGAAGTAACTATTGCTTATTGTATGAAATACTTTGTGGAACTAATGGAGTTATTTATTTACAGGCCATTGGTGGATTATTGACAGTGGCAGATGAGCAAGTTATTTGGTCCATATAAAATTAAGTCTCTGGGGATGTCTGTAATGCTTAGTTAATATGCTTATGGTCATTACAGAGAATAAGAGATGCCAATTTCCTGTACATAAATGTATCTTAAAAGAAAAATCCTGTATTTTGTAAGAATGTAACAAATCTCTTTTTGTGCACAACCTGTAATGTTTAATTGGATTAAAGGTGAAAAAGCAAAATAAAAAATGAAACATTTCTTTATTGCTTTAAATACACCTAGTCTATACATTTAATCATATAAGCAGTGATATTGCATACACTTTTTTGCTGCTGGAGTATAACTAAATTCCATTGCTCTTCATGCCAACCATTTCCTGTATTTCATTATAGAGCTTTTCATTGTATTCCACAAGGTTCACTGGCTTTGCCTCTACTGCAGTAATCTTCAACCTATTTTCATCCTGTAAGTAGATGCATCCAACATTATTGTAAGGACTAATAAAAAAGCTGCATTATTCATATTTTCAAAATGTAAAATATTAAATCTGCATTGTTCAATATGTGGAGCATAAGATATTGTAATAAACAGATTAAATTTCTTAACACTGTCAACATAACAGAGAATTGAGAATAACAATACCATCATTTTGTTCAGGATATATAAAACTACCACACTTTGCTATGCAAACAAAATACACAATTGGGCTGGCACCATAGCTCAGTCTGTAGACTGCTGCTAGGGGTACAGGGTTCGATTCCCTGCAGTGGGGGTGGGGATTTTTCTCCTTCCAAGATAATTTATCTTCCCCAGAGTCTGGAAGTATGAGAGTGCGTGATGTAATGATTAAATCCAAGGGAACAAGAGTTAACACCTTTGATATGTTCCAAAGGAGAACCACCACAGATATGACCATTGGAGTTAAAGACAAAAAAAAATTACACTTAAGGGACAGCAATTACAGGATTTAGATGTAGCATATAGTGAACACTGCACCCACTGATCTTTATGGGATGCATGTTAGATACAGACGTCAACTGTCTCTTTACTTTGTTGTGTAAAATAGTTAAAGCATTATTATTGTTGCTGCTTTGTCTTGTTATTAGGCCAATGAAAAACTTATATGTACATCTCTAAAAATCAAATCATGTAACAGACAATTTCAGGGACATCTTATAGCATTTCAGTTTCAAATGACTTACCATGGATGTTTAATAGGTTTAGGACAATTTACTATCACTGAGAAGTAAGAGTATGTTCTAAGGAGGAAAAAACTGATTAAATTACTGTCATCTAAACAATCTCTAAAAAAGACATGTTAAACAGCAAGTGGGAGTTTTATACCAAAATCTTCCAAAGTTTGTATACATCTAATCCAGCCAGGCCATTCTCTGATAGTTGCTAGAAACCGTGACGTCTTTTAAACTAACTTTAAAGATGAGTTGGAAACAAATATTTACTATTCTTGACTTTATACTAACAGTAAGTGGATTTCTTTCTAATTCTGACATCTTTAAAAATCAGTTTGCTTGTTGCTTGTAATTAGGGCAACTTTATTTGTAAATTCTTGGTTTTTCTGTAGTTTGAATTCTTTCTTTGGTCTTTAAGTTTAACAAAATTAATTCGACATAGCAAAAGTAATGCAAAAGTGTTTAAAAATGAAGTCCTCCCCCTCTTATAAATTCAGTGAGTTCAAGAATGAAAAAGAAGAGGTAGGAAAATGCACAAAACTTCAATTTGTAATTTAATTCCATTTTATTCTAAGGTCTATTCTTGAATTTAAAAATCATAGGGCACTTTCTAAGTATCTAATCAATCTGTTTCACTTTTCAAGAAACCACTAGGAATGGTGTTAATGGGAGGAAAATACAAATTGTGGACATAAAATAGGCAAACCTGAAAAGTGTGAACTAAGAGCTGATCTTACACTGATTTTAACTTATTCATTGGCCAGAAAGACAGCTAAGTATAATGCAATACATTCTTTTAATTTGACTGTTTTTATAATATGGGCACGAAATTATCTTAAGTTGTGATAAATACCCTTTTTTCTGCATGAAAAATTTGAACTTTAATTATGTAGACATGATTAAATTTTAGATGAGTCGCATTTTTTACACATCTGCTTCACTTTCGTACCTATTTTGAGGACATGTTTCGCAAATCTTCATTTGCATCTACGGCTCTTGTGCGACTGACGCTAGATCCAGCGGTGTGGGTAATTCTGGGGTTGTTGCTGCCATCTGTTGATTTAGTGATGAACTGAAATGTGGGATTCTCTTCTAGCGGGATTTCAAAGTTCATTAGTTGGTTTTTATGTTTTTCTATGTATATCCTCTCCCATATGACGAGTTCACTATGTTTTTGTACGTATTTTAGTAATTCTGTGCTATCTTCAATTTCATGATTTTCAGACCAGAAATGAGCTGCTATTGCGGACTTATCAATATTTTTGTATCTTAAGTGCCTGAAGTGTTCTTTCTTTCTAGTGCCTATGTTCCTTTTTGTCCTTCCTATGTAAATTTTTTCACAGTCTTTACACTTAATTTTGTAAATGCCTGACTTTTCCTCTGGTTTTATCTTATCAGTATTATTACTGTGAAGTAGGTTTTTAATGTTGTAATTGTTTTTTGGTGCCAATGTTATATTGTATTTCTTGAATATTTTTTGGAACTTTTTTGTGGCCCAGGGGTGGTAAGTAAATTTAGCAAATCTAGTTTCTTGTTTAATTGGTGTGAGAGCTGTGATCTGTTTTAATTTCTTTTGAAGTTTGAATAATTTTAGTTTTTTATCTACAAGGTTTTTTCCATATCCATTTTTAATTGCAGTTTTTAAGATTTGATAGTATTCGTTTTGATATTCTTGCTGGCTGAGAGGTAGATTTACTAATCTGTGTGTCAGACTGTTGATGGTTGCATGTTTGTGTGGAATTGGGTTGAAACTATTTGCTTTGATGTAATTATCTGTGTGTGTTGCTTTTCTATGAATGCCAAATTCTAGTTTTTCATTGCCTTTTTTGATTTTAAGGTCTAAAAAAGGTAGAGTACAGTCCTCTTCAGTTTCTACTGTGAATTGTATGCTGGGTTCTTGCAGGTTGAGTAGTTTCAGTACTAAAGCCTTCCCTCATATGTTTAAAACATGGTACAGATACGTAGACGACATCTTTGCAATAGTGCCCTACAAACTAATAGATGATGCTTTGAAACTACTCAACCTGCAAGAACCCAGCATACAATTCACAGTAGAAACTGAAGAGGACTGTACTCTACCTTTTTTAGACCTTAAAATCAAAAAAGGCAATGAAAAACTAGAATTTGGCATTCATAGAAAAGCAACACACACAGATAATTACATCAAAGCAAATAGTTTCAACCCAATTCCACACAAACATGCAACCATCAACAGTCTGACACACAGATTAGTAAATCTACCTCTCAGCCAGCAAGAATATCAAAACGAATACCATCAAATCTTAAAAACTGCAATTAAAAATGGATATGGAAAAAACCTTGTAGATAAAAAACTAAAATTATTCAAACTTCAAAAGAAATTAAAACAGATCACAGCTCTCACACCAATAAAACAAGAAACTAGATTTGCTAAATTTACTTACCACCCCTGGGCCACAAAAAAGTTCCAAAAAATATTCAAGAAATACAATATAACATTGGCACCAAAAAACAATTACAATATTAAAAACCTACTTCACAGTAATAATACTGATAAGATAAAACCAGAGGAAAAGTCAGGCATTTACAAAATTAAGTGTAAAGACTGTGAAAAAATTTACATAGGGAGGACAAAAAGAAACATAGGCACTAGAAAGAAAGAACACTTCAGGCACTTAAGATACAAAAATATTGATAAGTCCGCAATAGCAGCTCATTTCTGGTCTGAAAATCATGAAATTGAAGATAGCACAGAATTACTAAAATACGTACAAAAACATAGTGAACTCGTCATATGGGAGAGGATATACATAGAAAAACATAAAAACCAACTAATGAACTTTGAAATCCCGCTAGAAGAGAATCCCACATTTCAGTTCATCACTAAATCAACAGATGGCAGCAACAACCCCAGAATTACCCACACCGCTGGATCTAGCGTCAGTCGCACAAGAGCCGTAGATGCAAACGAAGATTTGCGAAACATGTCCTCAAAATAGGTACGAAAGTGAAGCAGATGTGTAAAAAATGCGACTCATTTAAAATTTAATAATTTTTCGCTTCACTGTGGTGTTCCAATACAATTGAATCTCGATATGTAGACATGAATTCACTTTTCTAACAATGAAAACAGTTGTTGCTTCAAATCAAAATAATCTGTAAATGAATTTCTATGGACCTTATATTTCTTTATCTCCTATTTATGTTCCAACAGAATTTCAAAATATCTCCTTCAAAAGATGATAAATATCTATGCAATATCTATGTTGACTTATTTGCCTAATTTTAGTAATAATGGTACTCCACTTTCTGAAATACTTTTTATAAATTTAATTTGAAGGGGGTCAGTTAATCACCTAAACAACACTTTTAAATTTTCCCAGAACATGCTTTTTTTTGTGATTTTACGTCCTCCAACATTAAGTCATATCGGACGGTGAATGAAATGAGTGAAATGATGCACAGATGTGTCCAGGGTCCATGGAACTTAGAGCTACATGACATTCGTCTTTAAGGATAAGGGAAAACCCCAGAAAAAATCTCACCCTGACCGAGATTCGAACTGGAGACCTCTTGAACGTGATGCAGACTCGCTACCGAGGTAGACTATCAGAACATGTTTCAGAGGCTATTCCATCCATTGTCACCCGGACATCGTTTGCTTCTCAGTGGTGTTGCTGGCGATATTTTGTCATAGATCTCCTCTGGTGGTGGTTTGAGGAACTCGCAGAAAGATTTGTTCAGCAAGTTCCACAAACCACCACCAGAGACCTATAACAAAATATTGCCAGCTACACCACTGAGAAGCAGTCAATGTCTGGTTGACAATGGAGGGAATAGCCTCTGAAACATGTTCCAAGAAAATTGACAATACGGAGAAAGAAGAAACCACTACAAGTTGCACTAGTCGAGTATCAGCTGAGGATAGGAGCAAGAGCTCTTGAAACATGTCCTGTGAATAAACAGTGTGAGTGAAGCAATGTGTCAATATATTCTCGATTCAATTTTGTATTAATTTGTGCTTCACTGTCCCTACGCTTCTTTCAAGTTTATACTTTGAAATTTAAAAGTGTTGTTTAGTGTAATTGACTGTTTTCAACACTTCCAAAGGAATTATACTTTTTTTATTCTATATAAAAAGCTAAGTGTACTCTGGAACCTAGTACAACTATTTGATAAAGCATTGTCTATGGAATCGCAATAAGCTGTAACATATTTTCTCTCTGTAAAATGTCAATGTAGATGATTGCATCATCACATGTCCATCTGTTGGAGAATGTGGAAGGTTTGAGCTGAAGGTAGTTTCTGATTGGCCATTTTGCTTTGGTATTTCTTCCCACTTGTACTGCCTGGCATAGCGTGAAATACATAAACCTAAGGATTTTAACGCGGTGAACATAGAAAATGTGCGGGGACCAACAACAGTGTCATAAATGACAGGAAAGAGCAAAAGACATGACTAAAAGTAGTTTCATTATTTCAAACTGAATTCATCTCTAAAGGCTCAAAGAACTACCCAAACCTACATTGTAGTTCTCCATTTTGGCTCTCAATCTGAAGTTATATGATTTGAATAATGCTTTGTAGAAGACTTCTTGAAATTGTTTAGAATCATTCTGCATCTCTCCCAGTTCTTCAGCAGAAATTCCCAAAAGTTGTTCTCCACTTTCTTGAAAACATGTGATCCAATGATTTCCAGTAAAATCTCCTAGGTTCACCTAAAACAAAGTAAGTTCTTTATAAAATAAGTAATGACCCAGTATGACACAAATACATATGTATATGCAAAGATGGGAAGAATACTTACAGACATCAAAAGTCTGAACTTAAAGTTTGGATATTCTCGGTTACACTTTTCACATCTATACTGTCCATACTGTTGATCTATAACCTGGAAAAACAATTGAAACATAGAGCATCAATTTTACAATAGTATTTCTCAGTGGTAGTGCAATCATTTATATGGCAGTAAAACAAGGATGTACCTTTTTATTGCAATCTGCTGAAGGACATGCCTTATATAAGCAGTTCTCGGATCTGATGAGCAGCACATAGCATACAGCTGAGAAATAGTCTGCTTTATCTCCACATCCCAGTTGGTTTAAAGTTACTTCTTTTAGTGTCATCCAGTTGGCTGAACCTGAAATAAGACAAATTTTAAGAGCTGTTCAAACTTTTTCTCAGATAACGCCAAATGTTGGTGCAGAGTAATGACTAAATACCTAAGCACTTCCAATTTATGAATTAAGTATATTATTCCATTCATAACTAGTACAGTATACTCTAGATTATTTGTACATCTCCAAAAAAGTAGTAAACACAATAGATGATCCTCACATGACAATAAATGCTATTTCCATTTTTAAACAACCACTATGTGACAACAGAGAACTGTTTCCTTTGTTATCGGCTAGCCTGTTCTGAGTAAAGTGAAAACAAATTCAGTTTTTATGATGCTTGATGTGTGTTTGGAGGAATTTAGTAACAGTGACGTCAAAATTAATATAAAAATTATTTGTGGTTGGTTTATTGACACTCGTCACTTACTTTTTCATATATTTATGAGAGACTAGTTTCAAAGGCCCTGGCCTCCATTTTCAATCTCTTCCCAACTGGCAAATGTTGTTATCTGCTCTCTCTGGTGGTGGAACTATGAACTTTTTTGTCAAATTATCTGCTGGCGGGATTTCAAAGTTCATTACGCGATCCTTATTTTTCCAGATGAATATGTTCTCCCATGTTGTCAATCTATTTTGGTTTATCACTGCTTTTAATAATTTTGGATTTGGATCAATGTCATGGTTTTCATTCCAAAAATGAAATGCTACTGCTGACTTGTCTTCTTGTTTCAATCTGATGTTTCTAAAGTGTTCTTTGACTCTGGTTTTTAAATTTCTTTTTGTTTGACCTATGTAGCATTTTTCACAATTCACAATATGTAGCATTGTGAAAAATGCTACATAGGTCAAACAAAAAGAAATTTAAAAACCAGAGTCAAAGAACACTTTAGAAACATCAGATTGAAACAAGAAGACAAGTCAGCAGTAGCATTTCATTTTTGGAATGAAAACCATGACATTGATCCAAATCCAAAATTATTAAAAGCAGTGATAAACCAAAATAGATTGACAACATGGGAGAACATATTCATCTGGAAAAATAAGGATCGCGTAATGAACTTTGAAATCCCGCCAGCAGATAATTTGACAAAAAAGTTCATAGTTCCACCACCAGAGAGAGCAGATAACAACATTTGCCAGTTGGGAAGAGATTGAAAATGGAGGCCAGGGCCTTTGAAACTAGTCTCTCATAAATATATGAAAAAGTAAGTGACGAGTGTCAATAAACCAACCACAAATAATTTTTATGATGCTATTCAGCATGTAAGGTTAACAAAGCAAGTTAAAAGACATTTGAAAAGATATGCTGATATTAAAATAAAATTTGAATTAATTGAAAGTTGCAAAACTAAGTGCTCACTGTAGTATTGGAATGCATACTGTTCAAAGCGCTGTGCGAAAAAATATGTCTGAAGATTATTTTAAAAATAAACAGGACTACCCTTTTCATTCTTTACACAAAAGTTGAATAAACCTTTACACAAAGAATACATGTCTGAAAATAAGTTTTTAATTTCCTATTTACATTTGTATGTTTTAGCTTAGAAGCATTTAATTAGGGGTTTATTGATTACTCGTTCAACTTCAATCCCATATTATCCTGAATAATCAAGAGTGTACTGATTTAGTGCATTTTATCTAAAAACTGTAATACTACTTCTGATAGTCAACATGAAAAATTCAATGTCATAGCCGGGATTTGAACCACGGATCTCCTGGTTTCTGTCCAGTCACTCTAATACATTGAGCTACCATGGCCAACGTGCCGTCCTGACATTAAATTCTCCATTTGACTCATATTTCCTCGGTAAACCACTAGGGGCTCTCGCATCCAAGATACACCATTTGTGGCGACTTACTATCGTAAGTACTTGAGTCCCAGGCTTCATCATTTAACTCTTATTATTTTAGTATTTAATTGATGGAAATTAATTATTTCTGCACACTAGCCATATATAGGCTAAGGTCTTTGATAGATAGAGTCAACATGAAAAATTCAATGCCATGGCCAGGATTTGAACCACGGATATCCTGGTTTCCATCCAGTTGCTCTAACCCATTGAGCTACTATGGCCAATACAGCCATATAGAGGAAGCCTCTTAACGTCTATATTGTAAGCTGAAGTTCTCCCTTAGAAAACTTATGCAACTGATGAATTTCATACTAGAATCTAATTTGCATCTTTAACCCCTTTTAGTTCAAAATCAAATTTCTTTTTTATTTATGGTATAATATGGATTAAGGTGACTTGTTCCCTACTAACATGAGAGTTTTACAATTACTGACCACTAGTATCAAAGATGTATGTGAGAGCACTTTAAAACAACAATGCCTATCAAAGACCAAGTAATTCAAACCAGTTATAGTAGTATATGCTTTCTTACCACCACCCCCTGGGGCACCACTGCGAAGAGAAATATTCTGCTGCTCTTCATTTACACCAATGTTATCAAACCAACCACGCAGTCTGTGAGCTTCAGGAATATCTGGATTGATCTGTATTACAGTTGATTGCAGTACAGATACACTTTTACCTCCACCAAATTCGTTAATACGACCACCTTTCACAGCCACTATTGGTTGCAAGCTACCATCAAAATCTTCAGCCTCTTTACCCCACAAAGTTAAGTTTATCTGTAATTACAAAATAAATATGCATTAATATTATTTCAACTTCCAGTAACACTGAATACCACTTCATAATATTTAATTACATTAACACTACTTAGAGGAAAAAGTTTTGTTCTTACAGCAGTATTTGAATGATCGACGAGCAGAATCTCACGCTTTTTCAGTTCTCGGTTAGTATTCCTTGCTATAAAGGTTTGCATCTCTCCACTATTTTTGCACACGCCAATGACATCTGTAAAACAAAATTGTTATACATCCTTTCACAGTATTTTGAAATGGAACCAAACTTTTCAGATTGGAAAGGAAAAGTTAACAAAAGTTCTCAGGACTCTTATGATATATAACGTACTTGAGAGAGCTATACAGTGTAGACTTCTGGTTTAATTTGTCTATTATATTTTTCCAATGGGAAGAGTTATGGACTACAGTGAATGAGATGTGTTTGCATGCTCTGATGGCATCTCATTACCCCCCCTCTTTTTTGTATTTCCCTCTCTCTCACACACTCCTAGAGCATGCAAGTCTACTTGGCCCTTACTTCACAACTGTAGTAACAATAATATGGACTGTAGTGTTTAGTGCAATCTTAAAGCATGTGCAAGAAATTAATTGATATGTAGAACATAGAGAAAATAATAAGTCAAGCCTGCAATTTTTTTATATTGAGTACTTCATACAAGTTTGTGCATGTTGCTTTTATCAGTGTACTATTACAAGTTCTAATGCATGCAGAAGAACTATTACACTATTTCTCACTGTACATACATTAAAGGTCTGCATGGGCTTGGGGTCAGCCTTCAGGCCAAGGCCTGGGTGCCGTGTTGGACTTAATCTGAAACGTGTTTAAGACATTGGACTCAAGCTTGAAAATGAAAACATAGTTTATCACAATTAAATAGCAATTCATTTGTCATTTAAAGGTTTTACATTAATATTTTAATGAAAATCATTACCCATTTTCAGAGAATTAAAAAATACTTTCCCATTCTTAGAAAAAATGTTATGTATTATATCTTTTGGTATGCAATATTGAGATGACCAGAATAATATATCATAGCATGCACGCTCCCAAAACATAGAAATAATAAATAATTACAAATAAAGTTACACCATTCAAACTCTTACCTTCCTGCATCCACCCACACCCAAGTTAGAAGAATCCACCCAGAATCCTGAAAGCTTCTCCTCTAAAACCAGGGAGCTCCGAAGCACTCCATGGGTGCTTCCTTAGGCCAATACCTTGTGTCTAAAAAGGCTGCCCTTTCAGGTGAAAGTGGAGATGCTACTTTTGCTCATCAACTCATCCGGGAAGACAACCAAAAACCTTGGTAAGGCTGCTGGTGATCTAGCACACCTGCTATTAGCTCTGTAGGCTAGTACCCAGGATTCTTTTAGGTATCCTCAACCGTCTGGGTGACCAGGCCAGCCAAACATACCCAACTGCCCATGAGTGATGGGTATCACTGCGCGTAGAGACCAACCAACCAATTCCAAACTCCTGTTCGGGAGGGGCTTGAATGTTTGTCCTGATGTAGTTCTAATAAAGTCAGAAGTACCACGAGTCCTAGGAATACTGGATAGACTGCAGTAATAGGCGTAAGATGTGGTCAATCAGAATATATGCTGTCAACATGTAGCTTACTATCATTAGCCACAACTATTTCTTTTAAGTGGCCTCCTCAATTGGTACTAAACACCTGAGTGCATCCCTCATACTGCTCCCCAGCAGGCAAAATATTTCTAGGTCAGTACCAGAAATCAAATCTGAGTTTCGAGTTTTCAGTGCTTCAAGAAATAACTAACAATTACAGTGATTGATGATAGTTTCTCGGGCTAACAGTCAGGTCAAAGTAGGGTAACTACCCAAGCTTTCAGCGACTAACTCTGCCGCCATCCTCAGGGGAACTGAATTTAGGCTACTGATGTTGCAATATTTATACCTAGCGCGCAGCCGATAAGAACCGCCTACTTTCTTCCCATTGGCCGAGCTCCGGCCGATGGAGAAACGTGCGGAACCAATCAGGTGATTGCCGATGCTTCATTGCACTGTGGAGGAGAGATATGCTGAATGACTGGTGTCCATGCTTTGCTGATATGAAGGCCTTCTTCCCTGTTGAAGTTGTTTTTATTCGCTTTAATGTATAGGGCTTCTTTAACCACTCTATCGTAGTACCTAGAGGACTTCAAGTATTTTTGTAGAGTCGAATTTGATTTTATGATCTGTATTATATGTGTGCTCAGCCACTGCAGATTTTCCTGGGTATCCTAGTCTAATACAACGTTGATGTTCTTTGATGCGATCTTCTACAGTTCTACCTGTTTGTCCTATGTAAACTTTGCCGCAACTGCATGGGATTTCATAAATGCCTGGTGCACGAAGACCTAAATTATCTTTAGCAGAACCTAAATACTGTTTTATTTTGGTATTTAGGTTCTGCTAAAGATAATTTAGGTCTTCGTGCACCAGGCATTTATGAAATCCCATGCAGTTGCGGCAAAGTTTACATAGGACAAACAGGTAGAACTGTAGAAGATCGCATCAAAGAACATCAACGTTGTATTAGACTAGAATACCCAGAAAAATCTGCAGTGGCTGAGCACACATATAATACAGATCATAAAATCAAATTTGACTCTACAAAAATACTTGAAAAGTCCCCTAAGTACTACGATAGAGCGGTTAAAGAAGCCCTACATTAAAGTGAATAAAAACAACTTCAACAGGGAAGAAGGCCTTCATATCAGCAAAGCATGGACACCAGTCATTCAGCATATCTCTCCTCCACAGTGCAATGAAGCATCGGCAATCACCTGATTGGTTCCGCACGTTTCTCCATCGGCCGGAGCTCGGCCAATGGTAAGAAAGTAGGCGGTTCTTATCGGCCGCGCGCTAGGTATAAATATCGCAACATCAGTAGCCTAGATTCAGTTCCCCTGAGGATGGCGGCAGAGTTAGTCGCTGAAAGCTTGGGTAGTTACCCTAATCTGACCTGGCTGTTAGCCCGAGAAACTATCATCAATAATCAACGCCGGGAAAGCTTCAAGTCATTAATTACAGTGATGACAGCAGCAACAGTAAATGAAAAAGAAATTTTATTTAAAATCAATCACAGGCCCGGGCTATTTTCCATATGTACCTACAGTTTTAGCCCGTGCAGACATTTAATGTATACTCTCACTAAAATAGAAGTTACAAAACTAGACATTCACAAAGTTATGCCAGATTCAAGTTCCACTCACCAACCATGGCATTTGTTTCCATATCATTCATCATTTTGATTGGAGTGAAGTCAAACTGAAGAGTGGGTATTGATGATGTATCTTCATAACAAGGTACAATTTGTGTTTCATTAGTGAAGGTCATCTCATAGTCATTTTTGGTATTTGAAAATTTCTTGTTTGCAGTCTTCAGTTGACATTTGCTTACAAGGTACACTTTGCCAACCTAAAATATAATTAGATTTCAAGAAATGTGAGGCTTTATATCACAGTAACTTGCCTGCAATAAAACAGTATGGGATACATGTTTTGTTTATTTCAAGTCTGGTTCTAAGACTGTATAGACTGTAGGTTTATATGTGAAAACATTGTGTATATGAATGAGTCATTAAGATGCCATGTATGTAAATAGTGAATAAACAGAATTTCTTTTGTGAACAGCTGGATATTTACAAAAATAATCAAGTATTGAACATGCCTAATAACATTAAGTGTGATATCCTTTAGATAAAATTAGCACAATGATTAGTCTGGTTTAACCAGAATACAAAAATCTTTTGTTGCCTTATTCACTGATTCAGTGTTTAAAATTCTATTTTAAAAACTATGTACTTTCCTTCAAACAGAACTTTCAGCTACCAAAAGCTTTAGCATGAAATCTTGATATAAATATTTACTAAAATAGTTACCTCTAACAGGTCGTAGAATTTATCACACTGCTCTTTAAAAGCTGTGGCACGGATTTCCCCACTCTCATCAACAAATTCCACAGAGAAAAGCTTGCCTTCTCCTTTGGCATTGGCCCATGTTCTGATGGCTGATTTACTTGTAACCCGTGCTTTGATCACCCACCTAAAATCAATATAGTTCAACTTAATCTACTCGTTCATTCTTAACTGCTGACAGCTTCGGTGCAAGTTCTAGTTTTTCATAAAAACTTTATAAGGAGATGCTTGTAAATTCTACTAAACTGATGCTATTCAACAAAAACTTTAGAATAATCACAAAAGCTTAATCCATTAGGCACCACACACAATGAAAATAAGCATAATATAAACTTAAAAACTAATGATTATGTATCATAATAGAATCATTCACAATATCACATATACACTAGTCATTTACCATGAAATAAATAAATCCGGAAGTTAAATTATTAAAGCAATTAAATGGTCTGACAGATTTAATAGTTTGGGAGAAAATATTTATTTTAAAAAATAGAAATTGCATAATGAATTTTGAAATACTGCCAATCAACTCTGTCTTTTAAGTTTGTTTTATTTTTAGAGTTTGGTAATAAATACAAAAATAATACAACACCTTGTGACAGTAACAGTGACAACGGGCAAAACAGTGAAGATACAAATTATTTATTTGCACAATTAGTCTCTTGAATTCTGTGAAAATTTCATCAATTTTCTTAAAAAAGATACATGAACTTTGTGACAATATTTTATGTAGTATTTGCTGTTTCACTGTTAGCTTGTGTTTTTACATATTAACTTATATGTAAATTCACACACAAACTATGAAATAGATTCACATATTCTGGCCTACATTTATGTAACAAACTGCTCAAAATATAAGGGTTACTGAAACTTAACATATTCAAAAAAGGTTTTATTTAACTTCTTATTGAACTATAGCTTTCATAGTGTAGATGAATTCCTACATTATGAAGTAGGATAAATTATACACTTGTAAATTGCTCTTTGGCAACTGGCTTATTGCTTCTGCTTTGTGGAAGTGGTTATATTTAGCAACATTTAATTTTGTATTTTCTGTTATTTTAACATTTGTAGTGTATCGGCTGCAATATCCAGTCGCTCTAACCCATTGAGCTACCATGGCCAACGTGCCGTCCTGACATTAAATTCTTCATTTGACTCACATATTTCTCCGGTAGACCACTAGGTTCTCTCGCATCCGAGATACACCGTTTGTGGCGACTTACTATCATAAGTACTTGAGTCTCAGGCTTCATCATTTAATTCTTATTATTTTAGTTAATTGAAGGAAATTAATAATTTCTTCATACTAGCTGTATATAGGCTAAGGTTTTTGATAGATAGTCAACATGAAAAATTCAATGCCATGGCTGAGATTTGAACCATGAATCTCCTGGTTTTCGTCCAGTCGCTCTAACATGCAGGACGGCCAAGTCAGGATGGCACATTGGCCATTGTAGCTCAATGAGTTAGAGCGACTGGATGGAAACCAGGAGATCCATGGTTCAAATCCCGGCCATGGCATTGAATTTTTCATGTTTACTCTATCAAAAACCGTAGCCTATATACGCTAGTGTGAAGAAATGATTAATTTCCATCAATTAACTAAAATGGTCATTATGTAATTGTATATACAAATGACAGAGGAAATTTCCAGTAATCTCTGCAATGAAAAACATTTAAACTTTTTGAAAAATGTCAGATGCAAGCATAATTATAACTAGGGGTCAAATACTGAGTGAGGAGTCAAAGTCTGCTGGAAGTTTCCTGTCTTAATTGTAGAAGACGCTCTTGGTGGGCAGTTGAAGTCCTATAGGTGAGGGTTCAACTGTGAGAGATTTGTTTCCTGGAAATGCCATAGTATTTGTACTTGTAATAGACTAAAGTTGTATCTGGTAGGTACCATCAAAATTGCAGTGTATGTTTCAGCATTTCCTCAACCCAACCCATGAACTTTGAGGTTCGCGCAACTGGAAAGTAGCTTTGTATTACAAATGCAAGAACCATCTGCAATTTTTAGACAGGGGGGGACCATAAGGCCTTGTATTCTGAAACATACAGCAATTCATACTTTAGAGTTGTGTAGTGTTCTAATGATTTATTTAACTATACACTTGTTTCTTAATTATGAATGGTTTATATGATGTAAAAGACAGAAGTTAACACATTCTTATTATAAAGCATATTATGTTCAACTTCCATAAACATCGCACGAGTTCAATAGAACACAAACAACCCTGTCATTCAAAACATTATAGAGGGTGCTATTAAAATACATACTTATTCTGATAAGGGCTGAGGCTTGAAATTGGATGAGTATTTACAGAACCACCAGAAGAGGCCAAGGATGAAGTATTATGGCTCACCACATTTGGAATAGCTGAAAACAAATTAAACAATAATGAAATAAAACAGAGTGCAGCACTGAGGAATGATTAAAGTGCATAAGCTCAAGAGTAATCTACATTTAATATTATAAAGTAGGAAACTTGTGTCTATGTGCATGTAGGATAATCCCAAAAACCACTAATTTTGATAAAGAAAAGCCCAATTCAATCTGAGACATTAAAACACCTACTCTACTGGCCCAAAAATAAGCCACCCTTGCAATTAAGCAGCACCTTATATTCAAAGGGAAAATGGAAAAAAAAAAAAAAAAAAAAAATTTGTTCGAAAATAAGCCTAATTGAGATTAAGGGAAGAAACATTTATTTTCTTGCACTTACCATCATGTAAACAGGTTTTCCTAATGTGTGGTATAACACAGTCATGTAACAAACACTATTATTGCATCATTATTCACTGTTATCACTGCCAGTAATCACTTCATTATTACGAGGGTGGGTCAAAAAGTAATGCCTCCTATTTTTTTTCTCTTTTAATTGCCAAGAAAATTGAATCCAATTTACATAGCTTGAAAACTACAACATTGGTGATTAATTTGTCACTATTCAATATAATCTCCGTCCTTTTCCAGTTTTGGTCCACCTTTTAACTAGGGCATGTATTCCAGAGTGGTAAAACAGTCTTGCTTCCTAAGCCATTGACGCACGGACATTTTCACAGCCTCCTCAACTTCAAAATGAATCCCACGATGAGCTTCCTTTAGTGGCCCGAACAGAGGGAAGTCTGATGGTGCCAAGTCAGGGCTGTATGGGGGGGTGAGGTAAGATTTGCCATCCCAATTTCTCAATTTCTGCAATGGTTTAACGGCTGGATTGTGGTCTTGCATTATCATGCAAAAGAAGAACATCCGCCATAGTTTTTGTTGGGCGAACTCGGCGAAGATGTGCTTTCAGCTTTTTGAGAATTCTGACATATTGGACAGAATTTATTGTGCATCCCTGCTCCAAAAAATCAATCATAAGCACACCCTCTGCATCCCAAAACACTGTCGCCATAACTTTCCCTGACGACCGCTGAGTTTTGAATTCTTCTATCTTCGGTGACGTGTGATGCCATTCCATTGACTGCCTCTTTGATTCAGGTTAAAAAAAAATGAACCCACAATTTTTTTCCAGAAACTCCTCTTCCTCCAAATTGAAGCGCTGCAAGTGTTCAGAGGCTATTGTTTTCCTTGTTTCTTTGTTTTGGGCGGTTAACATTCTTGGTACTGCAGTGGCCCTATTTAGAATGGAAACTGGCCATGATTGTCTTGCAGAACACCTTTATAAAATACACTGCATACCTACACCCAAATGTTCTATTTGTAAAGAGGATGTCATCATGAACAAACACCATCTGGACAAATGTAATGGTCTCAAAAGTGGGAACCTACAGGCTTTATATTGGGAAGCTAGGGGGAAAATGATGCAAATCAACTAATCCCCAGTGCCATTAGTCAACAACATTCTTGGTACCCAAAGTGAACAAACTTTTAAGTAACCTAGTTGTTGAATAATCGTCATCACACTGCCTTTACTGAGGGAGGTAATGCGACACAATTCACCTGTTGTTACCCGGTGATCATCACGAATGATGTCATTGACTTGCTGAATGTTGCATGGAGTCACTGCAGTCACCGGCCTCCCGCTTTGCTTTTCATCTGCCAATGGTGTTTGCCCTTCAGCTTCGTTACAGCAATGAACCCATCATCTAACAGTGCTGACATTCACCGTTGCATCACCATACACATTTTTTAGCCTTTCGTGAATGTGAATTGGCATCTCACCTTCCGCAGTCAAAAATTTGATCACAGAACGCTGTCTAATACGAATGTCGATGTCAGCCATTTTGCAAGACATGCCGTGCTGCCACCTGTTGATTCAGGAAGTTACTACTGCAGGGGATTGGAGAAGAAGGTTTGAGGAATTGCGCCAAATTCAAAGTTTTAACATAACTTAATGGAAAAAATTAGGAGGCATTACTTTTTGACCCACTCTATTTTCTTCATTCTCCTTCCACAATGCGCCATCCTCAGTGCCATCCAGTGCATTGATATGCAGCATTTCTTGAACCCTTTGATGATGTACTCATGATATGGTGGATCATGAACAAGAATCTGCTCACATAGAAGGGTAACTGAAGGTTTCTTAATTTTACCGGATGGTGTAAGGGCATGAGCTGCTTCCAGGAACGACTGTGAATACCATTTTTATATTATATGTTCAAGATCTTTGTTTCGCCCACATTTAGCACATTTGTTATATACCCTTCCTTAGGTCTTTTCATCTCCATACTTCTGTTCTTACCAATGCAGTACTTCTTGCTCTTCTTTGTCATATCTATATTTTTTCCTTCCCAAGTATCTTTCATCAGTTTATAAAAAACTAATGATCCCTTATCATCTACCTCACTTAATATTTTTTTCCCCTATGTCCTCAATTCTCTTTCTTACCTCTCTCCAAAAATTATTTAGATTTTCGTCTTTGTTCCCTTCTTTTCAATCTCACTCCTAACTCATTACTTTCCAAATTTTTTCTAAGACCTTTATCATCCATTGTTCTTTGAACATTTATTCTGATACCCTAGGCACTGTTTAACAGATTTCTTGCATCTAAGTTCAAGATTCTGTACCAAAATTTCAATGTGTTTCCCATAATCTTTCCCTTACTTAGCACTTCTTTCATTTGGTAGACCAAGCATTTCTCTGCAAAATATCCTATGCAACCTCTTACTAATCCCCTTACTTCTATACCCATGTAACTCCTTTGAAAAGCTACCCATGCAACATCGGACAGTCAGCAATCTGTATTTCAAAGAAAATTATACTTACAGCGAGAAGGAGCGTGCCTGACAGCAGGTTGTGGTGGACCAGATTTATCACTATCTCCAGCTTCTGTTAGAGGTTTGGGGTTGCCTATTTTGAAACCAACTTCAGAACCAGCTGCCAGTATTTTCACTTCCAAAATCACCATTACACGCCTGAATAATTTAATTACAATTGTTAGTTCAATACTAAGATAATATTTAAAACAAAGATATTCACAAATAAAATTTAAAACGAACCAAACCAAAAACAATTAATGCACAACCTCTAAAAATATGTTAATTGAATTCACAGTCTCAAAACATGTATTTCCAATGAAATATTGCTATCAAATTTTTAGGTGGAACGTAATATTTCTCCAAATTACTACAGTAATAGCGAAAGTAACAATTTGGAATTTGGAAAGGTAGAGTCAGACTGAAAAATTCAATGCCGTAGACGGGAGATTCGTGTTTCAAATCCTGGCTATCGCATTGAATTTTTCAGTCTATCGTTCCATACTTTAGCCTACACAAGGCCAGTGTGGCAGAACAATTAATTTCCATTAATTGACCTAATAGTAGTTAACTATAACACCCGGGCCTTAAAGTACTTACAGGTAAGTTGCCATTAAGGAAGTTGTCTCATGTGTTTATGAGAGCTCCTAAGTGGTTTACCGGAAAAAACACAAGTCAGTTGGAGATTTTAATGTCATGTCGGCACGTTGGCCATAGTAGATCAAAGGTTAGAGGGGCTGGACGGCAACCAGAAGATCCATGTTTCAAATCCCGGCTATAGCATTGAATTGTTCAGTCTGACTCTACCTTTTCATACTTTAGCCTACACACGGCCAGTGTGAAAGAACAATTAATTTCCAATTTGGAACTTTTTAGCTGTCTGAGGTACCACATTGAAAAAGTATTTGTTCATTCATGAAATAAAGTGAGCAACTCAGAAAACAGTTCCACACAAGTAATAAATTACTACACAAAATGCAAAGGTATGATTAAATTATATTTAAAATGGTGAAAACTTATCTTCGTAACGAAGAAAAATCTTGTAATGCGTAGGCTTTCACGGCAGGAGTCATTTGGTAGATAATGATTATCCGGGGTTGTAGGTCATGGTCTAGTGGAAAATCTTCTTCCAGACGTTTCATTCGAAACTGTGTCGAAGATCCTCAGTGGCGGGGCTGTAACACTCTTGTACTATCAGCTGCAACCGATACAGAACCTCTCGATTTCACAGGATTTTTATATGCCTTCTGAACGGGTGAAGCTATCTTCCGGCTGGTGCGCTCCTTCATGATAGGTTCGGCCGTTGCGTGGGCTGGACTATGGAGGGGGTTTCATCAAAAGTGGTTGGTGCCAATGAGTGGTTGTTTATTTTAACTACTGCTGTTGGTGACGTACTATCCTGTTTTTGTGTCCGGTCAAGTTTCGTAGGTGCTTTATTTAACCCCTTGGTTTCTTCTTTCCTTATGTTATTTTTGTGTTTATAAATTTCTATGGCTTCCTGGCTTAAACGAGCAAAGTAATGGACATCAGAGGACAGAACGGTCGCATCAGCATATTGTATGATGTGTTCCCCACAAATATGAGTACAACGAAAGTGTTATGGCCACGCCACTTAGGATGTTCGATACAGTTTCGAACGAAACGTCTGGAAGATTTTCCACTAGACCTCAATCTACAAGCCCGGATAATCATCTGTTATGAATCTGTTGTTATAAATGCTCACAAATCATGCAATTTAAACTAATGCTTTCTTTACAGTTCCCTTTGATGTTCTATTGTATGTAATACCTAAATATATGCTTCTTGAATCCTAAAAAGCTTTTACATGACTTATTTACCTATAATGCTACATGGAAAAATTGTCGTACTAAACAAGAAAATAAATTTGCTCAGCAATATAAAGAATTTTCAAATTAAGTCTTATACATACTTGTCTCCCTTCTCTGGATTTGTGATCATGCTGGTAATGTAACGTGTGATTTGCACAACAGTGAAATCTGAGAGCTCTCCTGACGTTATTTTATTGTTCAATTGAGTTGCCAGCATCGCAAAACTGTTTAAATGTTTACCATCTGAGACCAGCAAGCGATAACGGTCAGTACCAGTGCTGCTACTTGTAGTATTTGCAATCCTCTTGTGGCCCTTGAAAAAAAAAGATGGTTTATTATTTTGTCAACATACTAAGAAGTTAAGGGTCATGTCTTCTTTTTTCTTATACTTTAATTAAAATATATTAAAATATTTTATTTGTTTATTCTATGATGCAGAACATATTTCAATGTGAAATGATTATCATAAATTGTAGCTGAAAACTGTAGGCTAAAAAGCTGGTTAGTTCACACCTTTTGCATTTTACACAATGCTTGAATTATTTGTAAAACTGCTAACATATATCAATTGCACCGTGAAAATTTACTGGTACTCTAGGAAAGGAAATACAAAGGGCATTTTATTTTGAAGTTTGCTACTCAAAAATCAAGTTCCTTCACTGTTTTACCAAGATATTGTTCAAATAAATTTAAACTGGCATTCAGGATTATTTAAACAAAATCTAAATTAATAGTACATTTTTTTTAGGATAACATTTCTTAAAATACGACCTTTACTGCGCTACAGATGCTCATACATATAGATTTTAGTGATTATTTTATTTTCTGTGGGTATGTTTTAATTATAACATAAGAACCTATGACTAGATTTTTAAGTCTGCCAGTCAAGAATTGTACTGCAATGTCACTAAAAACAGCATTAAGTGCCACTCAATGTCTAATGATGCTGACAACCTAAGCGTGAAAAGAACATACGAAGTGTTAGTGATCTGCTTAATGTGCACTTATCCAGGTAATTCACCCTGACTGGGATTTGAGCTCGGGACCTCTTGAATGTAAGTCAGTCATGCCACCATGCTATAGAGATTATCAAGAGTGTCTGTGACTGGATGAAATGAGCATTACCTACATAAATTCAAAATGGTATGAAAGTCTAAGGTTATTTCAATAGAAGAACAATAATGTTAAGGCTGGCCCTATAGCTCAGTTGGTAGAGCACCTGCCAACCGTGCTAGGGGTCCTGGGTTCGATTCTCGGCCATGGGGGTGGGGATTTTTCTCCAACTAAGATAATTCCCCAGAGTCTGGAAGTATGAGAGAGTGAATGTGTGCGTGATCAAATGATTAAAAAAAAAGAAAAGAAAAAAAAAACCTAACGAATAAGAGTTAACACCTTTGATATGTTCCAAAGGGGAACAGCTGCTGATATGACCATTGAAGTTAAAGGCAGGGAACATATGCCTACTTCCCTTGCATCTTTGGTGAAACTGCTAATTGATTGCTAATTTACCTAAGTTTGGATTGCCAATGAAGGAAACTGACATGGTTTAAGCATAGCTACATGATTTTCGTATTAAACAGTTAAAAAGGTAATTTGGGACTATTAACACTGTTGGTACTGTAATGACATTTATATAAGAGATTTATAACACAATGTGTACATATGAATTATTCCAGTGCTATAGTTAGGTTGGGCTTGTTCGCCGGACTGAAAAAAATGTTGGAGCATACAATAAAAACAAATCAGTACATACAGTTGAACTTTGTTAAACAAATCAGTTTCCACAACTCAGCTATAGCATCATGGTTCTATATAGTACAGACACAATTCTAATAAGGAACTTATTTCACAGCCTTGCTTAATACTATTTGTATCTGCATCACAAATGTCATTTTCAGTACTAATTTGCAATTTTATAAGAAATTTGTTATTGAAATGTGACAAACTGGCAGATTTATTACTCCTACATGTTCTGTCATTAATCACTGAAATGAGGCAAATGCAAGGTATTGCAATTAATTGAAAAACTATGACAAATTAGCAAATTCATCTAGAGTGCACGTCACAAACATAACCTCCTCAGAAACAGTTAAAATAATTCTTAAATAAAATCCACAGTTCAAATGGATACATAGGTAGGTATAGAGCAAGTATGGAGCTCACTAGAGTTAGGTGCAACAAAGGTATAGAACAATTGTTTAATCCAATCAAAGATATAAAAACTGCATATTATGTTTAAGATATTCAGGGACACAATTATATGCATAATTTCTTTTTACAATATCGATAATTTGCCTAATTATCCATAAGGTATTTATCAACATATTCTAACTTATATGAGTATACAGATGAATTAGTGATGCGCAGTTCATTTACTGAGATATCAGAAGATTAGGGCTAAAAATGGTTCTTTACTAGACTATATATGAAGTGTTGGACTGCACAGGGCATTTACCACTTAAAGAAAGATACAGAATGCCAGTTATAACAAAATTAGTTGTTCAGGGTAAAAACGAGAAAAGCTAGCAGTAGGTACGAGATCTGGAGAAACATATTAATAAATACTTCAATTTAATTCTGACAGGAATCGAATCGAAATAATTTTCAGACAAGATAAAACCGGTTTGACCTTTATAACAATCTACAATACTTTCAGGTTGTCAGCTACTGTTAAAGTTCTGTTATCGATATCACATACCAGAATCTGCATTACGGGTTCATCTACATTTCCACCTGCCAGTATGATCTGTAAGAAAAACATATATAAATTTAAGACGCAATTCAAGTATGACATTTGATAAATTGTATTCCATTTACAATATAGGTATAACTCACTGATAATGCTCCTTCTGATAATTGAAATGCCATTGCGTTTGTTTTTTCAATGTCTGAATATGAAAGCCTACTTTATTTTCTGCATAAATTCTCACTATACATACGCGATTTTGCATCAATACCTACAAACCACAATAAAACATATACTTTTCTTCTCCTAAGACGAGATCAGACGAGTCCAAACAAGTTACCAAGATGTAAAGCGCGGGAACAGTGTCAACAACATGCTTCTAATGTTTCTAATATTATAAGTCCTCAATGAGTCATAAACAACCCCTTGAATTAATGCATTATCTGCGATTCCTAGTAAAGTTCAAAAAATCTATTTATACAGCTATCACGGTTTAGTTTTGTTTAAAAATCAAGTTCTTAACTATTTTTTGCCTAACGTAGTAATAATTTACGCCGTTATGTTGGTGAAATTGATATTAACTTTTTGATTCACTTCCTGTACCGTCCTTCACGAATTTTCTACATTTGTTTACGTGCTTATTGCTTTGTACAGTAGAGTCGGTCTTGACTTTGTGGAAGTGCTTATATTTAGTAAATGTAAGATTATGTATTTACTGTTATTATTTTGACATTTGTGGTGTATTTATTGAGTGAACACATTATGGTGGATTACTGACGGCCACCCCAGGGCCCGACAGGCCTCAAACGTACCTAAAACGTAGCATGTAGCAGTAAATTGCCACCCGTTCCGGACTATGGACTTTGATGCTATCATGGGTGTTGTTTAGCCGGCTTCTAATTTGAACCCATAGTCAGCCGTCATCACGAATAGCCAGGGGGATGATTTTGCATCTTTGCACACTCTGAAACTGGATAAAATACTTTTCGACAAATACTCGTCATGTCCCTATAATAAATTGCGAAAGCGGGAAGAATAGATTTGAATTATATTTCAACATTTAAAAGACGCCAATAAATTCTTACTCTCTCATTTTAATGTTGAAACTAAGATATGATCTTAACCCATATCCAAATTAAGGGCATTACACATTATGTCGATACTGACATTACTGACCAAGATAATTTGGACTTGGGAACTACTGAGCATAACGTACCCACTCAGTCAGTCTACTGTTTTAAACGTGACCCCCCCCCCCCAAGGTACAATTTTTTATCAATCTACGCAGAAATGTGTTCTCACTTTCTAAGTGATACGCCAGGCTTCGCTACTGAGTGTGCAGAAATTAATGCTACGTAATCTGGTTAGTAGAATCTTTACGGTGTAATGTACAACTCTTGCATAAGACGAATGCAAAGACTTGCCTTGTCCGAATTCCGGAAGAGGCGGTACTTAAGAAAATTTCCCAGTTACCTGCGATATATAAAGCCTTGGTGATGCTTAAAAGTACTTTATCACACAGCGGCAACGGTTATTGCTGTAATTGTTTCTTATCCATGGCGTGACAGCCCTTAGAGGGCCAAGGCCTACCAACCCGACTGCCGGCCTCACGCCCACTTTCGCACGGCAGAGGTAGGCGGTCATCCAACTGATACGGGGAGGAGATGTGGTCAGCATTTCGGCATCCCCCAGCCGAAATGTTGGTTTCCATGACCAGCGCCGCTTATCTAGCGTAAGCTCCTCATTTTCCTCACGATGCTGAGTGGGCACCGGTCTTATACTCGGGACCTAAAATCCCAGGATCGAACCCGGGCCTCTTTCCGTGAGCAGGGACCAAGGCATGCTACCTTAGCCCGGTACGCCACGGCGCAGGACAAATGCTGTAATTAGAATTATAAAACATAATAGAGTACCAGGAGAGGATGCAATAAATGGAAAGATGATCAAGCATGTGGGGTCAAAAGATATCGAAATGTATATGTAAGTTGATACTGAACATTTGGAAACAAGTGATTATTCAAAATTATTAGAAAATAGTGCTACTGCACCTATATATAAAAAGGGAGTAGATTAGTACTCAACTATTATGGAATATCTCCGTTAAATGTATGTAAACGATTTACAAACAGGTGATACACCAAGTTATATGCAGAACACTCTCCAGGAGAATAATAATTAGGATTTTGACAAAATAGTAGCACAATCTGCCATATTCTTTCAATAAGAATGACTCTTGAAACTTTTAATGAACATAAAATATATTTGCATCAACTTCAGGTGGATTTTAAAAAGCTTTTGACAGCACCAATAGATCCTATATATTAGAGGCCATGGCAGAATTTGTAACACCTACCCAATAAACTAATCAGGCTCAAAACAGTGTTCCTCACCAACACAGTGAATAAGGTTGAGATTCACAATCGATTTTATAAAGAATTTAATATAAATTCAGGAGGAAGACAGATAGTAAGGTTCTTTGGTAATTTACGTCCTCCATCGTTAAGTCATATCGGAGGAAAACAGAAGAATTCCTTATCCGCATAATTATTGTCGCCAGGCATTGTTTCCTGCCGGCCCGTGTCTATGCGAACGCCGAGAGAGAGAAGCGTGGAGTGAAAGAGACATAGCGCCCAAGCCACGCCCACGGAGCGGAAAAGTGCTGTTCCTTGCTGAGAGGGAAAGAGACGGAGATAGTCTGGAATTTCTCGCTGCATCGTAAAAGACCGTTAAGCTTTGGCAACTTTTGAAAAACAATGTCTCGCATATAAATAAGGGACAAGGGACGGGTCAGTTAGTGGAAGGTCAATACACCTCCCCCATCCATGGCACCCAAGGCCTGGCCAAATGAATCCCAGGCCAAAGCAAATGCTTTCGCTGACTACCTTGAACGTACCTTGTGCCCAAGAGACGACCCCCAGAACATCTTTTCCAAACGTGTCCGCCGGGAGTTGCGTCGTTTCTTACGTCGCGCTCCTGAGGATGCGGAAAGACTCCCAACAATTGGACCTAGCGAAGTCCAAGGCGTACTCCAGCGTCTCAAACCTTAAAAGGCGGGGGAGGCCTGATGTGCTGACACCCTTCATGCTGCGCCATCTTCCCTTTAATGCGGTACTCTTCCTAACTAGGGTATTCAATATGTGCATTACGAGAGTAGAGGGAGGCCCGGGTGATATGCATATGGAAACCTGGGGAGAATCCGGTACACCCTTCCAGCTACCGATCCATTAGCCTCCTTTCCACCCTCTCGAAAGTTCTCGAGAGGTTGATTCTCACCCGCTTGTCCCCAATTCTGGGAGACATTCAAGCCATTCCCGGCCAGAGTTTGGATTTCGTCCTGGGCACTCGACAGTCCAGCAATTACTGCGTGTGGTGGAGACCACTGCCCTGGGCTTCCAGGAAGGCGCCTTCACGGCTGCGGTTTTGTTGGGCGTCAAGAAAGCCTTCTCCACGACATGGCATGCCGGGCTGTTATACAAACTGATCCACCTGGAGTTTCCAACTCAAATGATCAACATCCTACACAGCTTCTTATGACACCGCACCTTTAAGGTCACAGTCGCGGGGAAAACATCAACACTACGACCAGTGAGAGGTGGAGTCCCCGAAGGCTCTTTACTATCTCCCACCTTATTCAACGTGTTTATGGTAGATTTCCCCACAGAGCCATGAGTCGAAATGGCACAATACGCTGACGACGTGCTTCTGTTCTGCAAAGACAAACACATCCTCAGAGCCTTCAACCCCATACAAAGACAACTCCGCCAAACCCAACAGTGGTGTCGGCGTTGGCGGATGTCCGTTAATCCGGACAGAAGCCGCGCCATACGTTTTACAAAGCGCCACACCCCCGCAGACTGCCCCAACGTTAGCTTCCGAGGTCGAAGGATAGAGTGGACTAACTTCATCCAATACCTTGGAGTAACATTGGATAGAGGCCTAACTTTTTATAGGCACATCATGGATTTAGTGGCGAGGGTGCAGGGAGCAATTGCTTCCCTGTATCCAAAGCTGGGGTCGACCTCGATACCGGTTGGCCTGAAGTTATACCTCTTCCGAGCGCTGGTAATTCTGGTAATGCTATATGCCTGCGAGATCTGGGGCATGGCCGCAGATAGCATGCTGGCATGGCTCCAAAGTGTACAGATTAACGGACTACTGTCTATATATTCTGTGGGTCGTTACTTTCCTACTAGGTTGCTTCGCGAAGCCTCGGATCTTCCATACGTGGCGGATGAAATTAGGCGCCGGGCATCAAAATTATACGCTAGTTTACCAACACATAGAAGCGCCCTTGTTAGATCATTGAGAGATTATGACCCCACTAGACGCCGTTCTAGACTGTTCCGGTTACCCCGCATGGCTTGCGGGCACCCGAGATAACCCAGGAGCTAATCTTAACAGCAGCTAAAGCTGAACTCCTCATAATTCTTCTAAGCTGTTTGGCATCAATATTGTCCAACTAAAATATAACTTCAAAACTAAAACACCAGAGTGCAAGGTATTGCATCCTGTCCTTCAACCCGAAGGTACAAAAGTTTGTAACCTCAAAAGGAACTTCAACCTCAAAATCAACATCACATCCTACAAAATCCCAATTGAAAAACCTTACCTGTGGTAAAACTCATAACGGGTGGGCACGCAGCAAAATCCTTCTGGCTTTATACAGCCAGCCAGCACCTCGGTCGGTCAGTTAGTGGTGCAGTGGAGCTGCTAGTGAGTGAATGAAGTGACAGTTGTTTATGGTCTTGTGAATGGAGTGTGCAGCGGTGTTGACGTGTGGCAGACGACCGTGAAGGCTGCGTTTGTGTATGTTACGTAATTCTGCTGCAAAGGACTGTTCAAAGAGTCTTTCTACAGAAATAAAGAGCCCTTTACATTTCTGCAAACTCGACTTAATTTTACGAACTTACAAAGTGACATTATTTAATATTGGTTTGGAAAAGATAATAAGGAAAATTGAAATAATTTTATTGCGGCTAATAGACTCTTAAAAGAGCATCTGACACTGTCAATTATCTCCGTACAGTCAAAATACAAAATTATCAAAATACATAAGTTATTTACAAAATATAGCGTTGTTGTACACAAGTATATGAGTTATTTACAAAGATCAGAATACCTAAATTACATACCAACCTTATTGTTTACATAGGTATACAACTCATTCATACTGCATATATATATATATTACTGTTCATTTATACTATACAAACATTTTTCTATTAGGTATGATTTTAAGACCAGTTTAAATTTTGAGTCAGAAGTATTCTGAATTACAGACGGCAATTTATTGTACAATATGGCTCCTATTTTAAATGGATCTTTATTAGATTGAGTTTTATTCGTGCTCACTCTATGGTAGTCAGTTGCTCTCCTCGTATCATATGTATGGCAATCTTTATTGAGGATGTTATGTTGCTTTCGGTCTTTTACGAGTATAATTGTTTTGAACGCATAGAGTGATACTACTGTTAGGATGTTTTGTGATTTGAATGTATCCCGACATGTTTGTTGAAAACGAAGGTTGTACATGGTACGTATGCATTTCATTTGTACTTTTAATAGCATGTCCATATTGGTTTTACTTGTCCCCCCCCCCCCCAATTTCAATACCATATTTTAAGTGTGGGAAGATAATGCCATAATATGCAGTTTTAAGGGTATTGATATTCCTATATTTTGCTAGTTGTCGTAATAGGTAGAGTCCCGAGTTCATTTTATTACAAACTATGTCTACGTGTGTACTGTAGGTTAGAGTATTTTCTATATGGACACCCAAAAATTTAAAGTTTCTTTGGAGGAACAATTTCAACCGCACAAGACAATACCTGGCGTATGCAGATGATATTGTACATTTAGCCACAACAAAATAACAGCTATGAATGAGGTTTTAAGCCAATTACAACAGAGGCTATTTCAGCACAACTGTAGATAAATCATAATCTTCATCTTCATTCATGAATTAGGTGTTGCCTGTTCCGAACTCACATCTGTCAGCCTCACACTTTCTTGGTCTTTGTACCTATCTTTTCCCTCTAGGTTTATACATCAATGTCATCTTTGGTATCTTATCCTCTGGCATTCTTTGCAAATGCTCTATCCAATTGTTCCTATGTTCTTCTATTTGTGAAAAAAAGTGGTTGTACTTTTAGTTCCTCTCTAATATTCTCATTTCTAGCGTGTTCTTTTCTTGCACCATGTTTCACAGACAGTAAGAAAACATTTCCGCTGCTTCAATTTTTCTTACAATAAAACTAAATGGAATAAGAAATGACAACGGAAATAATATTGTGAATTTGTGGGTTCGTAGAATTTAAAAGTCTTAGTTACAGATATTATAAATGTTATTTATTTTCATAGAAATACACTCTATTCAATTCTCACGCAATAGCATCACGTAACATACACAATCACAATCTACCAAGGTTGATGACCACGCAAACAGCGTTCTGATTACATCACTTTACAACTGTTTACGACTCTTGGCGAGTCGTCGCTTCTTTAAATACCTCATTGATAATTCGAGACTGTTCTGTAAAAATCACTAGATATTTCTGGAATAAACAAGACATCGAATGTTCTGTTACTAGACGAAACCAGAACCTTGCAGAAGCGTAACTAAATCTGTGACGGCCAGCTTTTATCTCCGGCTATCTTTATCTGCAGGCTCTTTGGGTACACAAGCCGCGCTAATCTCTCTGCACCGAACCATTTGTGCACATCGCCGCGACCATAAATATACTAAATTTAAAAATATCTAAAGTCAATTCCTTCAATTATTAACGACCAGTAACGAATAAGGAAAATGGTGTATTAAAAGAGCTTAGAGAACAGCAAAAAGTAACCGATGACTCCATGCTCTCGATTATATGATTAAGGTAAGATATATATGGAAGAGGGTTAAAATAAAACTGTATAAGAGGATAATTAAACCTATTGTGACATACCTTGACTGATAACAGAGCGAGACCCAGCTCAGGCTTTAAACAAAACACGGCGCTGGGGCGGGTTTTCTCCGGGATCTCCGGTTTCCCCCGCCATCTCATTCCACCGATGCTCCATCTTCATCGGCCGCGCCGTGGCTCAGTGGTTAGACTGCTTGGCTCTCACCAAGGCGGCCCGGGTTCAATCCCAAGAGACCACAAAGTAAGATTTGTGGTGGACAACACGGCGCTGGGGTGGGTTTTCTCCGGGATCTCCTGTTTCCCCCGCCATCTCATTCCACCGGTGCTCCAATTTCATCTCATGTTTCATCAGTGTCATCGCCTGCGGTGCCGTATGTAGTAAAAGCGGGCGTTAAACACTACACATTACACATTTCCATCTTCATCTCATTTATCATCAGTGTCATCGCCTGCGGTGCCATATGTAGTAAAAGCGGGCGTTAAACACTACACACACATTTCCTGCTGCACACCACAATTCTCAATCCATCTCTCATCATATTATCAGAATAGATAATAACCGGAAGGGAAGGGAACTAATTCGTCTCCTTTATCCTACGTTAGAGGTCTTTTCAATCTAAAATGAACAACGTTAACGAGCACTTTCAGAAGTTCCTTTTACAGTTTCCTTCATTTGTACATCCTAGCTGTGTGCAATTATCCACAATATTTCGCTGATCTCTTGGGACATGCGCGTAAAACTCGACCCCATCAGCAGACTATCCTGTGCGGAGATATTAACCTCGGACGAACTCCGCAGCAAATCCGGAATGATGCACACCTTCACCGGGTATTACATTATTTGGCCTCCTCCCAGCTTCCGACTCCCTTTGGTTTCACTCTACTGGAAAGTTGATCTTGACAGTATGGGAAATGATCATCAACCCATGAATTCACTAGAAAAGTCATAGAATTCACTAGAAAAGTCCCTAGTATTCACTAGAAAAGTCCTGCTCTCTGTCTCATCTCACTTCATCCTTCCTCATGACTACACATTGCCTCTCTAGAATGATCACAGCGTCAAATACATATCCGTTACACCTGAAAATTCTGATTGGGTACACTTAACGCAGCTTTTAAGACCTTTCGAACTTGGCGATGGTCTTCCAAAGTATTATCCAAGAATCTCTCAGATTTTAAGCCATCATGACCTCATATGCTAGTTTGCTTCCACCGGCCATGCTGCTACACTTGGTTGGATACTGATATCTTTTGACAATCTTCTCATCTTTAACACAACTAACCAGTTAATGCAGAGTTTAAAAACACATTTCAGCACAGTGCATCAATTCTTTTTCGACCTAGAGCTTCAGTTAAATGTATCTAAATCTCATTTTTCATATTCAAAATCGGTAAAAGAATGCACCATATTGACAATAAAATTGATGTTAAACAGTCTCTCCTTTTAATAAAATAACTTGTTAGGTTTTACGTGCCACTAAAAATTGAATTACGAAAGGAATTTCCAAAGATAATATCGAACTTAAAAGAATTATTTAATACTATCTGCCCCGATGAACTTTGTACCATAAGTTGTCTGAACTTATCTATTCAAATAAAACAAATTTCGATTATATAGTTATTTATTCTGAAGTTAGGGGTGAAGTTTAAATGCAACACAGTTAAGATTAAGTTAATCAATTTAAAGCTTTCTGATAAAGAATACTTTTGTCTCTTTTGTGGTGCGTAAATATATAAAAATGAATTTTGGACTCCTGAACATGCGACGTATAATTGTCCATTCGAGAAACAGGGAAACTACAAGTTTATTCCTCAAACTCCTAAAGACCCTTGCGATGTATTTATGGTCATTGGAAAGGCCAAACGCTGGGGAAATTGTAGACGCTTAAAATCGAATCATCGTTTGACTCATCGGAATAAGCGCGATCAATATATCCTCTCCCTTGATGATTTCTACCTCGATGACGTTATTCATTACCTTTTTCATAGTTAGTCTCGGCCATTGGACAGTCGCTCGTTAATTTTTCGCAGTATAAACAGAACTTATCCTACTTATAATTTTAAATTGTGAAGTGGGAATCCAGGCAATTATAATGCATTTAAAAACTCTGTGGGATTTTTCACTGTCATCCTGGTTTATAACTTTGTCAGCTGATTTGTAGGAAAACAACTCCCCGGAGGAAACACTCTAGAACGCAATTCTGACATACCAACATGACTATTGGCATTTCCTGCATCTTGTTGCTCATCAGTACGGTCAGCACGTGACGTTGTTTGTGGCACATTTGACTGACTGTTACAACCTAAGCCAGGTCTTCTTCTTAGCATTGTAAAAAGGTTTCCACGAATTTCACAAAGCCACAAAAGAATTCAGTTAATTTTGTGTCAATTCAATTCACATTCACGAATTCACAAATTATAAAGAAGTTATTCAAGGATTCACCAATATTTGACAAAAATTGTCTGCAGTCAAATATTTATAGTGTTTTAATGCGTTCAGAAATGAAATTTGAGTCTAATCTTCCAAAGGCATATCAACATGCTGCATAAAAAAATGTTCAGTCTTGATAACAAACGATAAACGTTATTTAATAAAATACGGTAAGTGAAATAGCTTTGAAGACTTTGGCAAAGGAGTGGAATATTTTTCTACTTTGTAATGCTTTTTCGTTGAAAATAAAGGAAGGTGCATGCGTTCCGTAAACGTTTACCTTTCTTGACTTATAAAAATATTTCAAAATCAGAATTAGGAAAACCGGTTCAGCCGTTCTCGAGTTTTTGTGATACTAACAAACGTCAATTCATTTATATGGCCGGAGTGGATCTCGGATACCACTACGCAAAATAACTTCTTAGGTGTTTTGTGAACGATCTAATTCCATAAATGTCTGCTGCGCCTGGCAGGTATATAAAACCCAATACAAGTCCAAGAGGAAGTCAGAGTCAGTTAGTGTAAAGCAGAAGTTATTTCCTCGGTAAAGAGTCGGCGGGTCGTGAACGATGCAGAAAGCAGTTCACGGGTCAATAAGTGCGGCTGCGGGTGGAAAATCTCGAGCTGAGGAATCAGGAAAGAAATAGATTACGTGTGGATATCGGAATTATGTTCAGAATGGTTTGCAGCACTGTTTTAGAAGTGGGCCAGTGTGGTCAGACAGATTATAGCAGCACAAAGGGTGCGTGCTACAGAAACTCAAAGGAGCATTGCAGAGAGGTTTGAAGTGTTTTACTTGTACTGTCCTCCACAGGAGATGCAGTTAATATTAATGTTAATTAATATTAGTTCACATGATTTTTCAAACTCCAAAAAAATACCTAGAGTGGGGAAAATTCAAAGTAATGGCTGAAAGTGTGTTTTTCTTATAAGGGTATTTCGGTCCTGTGACCTACGTGAGACGGACGCGTATGCGGCGTCGTCTAACAAATCCGCTTCCACGCCATGCACCAAGACAGAGTACAGTATTTAACAGTCGTTCCAGTCTCCGACGGCTGAGATGCAGGGGGGTTGGCGAAGGTTTCCTCACTCTCCCTGGACAGGTTTATGACACCCCATGTCAGTTCAGTTATAGACCATTCAAAAACATTCTGACGGCTTCTACTTTTGTGAATGAATCTTCTCGATGTTAGTATCCAGAGTGAATAGGGCGTATGTTTTTTTAAGGGTTTGCTCCTTGTGTAACAGAGGTTCCTTGCCACACATATTCGCTGTCCTTGTACCACAGCACATTCCTTACAGGGACAATCTTTGCGTTGCTATACTATAGAAACGAAAGTCTAATTGTATGTTAGCTTTGAGCTAAAGATTTTTATGGAAATAGAGAAGTTTGAAGGAAATTTTGCCGTCTTCTGTCACATTATGCTTGTGTGTATGAGCATATGATCAATTCGGCCTGTATCGTAGTCCTGGATATGCTTCGTTGTCATATGAGGGAGTTTTCCTAATGTTTATTAGAAAAGGACCTGAGTTTCCTTAGCTACTTTGGAGAATGTAATATGAAAGGAGAATTGAGTTAAAAGTAATATAAAAAGAGTAATGAAATTAAGAAGTAATTTAATTGGAAAAAATGCAAAGTTCTAACGACCTGTATACAATAGGTTACATCGCTCTGAATGTAATATGATAAACCGACTTAAATCATAAAATATCTCCATTACCAAGTATTCTGGATAGTAATGAGGAGTCTCTATGCACTGCTTTTTTGTTAGATATTTTATTTTTTAACGAGTATGAACTGTGTAAGGAATTTATGCCATTTCACAGCACACCTCTATGGACATCATATAGATACTAATGGATCTAAGGACAGGTGCGTAACAGAAGCATCAACCTACCGCAGGAACATTGCTTCATATGAAGTAATTAAAGTGATTCGATCCTAATCAGTTTATTCTGCAAAACTGATAGCCATGAGCTGAAAATTATCCGGAATATTATTTTCCATATCATAGCATTCTATACCATAGTGTTTCGCTAATCCATGAAGGGATTTGTAAGCTCCAGTTCCTATGGATGATCTAAGATTTTATACGCTCAGAGGTATAAAAAAGTTGCCTCAAACGTAACATGTTTACAAAATATATTGATTATGAACTTGTACATCCAAGAAAATAACATTTTCCCAAGAATAATTAGTTTAAAAGTAATAAATATTTATACATCAGTACAACAATTTAACATCAGGAAAATAAATATGAATTCTTGTGGCATTGTTAAATACGGAGATCTGGAACATATGTGATTTGACTGTGAGCCAGGGGAAGGAGGTATTGTGTCTATGGAATGAGTGAATTGCTTTATTGCAGGGAAAGTCTTTAAATAAGCAATATTTTTTCTTTAACTGTTTCAATCCTACAATTTCTTTTAGGAAGTCTTTAAATCAAACCAACTCTACGTTATTATTTTTCTACCTTCCATTGCAGAATGACGCAGTGAAACAAGAGTAAAATAAAAAAGAGCACTTTTAGGACCTAAAACATTGAAATTGAACTCAAAATTGGGCGATCAAGAGTTCTTCGTACCGTTATATCTTAAATAAAAAGGCAGCTACATGTTTAATCACACGACTAGTTTGGATGGTACCAGATGGTACATACTTTTACTACGAAATTCATTGTTATTACAAGTACTATGTTTGCAGATGGTGCTGAGTGTTACTATCTGTGGTTACTACTTTTTTCAGGGTCATCATAAAATGCAGTGCGCGTTATGTCGGCGTTCTACGCTGGCGTAGTGAGTCAATGAAGTTTGTTAAATGATTTTTTCGTAGAAGTGAGAAAGGAAGTTATTGTAGAAGAATGAAAGATCTTCTAAGTAGTGAAATTTGGAATTGAGGGAGTTTACAGGTAAATTAATTTTGGTTTGTAAGAATTAAAATTGAGCTTTCATTTGGAAATCGTATGGACAATGCTATACGATTTCTTCACGACGCTCTGGCCAAAAACAGGAAGGCACCTATGCATACATTTCCCTTTTGTTGAATTTGTTGTAAAGAATCACTTAATTTTGTAATGATAAATGTTTAAAACAACTGCCGCAATACTTTATTGAGGTATAGTCAAAAGAGAACAGCAATAAACTTTGGAATGTGGCCGGTGTGATATCGCGTCGTCGCTTTTTGTGTAAGGAAGGGTGCGGCGGCCATAATATTTGTTTCGGTAGGTAATGGGAACCAAAGTCGGTGTCCATAGAATAATACACAGTATGCAGCGTTTTAAAGATAACTGCAGCAATTGTGTTTTGAGTACTAAGACAATAAGAGATTACTGATATTGCACTATTGCTAAAGAGAAGAATTAGGAGGAAAGCATTTTCGTGATTCGTGTTTTAAAACCTGTGTCGGGATACTCATCAAGGTACATTTGTGTGTATTCTAGTATATTGTTGGAACACTTAGCAAACATGATTTGCTTATGTGTATGCGCTAGCACACTTTAAAAACTATTCTGCATGTTCAGCTTGCCCCAAGGCCATAAACAAGGTTTTTCTGTGATAGGATACATAGCAGGAATAGAACATATAGTTCCTTTCGTACTTAACGGAGAAAATTAAACGTAATAAAAGTGAATAATGTTAATGAGAATACCTTATAAATTGCATATTTACATTAGTACCCTGTAATGCAAGTTATTTTAAAGTTTTTTTTATAGCTCAGGGCCAAAACAGCTTCACTCTTCTATGCTAGTAAAGGACATGCCGTGGGTACGTCTTGTGACTTAGGGCCCTCAGTCCCTCCACTAACTTTGGTGACCAAAATACTTATTTTAGTAAGTATGTAAGGGTTTGTTAGTTTTATGTTGGCAGTTGTGTTATGAGTAAGGTAGCTATTAGATTAAATAAACAAAATAGCTGATGAGCAATCTTTCGATTATCTTATGCTAAGGAATGAATAATCACCCAAAGAGTTTAGAAGATCACCGAAATAGAACATTCACTTCCCATACTTTCCCCTAAAATGTATTTGCATATGCTTTACAGTACCATGAATTAGTTTTGCATGCTTAACCATTACAGAGTTTTCCAGCTAGTATATCCTCCTGTTTTAATTTAACAGAATAAAGAAAAAAAAAAGGAACATTCATTTTCATTTCATGACTCATACACATTTGCAAATGTGATTATACATAGCAAATTGAACCCTTAGCCTATTATTTCTAGTTTTCAACAAACTTCCATATCTTATGGTTCTGATTTGCTTGCACCAAATGGGGTATCTTGTACCTCTGTATGCATTTCAGATTGGCCAACTTTTAAGTGAAAACATGCAGTAAAATCACAGGTTTACCACAAGATTTAAGACCCTAAGTTGTAAAGTATAGCTCAGGGATAGTTTTTATAAAGTCAATAGTTCTGGCAGAAGGCCGCAGGTGTGAAATGCCAGAGTATAGTTGAAGGATTTATGAAGCTAAATCCTAATGATATAATGGTAGTGCATATTCTTACTTAGATTTAGAAACCAGTTCTTGCCAATTACACAGGGTTTGGTAATTCTATGAATGTATATTAGTTACAAGAGGGTGCTCAAATGCTGAATTTTGTGAACAAATGAGGAGGTTAAAAGCTAACAAAGCTAGTGGTATTGATGGTATACCAGGAGAATGTTGGAAGTCTTGGGTACTCGACTAAATAGGAGGAAAATAGTGTTAATATTATTTAATAAAATAATGGAAGAAAAGAAAGTTCCTAGGAAATAAGAGGACAAGTATGGTATTGCCAATTTACAAGGGAAAGGGAGATAAAAATAACCAGCTAACTTCAGAGGGATTAGTTTACTGTCCATTCTAGGTAAAATCTTTTACTGGAATTCTAGCAAAGAGGCTGCAAAATTGGGTTGAGAAAGAGAGTAAACTATCACATTTCCAAGCCGGTTTTAGACTGGGAGGAGAACATTGGACAACATCTTTATTATTAAAACAATTGTAGATAAATATCTGAGCAATAAAATGGTAACGTTTTATATGATATTTATTGATCTAGAGAAGGCATTTGATTTTATTAACAGAAGCATTGTGGATAAAATTAAGCAGTATGGGGATAAGTCATGCATTTATAGAAGTAATTAAGATATACCTACCAGGAGAACGAGTTATGTATAAAACTACCAGGCAACAAAGTATTTTTTATTTATATTTATTTCTCATCTTTCTTCTACATAATTACATTGATACATTGACATTTATAACATTTCTTTCACACAATAACAAAATGACTTACATTTAACATACGCTTTCTACTTGCTTGCCTCGAGTCTCGGTCTCAATACACATAACCCCTGGTTTACCGTGTATTGATGACTCTCCTCTCCCTTGTATCCCTCATTCTAGTTTTCCAGCCCTTAGGTATTTATTCTTCATCAATCTTAACCATTTCTCTCTAACTTTACCCAGATATTCACATATATTTCTTACATTCTTTCCTCCTTTTACCAATAACATTTTTTTTATTAATACTTCCCCCATCCCTAAAACTGTTCCACTTTTGTTGCCAAAATTGTTCTCTCCATATCTTTGTTTGCAATAAAGTATACTATGCCAATCTGTATCCTCTTCTCCACACATTGGGCATTTCCCTGTATCCTTTTCATATCTAATACCTTTCAAATTTCTAACTCCTGTGGCAACAAAGTAACTAAATCTATGTTGATTAAGATAGGAGTAAGGAAGGGATATAAACTTAGTCCAGTATTATTTAACCTATATGTCAATGGTATTTTAGAGGAGATATCAAGCTGTAAGGTACATTCACCAGTTAATAATAATAAATTCCAGGGCTATTGTTTGCAGATGACCTAGTAGTTGGGTCCATATCAAGTGGAGGGCTGAGAAGAGCAATTGAGGTAGCCAATTCTTAGTGCAATAAATGGGATTTAAAGTGAAAACAAAACCAAGATTATGGTGTTCAAAAAAGGATACAGGTTGCGTAAGGATGAGAAGTGGGAGGTTAATAGAAGAGAAATAGATGTAAGGAGATTTGATTATTTGGGGGACAAGGTTTAGTTCAAATGGTAGCTGGAAAGAACAAAAAATGATGTCTGTGGCAAAAGGTAAAATGGCCATGAACATGATAAGATCATGCTGTAGTAAACTGCCAGATATAAATGTCAAATGGTTGGAGAGGATTTATACGACAGTAGTAGAAAATAGAATGTTACATGGTTCAGAGGTATGGGGAGTATATGAGGCTTGGAGAGAACACTGATAGATTGCATTGATCCTGTAGTAAATATATATTGGGATTACCGATAACATTACCTAATGGGGCAGCACAGTTGGAACTGGGCAGACATTCTATTAAAATTAAAATCTTGTCAATGGCATATTTATACAGAATTGCTAACTTGGAAGATGGCAATATTATTAAAGAATGTTTTCATATTCAAAGGAGAAGTAACTGGGGAGGGTCTTGGGCACATAAAATGAATGATGTTGAAGCAGCTAGGTATGGGTCATTCTTGGATAAATGCAGAATATGGGTACAGAGGGTTCTGGAAAGAAGTTAAGATTAGAAGATACTGACTGACAAGACACTTTTGCCAGTACAAGTGACAAAAGCTCACTGAGATTATATAGAGAAATAAAAACAACCTGGGGGAGGGAAGGGTATATAAACGTGTAATAAGTTAGGGAAGAAGGTTTTGCTTGGGTGAGAACAGGAGTGAGAAACTTCAAAGGTATATGTCAAAAGAGGGAGCTAGATAAATGTCCATTGTGTGGAGAAGAGAATGCAGATATCCATTGTATATTATATTGTAGTCAAACAAAGATATGGAGAGAGCAGTCCTGGCTATGTAAATGGGACAATTTGGGGGCGAAGTAGTAATAGAAAAATTTTGTCAATAAAAGGGTAAAAGAACAGGAGAAATATAGGGAATTATTTAGGGAAAGTTAAAGAGAGATGGCTAAGAACAATTAAGAGAAAAATGTAGAGTAAGATTGGTGAAATGGCAA
Organism: Mantis religiosa; assembly: GCA_030765055.1. Classification (NCBI taxonomy): domain Eukaryota; kingdom Metazoa; phylum Arthropoda; class Insecta; order Mantodea; family Mantidae; genus Mantis; species Mantis religiosa. The sequence continues at coordinate 31,592,724 of CM060959.1, forward strand.
AATGTGTAAAGGAGTAGAGGGCCTTCAATGCACAAAAACTTAGAGGAAGGTGTATGGGGATTGTACTTCTGTTCAATGGCAAGCAACATGGTAGGATTTTCAGGATTTAGGAATATATAGCATTTTCCAGTATGGATTTTATAATAGTAATCTTGATCTTGTATTTACATTTGATGTAAAAGGAAAGATGCTAGCAGTGTTTAGTTTGTTTTTGTTTTGTTGCCACTTTGTATTTATCCTGGAGCAATTGCTCCACAGAATGGTTAAGTATTCTATTTGCTTTGTTTTCAGTTAGTATTGATTCTGGAGATATATAGTAGTGTGAATCAAACAAGAGGGTGTCCTTTATTGACATTTTATTGTAAAGTATATAGTCTCTTTCATCCTAAAATGAACGAGGCTTACATACAACCATATAGGTAATATTTGTAATTTCTCAGTTTTTTTCTCCAACTTCAAGCACAAATTACAATACTATCTATTGTTTAGTTTATTAATTTAAAATAGCAAGGTGCTAATGACCGCAGTGTGTGTGGAAGTACACTATTGCATTTTCCTTGTTACGTTTCTGCTTTCTCTAATACCATAAACTGTTGATAAAGGTATTATTGTATCATACAAAGAATCTGCACCTGTAAGCAATTCAAATGCTTAGGATACGCTAAAAGTCAAGCAATCTCTTTATAAATTGGGTTCTTTTGAGACACTTAGTGAATAGAAAGACAAAGAAAATCTATTGCTGACATTCTGTATGTTGAACTAATACATTACACATCTTATTCTTCAATTTTTGCAAAATAAAAAAAAAGCTGGCCTTTAATGGGTTAATTTTGAGATAAATGTTTTTAGAAATGATTTTATTTCATTATTACCTTTCTGGTACAGTGGGAACGGCATTATAGTAGGCTTGAGTGATAGTGAAATATTTACAGCTAGTTAATGTTTTGAAATTCTGTTATCTCTGCATAACCGGAGATAAAGAATGAGTTTGTGTTTGAGGAAAGCTTAATTATTTGAAAACTCAGACCAGTACCAAAGAATATCTTGGAACTGGTTACGTCTTAAAAAGTATTTGACATAGATTATGTGCTTTAACAGTTACTTTACATTTTTTGTGTAATGAGACTTGATCTTTAATGGTTTAACAGTTATACAAAAGTCATCCAGAATAAAGAGGACTTCTGAGGTTATTTCCAGAGAATTTAAAATGTACATTTCACTTGTCATTAAAATATCTTAAAACTTATGAATTTTAATCATAATCTTGCAGTCATTTTGGAGAAAATAAAATTTTTTGAAAAATATTCCATATGAAGCATAGTTTCAGGGGAGGGGATTCTTAAATTCTTTGTGATGTATCCTAGAAAGATGCAGAATGTAATTAATTTATTTACACACACACAGATCATCTTCTAAAAATGCATTTTTGGATTCAAGGAATCTCAAAATGCATATTTCTGGTGAAATTTTGTTAGAGTTTTTGGGTGAAATGCAAATGTCTTTGCTTGCTTGTGTGTAGTAGAGAAACTAATAAATTATTGCGATACAAATTTTAATAGTGTATCAAAAGAAAGTAGAGGGGTGACTATAAAAGAAATCAGCAGTTTCTTTAAAATTTGTAGTGCTTATAAAAAGCGCCATTATTGTGCAGCAAAGAATGTAGTTTGTAAATCCAGTTGCATATAAATAAAGGTGGGAGAAATGTTTTGTTCTCTCTACTATATAGCCTAATGTAGTTCAAAGAATGTGGAAAGAGAATGTTGCACTGATATTTTCTAAGAGAAAGGTTAATCTTGAAATTATTGAAGAAAATTAGTGTTTAATAATTAAGATTAATCTATTGTTTCTCCTTTTCAGTGAAGTTAAGGAGCCAGAGTACAAGATTAAAAACTGGTAAGAGTTTGACATTTAGCATCATTTTAAATGCTGAAAAATACATTGATTAAATATGTAAAAATGAAAATGTTTGTAAGAAATGAATGTTTATTGATTCTTTTATGTATGTGAATGCCATATGCTAAAATTTAAACTTGATATTGCATTAATTTTAAGACATTTAGAAACGTTATGGAATTGTGGTTAACAAGCTATTTTAATGGAACAGTTTCCTTAAATAAGAGGTAATCATAGATTTTATATACATTTTGCTTGCTTATGCAGAATTATGGATATGATTAAGGAGAAACAATACTTTGTTTTGCTGTTTACTATGAGTATATTTTGCCAGATAGGCTAATTGAATGGATATCTTGCAGAATAGAAGTGAGGTACTGGAAGCTTATGTTTCCAGCACTTTTATGTAGAAAATATGTAATGCAAATTGCTATAGGAAGACCTTAGCTTTGTGGCATGTTGATGAACATTACATGCATTCAGAAGTAAATGTACCATTTTTAAGCAGTGTGTATTAAAAGTCAGCTTGCACCCTGGACATGCTTAAGTGTCAGTCTTAAGGAAACATTAAAAGTCCTAATTTGCTAAGTTAAATCACTGTTAATCACAAAGTGTTTAACAAATGAATTTTTTATTTTGTAGATGAATGGCTTTTAAGTTCATTGAGCACCTTTATTCGTTAAGTGTGGTTATTAAGGAAGATACATTTTTTTTTTTTCAGTTATACTGAAATAATTTGGGGCAGGGCTTGTCTCACCACTGCATGGCAGTCTGTTATTGGTCTGGCTGGATTACAGGAAGGATGAGCTTACATTATTTAATAGTTCTCTGTGCAGTCCATCATCTGGATAGGGATTCTCTAGTTTTGGGTCTTTTGTGCAGTCATTTAGATAGGGGTTTTCCTGTCTTGTTTTCTTGTGATTTTTTTTTTTTTTTATTGCTGGAGCCCAAGCTGTACTCAATTGAAGCCCCAAATCTATTGACATGCCATGGATGGAGTTCAATCTCGATGGCATTTTTAGTAAGTCTATCAAAATGCTTCTCCAAATGTTCCAGAACCGAGGCATTATTAAAATTGTTTGATTGTACTGTACAATGCTGAGCTACAGCTGATTTCTCTGGTTGAAGGAGTCTAATGTGACATTGATGTTCTTTATACCTCTCCTCAACCATCAAGAACGTCATATCAGACTCATTCAACCAGAGAAGTCAGCTGTAGTTCAGCATTGTATAGAGTACATTCACAAAATTAATTTAATGATGCATTAGTGCTGGAACATTCAAACACGCAGTTTGAAAGACTTCTTAAAGAAGCTGTCGAGATTAAACTGCATCCTTAGAATTTCAAATTGAGTGCAGCTTGGGCTCCAGCAATAAAATATATTTGTTGGACCACACAACACACACGACAGGAGAACTCCATCTGGAGAAAAACCCAGAACAGGAGAATCCCTTTCAGATGACGGACCATGTAGAAAGCTATTAAACAACGTAAGCTCATCCTTCATGTGATCCAGCTGGACCAATAACAGACTGCTATGCAGTGGCATGACACAAGCACCACTCTCATGAGGAAGTTTATATCAATCGTCCATCATTTTTCATTCAATTGCTGAAGAAGGCCATGGAGCTTAGAATGGCCAAAAGCTCGAATCAAATCACTTTGACATGGCTGGTCACTTGTGAAGCTTTAATCAACTAACCATTTGCTTAATACCAAAGTCAGCCCTTAGTTTATTGTCCTCATATTGAATTTAACCACTTTCAATAGTTTCTGGAAAGCAGATTGTTCATATCAGAAAATGTCATTTACAGAAAAAACTATTCAAAGCAAACAGTGAAGGAATTAAAATTTACGTATATTTGCAAATAAAGAAATTGCCTGTCTCAATCACATAGAAGCTACCATATTTGAAAATACATAGCACCAATTTATAGAACAATATTTCTTCTTAAAGATGGATTTAAATTTACCCCTCTGCTCAGGAGTTTGTAGGAGTTAATGATTTTCTTTGAAGTTGTGCATAATTCACAGTACAAAATGGTAGATGCATTACAGTTTTAAAAGTGTATTTTGTATGTAGAACCCATAATGATAAAGATATATCAAATTAAAGAGCAAATTCCAGTTTTAAAGACTCCACAAATAACTAATGTAATTTTTTTGATTATTACAAAGACTAACTTTCTATGCACTAAAAGGGACAACTAGGAATGAAGGACTATAGCAGCCACAAGGAATATAATATGCATGATTTCTTGCCTTGTTTTGGCAACACACACTGTGATCTAGAAGTTCTAGCTTTGTCTAATTTCTTTTCTCTATTGCTGTATGGGATTTATAGTCTTACCCTTCAACTTCACTTGGAAGATTCTGTGGAATCACTGATCTCATGATTAATTCCCAAATTAAAGTACTTCCTGCAGTGCATCTAGCATGCTTTCAGATGTGTGACATGCCTGCATTTTTTGTCAATCTTCTGCAGCATAGTCGGGTAATTTCTCTTCACCAGTTCTATTGTCATCTGTTTTAAGCTTAATGTTTTTTACTTCATCCTATTTTTCATGGTAACCCATATTAATTTGGATTTAGCTAAGGTTGGTAGAGTTCTAGGAATAAATTAGAATGATGTTGTACCTAACATGTTGTGTAAACCATGTAAGTAAAGGTTTTGGAAAGGTGTTATTCAGCCAAGAACAGATCTACGTTATCTAAAGCTTGCAGTTGAACACATTGTAATAAAATGCATGGTCATTGATTGGGCAGGACGAAAATTGGCGACAAGACTTTCATTCACTGTCTCATAATGGTGGAGGTTCACATCATTGACACAGACGCTGGGTTTTTTGTGACTTAAAGCAGATAAGCATCGGAGATAAACCCTTGCTGACATTATGAAAGATCAAGACTTTTCTTTCACTTTAATTATTAGGTTCACTGATTGCGAACCTAATGGATTTTTCGTAATGTTTAAGTGTTCTTTCCACTTGTAATTTTAATGTATTTCCATTTTGTTCGTATGTTAGATTTTCCAATTAATATATTACTGGGAATAAAATAAGGAGATACTTTGCTGGTGTTTTATATTCTGTGTATTAAAGCATAAGGAAGCCATAGCTTCTGATCTCAAGTGAAATAAATATTAAAAGCAGAAGCATTAACAGTGAAGTAAACTTCATTTTTGAGTTTGATTTAAGAGTTACTATGCTTACACTCAACTTCACTTATATGTTGTATCTTTGAAATGTTTTCAAGATGATGAGATTTCATCCTCAGCTGTTTAGTCACCAAACAGCTGAGGATGAAATCGAATGATCTTGAAAACATTTCAAATATACAACATATAAGTGAAGTTGAGTGTAAGCATAGTGACTCGTAAATCAAACTCAAAAATCAAGTGAAATACTTAACTGTACAGCTGCACTATGTGATTATTCTGAAGAATAACTGCAAAAATCTTTAAAATAACCCTGGGCATCAGATGTGTTAAGAGGTATTGGAGAAATGTTTTAAAAATGCAGAAGTTTCCATACTTGCAACTTTTATCACTTCACTTTCCTTTTAAATCATCCACTTTCTTGTACCATACAGTATTGGAACCAACAAAGATTTAATTTGTTCTCAGTTTTGTTTACAATGTTTGAAAGGAGAAAGTGGTCACTATAATTAAATTAATGTTACTTCTCAATACTGATAATTCCTTTCCTGCCATGCATTCCATGTGAAAAATAGTGTTTTCATCCAGACAGTCATATTGATCCCGAGTTCGAATCTCTTGTCAGGTTGAGTTACCTGGATAAGGTTTTTTCCAGGGTTTCCCCTTGTCCTGAAAGATGAATGTCGGTAACTCTAAGCTCTATGGATCCCGGGCTCATTTGAGCAGAATTTCCCCCATTCCATTCATCGTCCGATATGACTTAACGTTGGAGGACGTAAATTACAGAAAAAAAGTCATATTGAAAGAAGAGAGGTAATCTAAAATAAATTTTTCTGATGTTTTGTTTATCAGATAATTGCATGCTGAATATATCATTGCATTGCAGCAAGTTTATGCATACAACTGTCTTAAATCCATGAACTGTGCAATTGCATACTGACATCCATCATGTGGCCACACCACATTCTGAACTTAGGCAGAGTGTGAAGTGGGCCTTGAACCGCTGTTCAAGGTCAGCTATGTTTATCATAACAGAACCACATGCCCATGTGCAAAGATACTAAACAGCTGTTGGAAAATTGAAGTAACACAATTTATATGATGCACTTCTAAGAAAACTTGTCTTCTAGTATTTTTAAGAGACTATGATTGCATATACATTCTTGAACACTTCCGAGAACTTATCTTGTAATTTAAGAATGAACTAATTAGGTCTATTTCAAATAGGTAGCGTACTCAAAATCTTTTACTCTAAAGGAGCTAGAAAGTTTTTTCCTGGAGATGCTAACACAGTTTCTTACCATTATTAAAAAGATGCTTTATACTATTACTTTTAGGGACAAACATCTGCATAACAACTGTTTTTACAAACGAACAGAAATCTACCACAAGAAAACATCAGTGTCTAAGAGACTAGCTGACTTTGCAAAAGAGATGTTAGTAAATGAAGGGATGCACAATAGATTATCTTGTTTCCTTAGGGCTTTATTGCCCCCTATTTTATTATATATCTACATGTGCAGTCTTTGAAGTTCTCTTAACATATTCAAAAGTTTTTTTTTGTGTCCATCTTACTGTAATGTGAAATTTTATAACCAATATATGTGGAATCTCACACACATTGTCAGCTTTCTTTTATGTGGTGAGTTATTGAACACTGAAGTATTCAAGCCTCATTATATTGTACATTATCTTATATATTTAGTTGGACATTCATATCAAGTCCAGAAACTTGCTGCTGAACTTTTACACTGGCATGTCTTCATTACACTTGAGTACTAAATGTAATAAAATGTGCAGTAAAATATTTTGAATCTTTATGTATAGGGTGTTAAAATGTTCATATTTTGAGGGGTCCAGTATGTTCAAAACAAAAACAAAAGGTGCAACGATTCCTGTGTATAGTAGATGTAAGCAAGCACTTTGAAATATATACTATGCAAAAAGCCTGTCTGCTATTTGTGTTATTTACTATCTGGAGTGAAAAATGTACGTAAGTTATGGAGTCATTATGTTTACCTTCATTGCTTAAGCACTGGCAATAAAGACCTAGCTCAGAGGTAAAAGCTGTCCTAATTCTAAACATCTTTATTAGATTTACTATTATAATTGCCTAGGATGAGATTGTATGAACTTATTTCTCTGGCTTGTCTGTTTTACTCTCTCCCCCCACACATATGCAGGCATATGTTTTCTAAAAAGTGCTTATTTCTTGATTCAATCAAACTCATATTTTTGGTAGAAAAGTTTCTGCCAATCTGCAATATCTAAAGATAAGGTAACAATTGATAATTTGTTGATTGATTTAATCGTTTACATGATTTTTTTGATGACATGACCACACATCATGCAGAAAACTGCAATTAAAAGGATTTTCATTTCTGAAAATGTTAATGTTTGGAGTGTATTTTTACCTGCTTTAATGCTGTCTTGTGACAGCTATATTTGTTTGAAGTCATTGAAATATCCGTATGTAACATCATAACCCAGTAGGTATAATAGAAGTGTAATTCAGACTTTTTCCACTTGCCCATCAGTAAAAGTGGCCTGAGGGTCAAAATTTACCATGTCTCCATTTTACATATTTCAAAATAACACTCAATTGTTTTATTAGCCTTATTCATAACAGTTTGTATAGTAACAAAAAAATAAATGTATAAATTTAGATGTTAGTGTTTTTTGAATATTAAAAAAGGAATATTATAGCATAAATTACAAATTACATAAGTGTATGTGCATCTTATCATATCAAATAGTTATGGGTGAATTCGATTAGAAAAAATCAATTCATTCGATTCTTGGCAGTTCTCGAAATCTGAATGTGTCTTCGAATACACAGGCAAAGTTCTCGTTTCCGTTTCAGATCTCGATTCGGTTTCACAGATTCTGATTGGTGCCCACAGATTCACATCTTAGTCAGGCAGCATAGGGGGGAGAAGTGAACTTGTTGACAAATAAACATTGTCACAGATAGGGCGGAACATGTTTACTGTATAGATAAAATGTACTGTTTACAGGCCATGGACCTGCTTACTTCCCAAGGCTATCAGACTGTCCCCAAACAATTATTTCAATACGTAATCATATATTTAAATTACTAAATCGTGGAAGAAAGGAATGTACATTATGAGATATGTAACTATAACGAATGAATAACTGTTATACATTTGAAACCAAATTCAAATTTATAATTTTGACACTTTTGATTTCCAAGTACATCATGCATAAAATATGGCATAGTTATATGTAAAGCCCTGTTAATATGAGTTTGACAATGAAAATAATGTATTATTGTGTTATGTTGTACTTACTGATATTAATACAATTAATAAACATAAGCACGTGGTCAATAATGACTAATTTCTTTTCCTTTTAACATATTAGTACATGCTGTCACATTCTTTTATGCTTTATTTCTGTATGCTTTGATACTGCCTTAAAATACGTTAAACATTTCTTGACTTAAAATAAAATGTTTTCATGATCAGAAACACTGCAGCATGGTGACCACATACACAGCAAAGCATTTAGTCATGAGCATTGCAACAGTAAATTAGAACAGGAATAAATGATTCTAGATCGCATATGCCAACTGTTTGATATCCTATACTTCCTGCCTATGGAAAACATTATTTATTATTATTATTATTATTATTATTATTATTATTATTATTATTATTATTATTATTATCATTATTATTATTATATATATCATTTTCCTTGTTTTCGTCATTTTTATTTTTGTTGCTCTTCTGTATGTTTACTCATACACAATACACATAAACACCATGCCCAAGGCGGTACTCGAATCCGCAACCATCTACGAAGAGGAACGCCAGAGACATCCGCTCTAGCGACTTTGAGCACTTGCATGGAATACACGCAAATGTTCTCGTTTGCAGTATCCGAGAACTTGTTTTTGAAAACAAGTGAATGTTCTCGATCTTTCTAAATAAAAAATATTTAATTTTTCTCATTTTCACAGTTTCTATTGTTTTTTTCTGTATTTTAACACCTATACACAATATAAATACCATACCCAAGGCAGCACTTGAAACCGCGACCCTCTACGCAGCGAAACGTCAGATATATCTGCTCCAGTGACTTTGAGCACTTGCATCGAATACACGGATATGTTCTCGTTTGTGGTCACAGAGAACTTATTTCGAATACAAACATCTCAAATTGATTCGCAGCATGTGACGTCTTCTGAGTAATTTCATCCGAGAACTTGCATTCGAATAAAAGTTTCTATTTTTCAAAGTATTCAAATATAGTGTACTCAGTTCTTAAAATCATTTGATTCTGCCCATCACTAATATCAAATATTCAACATGAATTGCATACAAAAGACAGTAGTGAAATGTTGTATCCTAATTTATATTATTATAAAGAAGAAAATATGAATATGAAGTAGGTTAATTTTAAAAATGCTTATGAGTTTGGTAATTCTTTTACCATTGAAAGGCTCAAATCTTTGTGAGCGACATGGTCAGTAAAACACACAATTTCATTTCACAAGTTACTAGGCTTTGTTATTTAATAAGTACACATTTGAGTTATAAAATGACACACCTACTTGCGAAGAAGGCTTGGAGTTTTATTTGAGTGCCATGTAGTAGAAAATGGTTATTACTCCACAGAAAATGCATGTAAAATAAGACAAATTCAGTGAATATTTAATTGTAAGCACCATATGTCTAGATGGCCACAATGTAGTTATCAAGACCAGCAAATTAAAAGAGAATCAAATCTGCTTATCGTGATACACATAAGATGCCATATGAACATATTTTAATAGCACACAAGTAAGAGAAAACTTGGTTTATTTTCTTAGTAATCAAGATCAGTAGCAGGATTTGTTAAATAATTATATAAAGAATAAAATTGTCTACCTAATGTTAGAAACATGCATCATTGTTTTATAACTAGGAATGAGGAATCTTCATATTCACCAGCTTCATCTGTGTTTTACCTTGTTGCATACATTGAGGGTCTATGCATTATGCGAAAAGTAACTTTTGTGTTATTAATATCTATGGAACCACAGAGAGAGTACAACAATTTAAAATAGGACTTACTGTGAATATCTAAAGAGAATTAATAACTCAGTTATTCTGACTGATGATAGGGAACTTACAAGCTGCATATCATTTCTAGAAAGATTTGGTGTTCAAAGTTATTTTTTATTAGTGATTCCTGTTTTGATGTTTTGCACCTTAATAGTGTGAATATCTGGTAATTTTTCATCCAATGTAAGTAATATAATGAAATTAAATAATTATATGGGTCATAGAGATCATTATACAATAATTTTATTAAGAACAGGGGATGGGTAAAGTAAATTAAATCATTAGAGTTTAAAAACCTACCTGTGCATTGCAGGGAAACTGCCTGGTCCTAACATACAGTGAAAGACTTTTATCATGCCATTTAGTAATCTGAATAAGACTGTAGCATATGGATTAATTATGCTACTTTTTATTATTAGTTTTATTCCCACAGAGTATGAGCATAAGAGAAACATAGAATTGGAGAATTTGTGTGCAGGCTTATTAACATATAAGGAAAATGTTCCATTTTATATATAGGTATATAAACTTTGAAGCTTATAATTTGTAAAGTGTATATTACAATACTGTTAGCTAGTTGTGACCTTTAAATAGTATGTGTATCCAAAAGAAAGCGTCTTCCAAGAAATTTTTGCTATTTTTAAAAACAGTTTGGTTTTACTGCTTTATGTAAACTTGTTCCAGTTAACATTTTTACTAAGTCTGTCATACTGGTAAATTCAGAAAGGAGATATTCAAACTGAAAAACTCAATGCCATGGTTGGGATTTAAACCACGGATCTCCTGGTTTCCGCCCAGTTGCTCTTACCCATTCAGCTACCATGGTCAACGTGCTGTCATAACACTAAATTCTCTAATTGACTCATATATTTTCCCGGTAAACCACTAGGGGCTCTCGTATTCAAGCTATGTCGTTTGTGGCGACTTACTATTATAAGTACTTCAGTGCCAAGCTTTATCATAAACACTTATTAGTTAATTCACGGCTAGTGTAATGGAACAATTAATTTCTTTCAATTAACTTACATGAAAATAACAGAAAAGAGATGTCTAAAATAATACCAATAGAATATGATGGAAAGTAAACAAAATTTGTTGTTCCACATTATGGAGTAGATACATTGAGTGAAAATACTTATAGAAATTTGCTTCTCATGTGACATCTAAAAGGGAATAAGAATTGCTCTGCTTTTTAATGTTACTCAGAATGTGAATGTTTTCTGTATTTGTAATGTAACTAATAAAATGCTGTGAATGGTTAAATGAAGACAAAGAAAGTAGAACCAATAGCTGAAGCTGCAGGCTCAGAAGTAAAATTGGATTGGAGTAAGACTAATTAAAGGGATAATGATTCAGATATTTCAAACAGTGCTATGTTGTCCTTATACTGGCCAAATATCCCTTCACGTAGCCAGTTTTGTAGCCTGCTGCCAATTATGTCAATGCTATTGTATAAGTTATTTGTAACATAAACATTTAAAAAGGAAAAGTAAATTATACACATCTATTGAGCAAGGAGTGTTCAAGCATTTCTGACACCTGCTTAGGAAAATTTTCATTACACTCTGCAGTTCCCTGTTTGAAAGGACAGCAATTTCTTGAAGAATGTTTAAGTTCAACCAAAGTGTGTGATAACTTATGGTCCATTGTTTTCAACTGTATTATATACATTTTTACATTTTTGTTAGCATTATTTTCCAACAATTTATATTCGTTTTCAATTTCTGAAACATACCAATACTTGCATTGTCAGTTGATTAGTTATTGTGACTTTGTGGGTTCATAGAACAAAGTCCAAGTTGCAGAAATTCAAAACGTTCTTTATTTCCATAGAAATACACTCTGTTCAATCCTTACGTAACTGCATTACGTCACATACACAGTCTACCAAGGTCGATGACCACAACAAAGGGCTTACTCAACTTCCACTATTTACAACACTCTTGTTACATGCCTTTACAACTGTTTACTCCTGTTTACGACTGACTCTTGGCGAGTCGTCGCTTCCTTAAATACCTCATTGATAATTCAAGACTGTTCTGTAACAGTCAAGAAATCAAATGTTCTATCACCAGACGAAACCCGAACCTTCCAGAAGCGTAACTTTATCTGCAGGCTCTTTGGGTACACAAGCCGTGTTTATCTCTCTGTACCGAATCTTTTGTGCGCGTCGCCACGACATTATTAAGATGCCTGTTAGGGTTTTGATTGGCTTATGGAGGGTAATTGATGTTATCATTTGCATACCTTTGTTCACCCAATCATCATAACGATCTATTGTCTTACTATTGCTGTCTCTCTTTCCTCCCAGATGTTTATATCAGGATTGAAGTAGCCTGGCATACATTATGGTAGTGATTACAATGGACCTAATGAAGTTTGTACCTGCAAAATTAATGAAAAACAATCCAAGTGAGTAAGCACACATACTTGTAATGGTTTTATGAAACTAGTCTATTTCCTCTGACCATGCAGCCCTCTATCATAAATAGCAATTAGCTTTATTGCTGTTTTTCTAAATATAATACAAAAAAAGTTACAGTACTTTTGTGGTTAGTGAGTTTTATGTACAATTGCTTATTAAACATACTGTTAAAATAAGAGAGAATGATTATCTGTTTTGTTTGGTTAACTGTTAACCCCACTCCACCTGAAAGTTAATCAGGGTTTTGTAATATGCTAAGATTCTTTCTATAAATCTGAGAAACAATACGGCTAAAGAAAGGATAGCTTAATTGATGTATCACATTCTTAGAACAGCAGTAGGGAAGTTATGCATCATGAATCAAATTTTGGTCAGATGCTCTGAGCAGGATGCTTGACCTTTGGTTTGACAATATCCCAATTATAAGGTGGATTATATTATGTCTGACTACTTTTGGTGAGCACTATTCTTATTGAAATTAAAATGTGAAAAGCATTTAATTAATCTCTTTCTGTAACTGAGAGGTTTTATTTTTTATGGCTTCTACTTAACAAAACAAAAATTGGAAATTAGCTAGAAAATGAATTGAATGAATAAGCCTGGAATGTCCCATTAAGAGCAAGGACCTCCTGTAAGAGGGGAGCTCAGTAAATGTCCCTCATGCGGAGAGCTATGCCGCATGGATAGAGGGTTCCAGTCGAATGCCTGGTATGGGTGTGAGAGATGGTAAAATGAAGGTGAAATGAATGAAAGGAAAGATGATGGAGCAATTTGTGGAATGATGGCAGGGGAAACTGGAGATCCTGGAGAAAACCTGCCCTTGTGCGTGTTATCCACCACAAATCTCACATGGAACGAACCAATGTGAGTCAAGCGGTCTAACCGCTCAGCCATGGTGCGGCCAGAGAATTAATTGGCTTTTGGTAATTAGCGTACTTAAAATTTAATTAAAAGTTTTAATTAAATCATTTGTGATTTTTAGCTTTCTTTTTAAGTAATGCTTGCTAACCTAGAATTTTTCTTTTCTTAAAAGATTCATTAGATTAAGAAACATTAATCAGTATATTGAAAGTAAAATATTTAAAAAAAAAGAGAATAAATGTAGATTTTTCATACTATATGTATGCCTGATTCTGATGATGTAAGCATAAACTAGTCAATAAAAGCTAATGTTAAAGCAAACTATTACTGCATTTAGGATTAAAAGAAGGGAAGAGTTACACTAAGTGTAAATACAGTTCTATGGATAGATTGTGTGTTTTTATTAAGTTATGTATACTGAGGTTTGTTAAGACTGACTTTGGTTTTCAGATTTGTAATGGATTACATATTTTCTTACTTGTTTGGTATTCTCAGTATTGTTAGCTTTTCAATTTATGAGCAAGAGATTCATTAGGAACCAGTACACTTGTCTGAATGCAAATTTTAGAGAAAGTATGTCAAACTTTTTAACATTAAACATTATTAGTTCTACAGTGAAAATGTTGGAAACGTAACACTCTAACTAGAATTTTATCTTTGTAATAATGTTTGACACATTGAAGCTTCTTTTATTGAGTGAGAAATGCATATATTAGTGCTAACTATATTTCAAATAATAGTCACATGACTGTAGGAGTAGTGCTTGAGGAGCTTGCTGTGTTTGCATCACATGGAACAATTAGTGCTTGGTATTTGCACTTAAAAATTGCTTTTAAGCTTAACACAAATTTTTGGTTTAATACATTTGCTGAAGTGAAAGCTACACTAATATGATAATTTGTGAGCAGCATTTACTTATTGCAATGCTTTGTACAAAGATATTGTTTTTGAATGAGGAAAATTTTGAAAATATGAAAAATAATCTAATAAATGTGAGTAATGATTCCTGAAGATTTCATTTGGAAGTAAAGGAATGAAAATAAGTGGAGAAGCACATGAAATGTACTTTTATAGGAATGGTTTTATAACTATGAAACCAAGGATCATCAATTCTGCATAACATTTTATTTCCAATTGCCTTGTCTCTGGTGTGATAGATTTCTTTGCAGCTTAGTGTAGTAAGTTAATATGGGTACATTGTAAGTTGGTGATTGACTTTGGAGAGAGGATACCAGTTTTGACTCTTTACTGCCCCTCTCCATGTGCTAGGCAACGAAGATGACAGGTAACGGGGAGGAGGATGTTCAGTTGTGTTAATGCCCACACACATATTACTGAAAGTTACACACTGCAAATGCATATGCTCAATGATCACAAACTCACAAATTATGTTGTGATAATGTAAAGCTGTTTACACCTTGTGAAACACTATTAGCAGTGAACGAATGGTATTCTGATACCACTGATTTATAAGTGAAGCAGCAATAATAGTGTCTGTTTACTGCAAACGTCAATATGCCAATAGAAGAGTGTCATGCATAAAGCACATGATGTAATGTGATGCTCACAACACATAAGAATGCCAGGTTGCTATGGCAACAAGATTGGGGGATTGCTGGTTTCCAGCCAACCGTAATGATGTGTTTACCCCTTCTTGTTGTCGCACCATGATGGCTTCAAAATCATGTTACGATGTGGCAACGATAGTATCATTTATCAACCATAGGATCAAATTGTTCACTATTCACTGATGTATACTTTTCTCTCCTGTCTCTGCCAGTCATTAATTCCTTAATTGCAGCCAAAAGAAAAGTACTGATCATCTCAGGTATATGGTGGAACTATGTATGTCATCTATGATATCTCTATTTGACTTTTATTTACACATTCAATATTTATTAGTACAACTTCATGTGTCACTGATGCTTTTTGTATTTTGTTCCAAAGCAGTGTTAGGGGAAAAAGGGCTAGACATTTCTTATTTTTACTTCATTATGTACACAGTAGGTAGAGAAGGTATTGCATTCCACTATATTTGCTGTTTTTACATGTTTAATTTATAGGTTAATAGAGAATATCTACATATCATTGCATTGATTAATGGATTTAATAAGGTTTTATACATAAAACGATTGAAAAATGTAAGTAACATATTTATCAAACATGTTTCTACTTTGAAGAAAATAAAGGGTTATTATAATTTCAAAACATTTGTCCTTGGGTTAGTAAAAATTAATATATCTTTTTAAAGAACATGGAATAACTTTAGTTCCCCAGAATTGATATACAAGTAAAACTTCTAATAATAAAAGATCTGGCATTGTATGTTTCTTTGGATTGTGATTGGGTTTACATTGGTAAAACTAAATATCATTTGGAAACTAGAATGAAAGAACATGGATATTAAATTAAACTGATAAATCAGCAAATGTAAGTGTAGTCACTAGCTATTTATTACAGTTTATTGAATAGATTTCATATCTTCCAAAGATACGAGACGACTTCCAAGAAAATCCACCAGGTCAAACTGCATTCTATATGGAACATTTTCAAAGTTTTTATTTTCTAAAAATAAATTTTAATGATTAAAATTAAAATATTATAAATTAAAATATATTTGCATGAGAAATATATATCTTGAATTTGCTGTGCTCTTCATAAGGAAGGAAATTTATATGAATTTATCATAGACAAAAAGTAGTAGACCTCTTTAAAATAGTGTTTTTAATAGTTTTAATTATTATTCAGTATTAAATTTTAGATGAGTCGCATTTTTTAACACATCTGCTTCACTTTCGTACCTATTTTGAGGACATGTTTCGCAAATCTTCGCTTGCATCTACGGCTCTTGTGCGCACAAGAGCCGTAGATGCAAGCGAAGATTTGCGAAACATGTCCTCAAAATAGGTACGAAAGTGAAGCAGATGTGTTAAAAAATGCGACTCATCTAAAATTTAATAATTTTTCGCTTCACTGTGGTGTTCCAATACAGTTGAATCTCGATATTATTCAGTACTTAGCCATTCAATTAAGTCCTGTTGATTTTCAGTTGTTTCTTATACATTTGACTAACTATTCTTTATGCACCAATAACAGAATGTGTGATACAGGTATTTCTGATAAAAATGATAAAAAGTAAATTTTGAAATAAGCAAGAGAATAGAGAAAGTTGCATGAATATAACACATTTATTGCATTTGCGGTTATGCATTTTACATCATCTGGATTGGTCTGATGTTCCCTTATCAGCTGGGTGAAATTATAAAAAAAAAAAAACGCATGTACTAACTAAAATAGACATATCAAGTAAATATTTGCTACATGTTTTAAGTGAATAGAGTGAAGAAAATACTAAAATATTTTCTAGGTTACCTTAAAGTACTTGCTCTTGTTTTATTTGTTGGTGCTAGTATTTATTCTTAACACTAGTTTGCTCTTTTGGTCATACCTATGCTTTCAAAATTAAGATAGCATTTATTACATGAATACCAACTGTTGGGGTGTAAATCCACAAAGGATCGGTTGCTGGGAATAAAGAAATCTGCTGCAACAATTGACATAATCACCATATTCTCTTAGCTATCTTGTGGGTGAAGGTGTGTTCAAATCACCTTGCTTTATTGGAATTTATTTGATCAATATTTTCTGTGTTCTTCTGTTCTAGAAATATTTGGAAAAGCTAACCATTGATTTGTTTTCTGTGCAAACATTTGAATTCTTAAAATCTGTAGTACAAACAATCCTGAAATCTTTGGGCAGTTTATTTGCATAACCAGTGTTGCTTATTTTTAGCTCAAATAGGTTTTCTAATACAAATAAATAAAAGCACTATTACCTGTATTATAACAATAAATCGTGACCCCTACTGGGCCAACGATTGCCAACCCGACTGTGTAAGTGTAAGAATAGAAGAAAATAGTTAAATAATCAATGCTTCCATCAAACTGAGTAATGCTTGAAATCTGGTAGGGCTTAGATTTCTTTCTCTCTAGCGATTTTGCTTCTAAATGTGTGTTTGAGCTACCAATTTAGCAGAAACAAATACTCCTAGTCTGCAGTTAATCTCAGCCTCATTGTTTACTTCAGATTTAAAACATAATGAAGGCATTATCAAGAAATTGACTAGTTAGATCTTTGATGTTCCAGCTGATCATGGTTCTCCAGAGACAAGTCATCTGGCAATGATCAAATGAGGCTAAGTAAAATATTTTTTTCTGATGGAATGTCAAAATTCATTATACTGGTCGCCAATCTAGAAAGTGAGTGACATTTCGTATGGAGAGAGAGGCGACGTTGCCGCTTATTGCTGCCACATGGAGAGCGCAATAGGATTATGCATGTGAAGGTGATTCAGTTGCGACTGTAATGGGTATTTATTATTAATTATTTATAATACTGTACAAAAAGACAATAGAAAAGTCGTGGATCTACATGCAAATGCTAGAACATGCTAAAACACGTCAATGTAAAGCCCATCGTAACATAAGAGGCATACCTGTGACATTTTGATGCTTATTGAAGTGGGAAAATGATGCCTACATACTTTTTTCTGATAGTTTCTAATTTAGACCCCAATGCCTGACTTTCTTCTTTAAAATACTTTTCTTTCCCAATCTTAACCACAGTACCAAATATAGTTATATTTGGTTCCCGAGCATGTTCAGGTTTTCACTTGTCACTATTTTTAGACATAATTAAAAATTAATTAAAACACAATTGCAAATGATCATAACACACGCACATATACACGAACTCACACACACACATAAACCAAGGGAAATTGTTACAAAATATAAAGGAACTTGCCAGTACAGGATCTCTGTTGTAACCTTACATAAAATAACAACAACATATACCTGAAGGCATTCTGTTTACACAGTGTTATCAGAAGAGAAACAAAAACCAAGGTATTGTGTTTATTACAGTGTTTGCGTAACTTGCTCGCCCGCAGTTCATGCTAAGCATATGTCAGAATATTGGCAACCAAGGTTTAGGGTCTTACTTTGTCTTGGAAACGTCTCGACTCTAATTGGTCCTTCTAATGGTTACTATGACAATTGTTATGACGTACTCATCCCCTTCCATTTATTTGAAGCTTTTTACCATTTACAATTCCTTTCTTGGAAATGTTGAAAACAATGTTATTATAATAAATTTAAAGGGAGTCGATTAATGACACTAAACAACACTTTTAAAACATGTTTCAGAGACTTTGCCTCCATCCTCAACCGGCTCCCATTGGTGCAGTTGACGATACTTTGTCATAGGTATCTTCTGGTGGCGGTTCAAGGAACTTGCTGAACAAATCTTTCTGGGTGATGTCGAAATTGAATACTTTGTTCCTATTTTTTGAAATGAAGATTTGTTCCCATGTGGATAGTTCTTCTTTTCCTGATGTATGTTTTAGTAGTTTTGGTCTGGAATTATGTTGTGGTTTTTTTCCCAAAAAATGCGTGCAACTGCTGATTTTTCTAATTGTTTATATTTTATGTTTCTAAAGTGTTCCTTTGGTCTTGTTTCTAAATTTCTTTTGGTTTTTCCAATATAAATTTGACTACAGTGACTGCATTCAATTTGATATATACCAGATTTTTTGTTAGATGGAATGGCATCTTTGCTGTTTGAGCAAATTAGGTTTTTTAAGGAGAAATGGTTGACTGGTGCTAGTTTAATGTTTTGTGTTTTGAAGACTTTTTTGAATTTACCAAAGGCCCATGGATGGTAAGTGAATTTTTTGAAAATCATTAGTTTCTGTAGCTGAGAGGGTTGTGGTTTCCTTTATTAGCTTCTTTTTTACTAAGTCATTTTTTTGTGCTATTTCAATAATTTTATTGTATTCTGTTTTGTATTCTTCTGCTGTGAGAGGGATGTTGACCAGTCTTTGTGCTAAACTATTGAAGATTGCCTGTTTGTGGGATCTTGGGTTGTAGCCATTAGCTTTTATGTAGTTGTCTGTGTTGGTTTTCTGTAAATGCCAAAGTTAAGTCTGTTTTTGTTTCTCATTTTTAGATAAAAAAATGGTAAATACTCGTCTTTTTCTATTTCTGCAGTGAACTTGATGCTTTTTTCTTGAATATCTAAAAGTTTTAGTGCATCACTGATGTGTTGTTTTGGTACTATTGCAAAGATGTCATCTACATATCTTTGCCAGAGTTTGAACATCCAAGGGAAACCTTTGGTGATCCTTATTTCTAATGCACTCATGTACAGATCAGCCAGGAAGGGTGATAGGGGGTTGCCCATTGCTAAACCTGAATTTTGGTGGAAATATTTTGTTTGAAACTGGAAGAAATTTTGTTCTATGCATAATTTGGTTAGTTAGTAAGTGTTGTTTAGTGTCATTAATCGACTTCCTTTAAATTTAATAAATAAGTTTTTCCATTTGTTTACTGTCAATCACATTCTAGTTTGGCGACCAGTATAAATGTGTTTTAAATTTATTTATTTAAACATTTTCCCAGATGTTTAATTCTTGATTCAAGTGAACTGATTTTTGTAGTTGGGTTTTATGTTGTGGTTATGATCCCAGAAATGTGCTGCTACTGTGGATTTATCTGTTCCTTGTTTGCTTGATGTTTCTAAAGTGTTATTTTAATCTGGTTCCAATGTTACATTTCATCTTATATTTTACTGCAGTATGAGCAATTAATTTTATAAATGAAAGAACATCTGTGGTATGTGAAGTACTACAGTGTCTCAGTCAACTCATATGATTTTAATTAAAACAGTCTCAGGAAATTTGTGCTAAACCTTGTGTTCACTTGCTGGATTAAATTATGTTTCTTGTAACAGGTACAATAAGTGAATAGGAACAATACTTTTGTGTGTTTGTTTCAAAAAAAAAAAATTGTTCTGTACTTAGTCATTTGTTACCGGTTTTTAGGCACCTCTATGAATTACTACTAGAACTATCAATTTCAACATGATTTTAAAAAAGTATATTGTTTACTAGAAGATGCAAGATATTGCAGATTAGCAATATAAACATAAGTAAATTAATGTATTTAAGTGTTCAAATAATTAGCAAATAGTCAAATTTTTAATGCACTTACATTCATTTAAAAATGTATTTAGCTCCCTGGTGTAGTTGGCATAAATAAAAGGTCCCTCTCTTTTACAACTTTTGACAATGAAAAAATCCCATTAATTTTTTGGGCTAGTCTGTAGTCTTCAACCAAGGAAGATGGTTCTGAACAATGTAGCTGCTGTTTAAGAAGTTTGATGCTGTTTGGGATTTCTCCAATGTGTTTTTTATTTCAG
Source organism: Mantis religiosa (assembly GCA_030765055.1). Lineage (NCBI taxonomy): Eukaryota > Metazoa > Arthropoda > Insecta > Mantodea > Mantidae > Mantis > Mantis religiosa. The sequence goes on from CM060959.1 coordinate 31,613,393, forward strand.
TTTGCAGAGTTTTACCAACATAAACTTTGTTATAGTCCTCACAATTTACTTGGCACACTAACAAAGTAAATTGTATAGAGCTTTGAAAGTTTCATTCTTCTGGCACTATGGCAACAATGTCCAAAGCAGTATTGCTTTATTTAAAGAGACCAGCCAAAAGAATTAAAAAATATAGGAAAAATGTTTTTATAAATAGCTCTTTTGTTGTTGAATTTTGGAAACTCCAAAATTGAGGGACTTAATTGGATACTCTTATCACCGGCTCAATAATTGCAGGAGAGGATGTGTTGAAGTATAGCTGCAGGATAAAAACCCTGAAAACAAGTTTCTAGTATATTGGAATGTTAGTGAAATTTAATTTGCAAAAGCTTAATTCATTTTGGTAATAACCAGCTTAAGTTTTTATTTCACTTAAGAAATTGCTGAATGCCTTAAGATGGCACTATGAGTGTCTTATTTTAATTTGAATACTACTAGAACTTCTTGATTTTGTTTCATATTATAGTGTCTTAAGATTGAACTCTAGTCATTGTAAAACAAACAAAAATGAGTACTCAATACGGTTGCCTTGGAAACGAGCTTGTTTAATGGATGTTTTTCCACTGTGTGCTGTTTCCATGGTAATTGATAGGGAGTTGTTTTCACTTGCAGCATAATGGGGTCTGTTTCTGGGAAGAAATTTGATTAAACAGGTATAACTCAGTTTTATTTTGAAAACTTATTGCAGCAGATCTATCAATTTGGAAAGTGGTCTTGTATTAATAGCAGTTTTGATGTAGTAACATGCACTTTAGAGATTTATATGTACTTAAGATTTAAACATGTAAAATAACACATTTGTAAAGATATTCTATACTCTGTAGGGACTAGAAAGAACAAATTATGTGTGAAGTACTTGGTGTAATGTTTTAACTTGGGAGAGCTAGTACTTGCACCCTAGCATGACAGTAAACCTTTAAATGAGCCACAAAAAATAGTGCACCAATATTGGAAGAGAATTTAATGCAAAATATGCTTCTAGAATGTAGTTGTAAAGTTGTCCTTCAAAGCAATTAGCATATTATTATTATTATTATTATTATTATTATTATTATTATTATTATTATTATTATTATTATTATTATTATTATTATTATTCAATTATCACCAAAGTGCTTGATGTGATTTCTTAGTTATGAGTTCAACAATATTGTAATGAAAGAAAAGTTGGACATAGTATAAAAATTCAATTTATTCTTAAAGTAAGGGCTTTAACATCGTTTACGGACAAGTTTTTTTATTATTAAATTATAGATGAGTCATATTTATTACACATCAGCTTCACTTACGCACCTATATTGAGTACATGTTTTGTGAACCATCGTTTGCATCATAGACTCTAATGTGACTAAAGCTTGATCTAGTGGTGTGGGTAGTTTTGAAGTTGCTGCTGCCATCTGTTGATTTTGTGATGGATTTAAATGTGTGGTTGTCTTCTGGCAGGATTTCGAAGTTCATTAGTTGGTTTTTATGTTTTTCTATGTATATTCTCTCCTGTATGATGAGTTCACTATGTTTTTGTATGCATTTTTGTAATTTGGTGCTATCTTCAATTTCATGATTTTCAGACCAGAAATGAGCTGCTATTGCGGACTTATCAATATTTTTGTATCTTAAGTGCCTGAAGTGTTCTTTCTTTCTAGTGCCTGTTTCTTTTTGTCCTCCCTATTTAAAATTTTTCACAGTCTTTACACTTAATCTTGTAAATGCCTGACTTTTCCTCTGGTTTTATCTTATCAGTATTATTACTGTGAAGTAGGTTTTTAATGTTGTAATTGTTTTTTGGTGCCAATGTTATATTGTATTTCTTGAATATTTTTTGGAACTTTTTTGTGAGCCAGGGGTGGTAGGTAAATTTAGCAAATATAATTTCTTGTTTCATTGGTCAAAGAGCTGTGATCTGTTTTAATCTTTTTTGAAGTTTGCATGATTTTATTTTTTTATCTACAAGGCTTTTTTTACGTATTCATTTTTAATTGCAGTTTTTAAGATTTGGTGGTATTCTTTTTGATATTCTTGCTGGCTGAAGGGTAGATTTACTAATCTGTGTGTGACTGTTGATGGTGGCATGTTTGTATGGAATTGGGTTGAAACTATTTGCTTTGATGTAATTATCTTTGTGTGTTGCTTTTCTATGAATACCAAATTCCAGTTTTTCATTGTTTTTTGTGATTTTAAGGTCCCAAAAAGGTATAGTACAGTCCTCTTCAGTTTCTACTGTGAATTGTAGATTGGGTTCTTGAAGGTTGAGTAGTTTAAAAGCATCATCTATTTGCAGTGTACTATTGCAAAGATGTCGTCTACGTATCTGTACCATGTTTTAAAAATATGAGGGAAAGCTTTAGTTATGTTTCGAAAAAGCTCATGTATAAATTGGCCAAAAATGGTGATAGCGGGCTTCCCATAGCCAGTCCTGAAATTTGTTTGTAATACTTTCCATTGATTGTTTTTGATAAAATATTAAGAGTGCTGTAATAAACAGAACATTTCCTTATTAGTTTTTCATAATCAGAGTTACATTACATTGGTAAGTTTCACAATAAATTGAGATATTTAACTTTTCCTCATTATGGGTATACATATTCTTAAATGTTTTCATACAAAAATTGGAAAAGTATTGTCTTGAACATAAGCATGCTGTAAGCATCAGCTTTTTTATGTTTTTAGCTCTTTGATTTGTTTCCTGTAATGAGAATAAAATTATGATTTTCTTAGCTAACACATTGAAAAGATTCTCACATAAAATTAATGCATAAATATTCCTTCCCTTTCTGTAAGTAAAGCTCTTGGATATTCTTTGTTTTTTGTGAACTATCCATATTTACTTTCGTTAATTGAAAAATGATATGGCAAATATAACTATGCATCAGTAAGCAAGAAAATCTTGAGGAATATTTTCATATTACTGCAATCATATATGCATTAGAGAAATATGTTTATTTGCCCCGATACAGGTTTCATATTAAGTTCTTCGCGCAAAAAGGATTTACGGTAGAAGTTTTCAGTCAGAATTCCTAATTCGCTAAGTCTTATAAACCTATCTCCAAGGAAGGAGAACATTTACAGTTTAGAATTTAGATTATTCTACAATGCATGTTAGATCTGCATGCACCTTTAGTATATTTTTCAGGACTAAGCAAAAAAATTCAGTGGTTAGGAATAAAATTAATTGTATGGCCATGTATCCGCCTATTACTTTCTTTTATCACAGTCCCAAACTTTTGCATAGCTCAGTTGCAAAGCTCACTTGAAGGCAAATGCATATTTATTTCTTCCACAGTTACATCAACTACACTGAATGCAAAAAGTTTGTACACTTGTAATTATACATTCATTCTGTGTTATAATCCACCAGTAAGGTAAAAATTATAGAGCTTAAGCAATGTAATTATGCACAAAATATGAATATTAAAAAGTTATATATATCTCTTTTGAGTTTCTAATAAATTAAATGTGATACAAATTAATACAGGTAGTCTATGCAACAAGGCAAATAATTGATTGTGCTCCTGGAGATATATTACTAAATGTAGAGTTCAAAGAATTTCATTCAGTTGTTTGTACTTATCCAGTAGTAAAAAAGCATTCCATAACTGGTCACTGCCACTGGATGCTCAGTGCAATCAAAATGGGGAGGAAGTTCAGAGAAATATGAGGGCAAATCAAAAGTCTTTGCCCCTATTTTTTTCGGCCAAATTATTAATGTAAAACAAAAATCACCATATGTATTCAAAGTAGTGGGTTGTTCATGGGCCAGTTCTCATAGTTTCCAGCTGTTGCTGGAAACTCTGGCTGCTGTCAGTACATTCAAAATGGCAGGTGTGCTTAATATGTCCACGGCTTATGAGCAACAAAGTGTGATCCACTTTCTATGGAGTAAAGGGTGAGCGCCCTTGAGATCTACAGGAAAATGCAGCCAACTTATGTGGAAAGGTGTCTTGCTTTGAGAAATTTAAGATGGTGTTCTGAGTTTGAAAATGGCCGTGAAAACCTGCATGACAATGAGCATGCATTGACAGTCAGGACAACAGTGCAACAGTGGTTCCATTGTCAGATGGCCAACTTCTACTGCAGCAGCACTGCATAATTAGTGCTGTGATGGGACAAATGTCTGAACCAGCATGGGGACTATCTGGGGAAAATAGTGAAAGGTGCAAGTATTAATATCTGCATGTTAGTTGACTGTATGTATCATATTTTACCAGAAAAAAAATAGGAGCAAGGACTTTTTGATTTCCCCTCGTAGATCTAGGGACAAGAAACATAATTATGTTGCATAATCAGTACAAATCATAGATATGGACCATAAATTGTTGGTTAAAGTAGTCCAAGAAAGAGAAGTCTTACAATTTTGAGCAAGAAGAGTAAATGAAAAATTCACAGGGAAATAAAAAAAACCTGAAAATTAGGGCAGTGAAGTTGGCAACAAATGGCCTAAAAATATGTCTGCACAGTGTGTAATAGTACTGTCACAGAAGGGGATTATTGTGGTTGACTGCCATAGAAAATGTTTTAGATGGTGGGTAGTGATAGAACAGTACAAATCTGGATCCACAAAATCTGTTGCCTTCAGTAAAACATGAAGGTGGTTCAGTGTTTGTTTGAAGCTTCAGGAGTAGGCCAGCTACACTTCTTGTAGGAAAAATGGACTATAAACTCTATGAGTATTTTAAAAGATCATGTTAGTGCTCAAAATGAAGTATGTTAGGATCCTAAACATATTGCTATGTTAGATTATGGCTGCTCTATAACACAGAAAGCATCTTCATAGAACTGAATTTTCCGACATTAACCTTATAGAGCGCTTATGGTCTGCATTAAACATAATATTGTATTAATATAGCTGTCATTTCCCAGGATCATATCAGTATTGGCAGTGTGCCAAAATTTTTCCTCCCATATTTCTTTAACTTGCTAATAAATGCACAGACATCAATGCGCAGCAGTAACCAGGATTACCCAACAAAATATTGATTTATGAAAATTTTTGTTAAAATTTATTTAAATAAGAGCTGTATGATAACTTTGTGCATAAGAAAGAAACAATTTTATTTACGTGTAACAAATTAAAGTCAAATTCTTATATTCATTTCTTTTGTTATTTAGAAATACATAAAATATATACACCAATGCTTTTTATTGTGTCTTTTCATTTTGCTTACCCCATTTCTAATCCATAGTCCTGTTTGATACAATTTCCACTGTATACAAACATTTTTTGCGCTCACTGTACATATTAGCTTTATGTAACATACAATATTCACTTTTATTTACCTGTTTGCTCATGTACTATATTTGATATTAAATTAAAGGTTTTAAACAAGAGAATGAAGTGACCAGAAATAAATTGATATTTGCCGTCCTCTAGCTTATATATTCTTATTTGAAAGAGATATGAACATCCAATTGTGCGTTTGTTTTTAATTTCTGATACATGTTATCTGCTTGAGCAATTTAGAACAATCTGCAACAATTTAGAATTGTTGGTATCACACTAGTATGTTAATTGTATGCAGTCTGATGTTTTGTTAAAGTGCATGATATAGTTATTTGTATCCACATGCATCAACTTAGTTTATTTTTCACTGCTTCAAATTGTCTGCAGCAAATTGCTACATTACTTCTACTTCAACTTTGCTTTTTGAATTGTGTTTTTCCTGTATGGAGGGCTGGGCTTTTGTTTTAGTTTCTCAGAAGTTGGATAACTTGTAGGGTAAATTTTTCCTCCTTTAATTACATTCAAATTAACAGCAGTTAATAGAGAATATATAAATGTATAAATTGTCTTAGAGTAACTTGAGTAATTCTGTTTAATTAGTGTAGTATTAGGATTTAAAATAAAAGATGCAAAATGTTTGGAGGCAGTTGAGATATTGGAAACAAATTAAGATGTTTTATATCAAGTAGGTTGTAGTTCACTTTCTTAGGGAAGAGCATCAGTGGTCTTTTCTTGCATTTCGGTGCATTATAACGGAGAGAAAAGTTTACTTCAGCATCCATGTATACCACGTATTGAACAATGAAGTAAAAAACATTGGTTGAAAACAAAAATCTTATGAAATAGTTTATCTTTAAATTATAGACACACTGCACTCTACATGAAGGCTAGATTGTGTATACCTGCCAACCTCAATAACAGTTGACTTTCATGAGGTAATTTAATGTACAAATATGAAGCTGCTGCTATTTTTTTATTTGCTTTTATTATTTTGTTATTCATTTGAACCTCATATCTATTTCCAGTACAAAGGCTAGCATTGTATTGAATCTGTTGTATAGCTGAACTGATGAATTTACATATGCTTTATGGGTTTGAAGACATTTGAGGTAGACTATTAAGGCATTAAGATTACATTTCCTTAGTTGGTTTATCTGCTCCAACGTACCTGTACTATCATTGATTTTGTGTATTAGTGAATATATATTAAATATATTTTGCTGTATTATTCAGGACATTTAGGAATACACTGGTTTGGTGGTGCTGTTATCGCGTCCACATTTCAGCCTGTACTCGTTATATACAACAGGGTTAATTGCCACTTTGACTACAAGTAAACAATGGTCAGCATATTTCCTGAGTAGTAATGCCGTTACTGTTAGTTTGACCATACCTTTTGTCACATACATTGTAACAGGAGAGTCAATGAACTAAGAATGGTATGCACTATGTTTTCCACTGGATATGTGGATACATGAATCTGCACTGCTGCTGTAAACACGTTCATATTTCTAATATGGTTTTCCTTGCTCTAATAGTGCAGAATTGAGTTGAGTGATACTCAGTTCAGTTCTTACAGGTTTTTTATTTTGTCCTGTACTTAGTCACAAAGTATGACTCACTGTACATTTTCTGCACAGTAGGTGTTTGATTCATATGTGATAACTCAGCTCGTCAAGTGAAGGTACAATTTACATAAAGATTTCCGGGTGCAAAAGTTACATGCCGGACAATAGATTTAAGCCCACAGGAAGTGTTCAGGCTGAGAACCCTAAGACAGTGTAAGGTTCTTACTGAGAAAAACATTTCATGACATTGGTCATTGTTTGGAGACTACCTCCCAAAAATTGCTTAGGTGTCTCACAACAGGCTAACATTTCTTATGGCTTTGTGCAAAGAGCTATTAAATTGTTGAACTTGAAACCATATTAAGTAGCTGTGGGCCATGCTCTTCAAGCAAGTGATCCTGTAATTAGATGCACATTTTGTGTGGATCTCATTAGAATGTACAGTAGCAAAATAGAGCAATATTTAATATTTTTCACGGAGGAAGCTTGCATCCTCTTTTATGGATGTATGTACACACAGTAATCATTATTGCATCTCTTGACAGTAATTGATGGAAATTAATTATTCCTTCACACTAGCTGTGTATAGGCTAAGGTTTTTTGAATAGATGAAGAGTCAAACTAAAAAATTCAATGCCATGGCCGGGATTTGAACCACAGATCTCCTGGTTTCCTTCCAGTGTGAAGGAATGATTAACTTCCAACAATTAACTTAAATAATAAGAGTTCAATGATGAAGCCTGGGACTCCAGTACTTACAATAGTAAGTTGCTACAAATGGTGTATCTCGAATATGAGAGCCCCTAGTGGTTTACCAGGAAAATGAGTCAATTGGAGAATTTAATGTCATGATGGCACATTGGCTTTGGTAGCTCAATGGGTAAGACCGACTGGACAGAAACCAGGAGATCCGTGGTTCAAATCCCAGCCATGGCATTGAATTTTTCAGTTTGACTCTATTTAATATCATTTATGAAGTACCTTTATGATAAAATTAGTGTGTGGTGCTCTGAGTAGAGAAAGAATGTACCACTATTTTTTGAGTCAACCGTTGATGCCCATGCATATGTGAATACAATTTTGTGCCTTTTTTTAGCGTTAATAGAAAGGGAGCATGATTTTGCCTTTTTCAATAAGAGACTGCAATGGCTCATTGGCCAATATTTCAATGAGAACAGTTACAGTGTGTTTTAAGACAGAATTATTAATAGAGATTTGTGGATGTCTCAGTCTTCTTAACCAAACCCCTTTTAATTTCTATCTCAGGGGAGCTTAAAACATAAGGTGGAATAATTAAAATGAAATACCAGCATTTCTCAATGAGAACTATGACTAGTGATGGATAGTTTCCTAAAGAGGTACCAGAAGTATATGGACATTATCAGTGATCATTTTCAGCATCTCATTTCATAAAGTTGGTAAGAAAGGACTTTAAAAGTTTTAAAAATATTGTATGGTTGCATCTTTGCCATTCAGATTGTGACAGTGAGTACTGATGATGCTGACACGGAAAGCGCCATATGGGTAACCTTATTTCATTGACTCTCCCAGTTCATAAACATTCATTTGCTGTTCATAGAAGTGCAATTGCCATGGATCAACAAGAAGTGAAATATTCTGAAATCCATGACAGTCCATTAAAATCAGTATTATGTACAATGCAGTATACACTATAATGGTATAAATCTTAATTCCCTTATTTGAGCTTTTAGGATCTCTCTTAATGCTTTATTGCCAATTGACAGTCTTTAATTCTTTGATATAGATTGCTTACATTCAACTTGTTTTAACAATTTGGTATAAAATAATATAACTTAAAGTTACACTGCATCTTAAAGTATTGCAGTTTTCTGAACCAACTTAAATGTATTTGTTTTGTATAGCTTAGGTTTATTGCAATGACTACGTACTTTTTGCCATTTTTGGCTCTGCTGAAGGGGATTTTTTTTTAAAAAAAGAAGTATATGAAATTTTTCTAGAGGTAAATACTTACCTGGTAAAATCTTTCTGATAATCTATAAAGGAGTATTACACTAGGCATCATTTATGCAACTACTATTTCTTATAAAGAAAAAAAAAAAGGAAATGAAAAAAATACCTAATTATTGGTAACATCTTAGGAATTTCAGGGCTTTCAGATTTTAACACTCTCGTATATTAGTTTTAGTCTAACAAAGATTTTTCTGATAGCTGTATAATCTTAAGCATGAATAAATATAACAAAAATTGGTTTTGTTTCCTTTAATATGGCTGAAGAAAATAGAAATATTTTGGTGATTATAAGTGTTGACTAATTTAAGCAAGAGGAATAAACAAATGTAAACTGGATAATGCAAGACCACAGAAAGAAACTGTATTCATGTAGCATGCCTAATTTTTATGTTCTTGGATAAAAAGTTAAGGCTTAATTTTTTTTTTGGCCTTTTGGTGCAGTTAATTTTGTGTTTGTATTTCACTTTGAACATTTTTGAAGTTTCTGAAGTTTTCATACATTTGAAGTTCTTATATTTTGCATAGGAGTTACTTAAAGTAACATTTTCTGTAACAGCTTTATTAGCAAATTAAGTGCAAAAGTTTTCTCATGTTCTGAATTTTGAGTACTTAAACATATATAAGATGTCTAGTCACAAGGCATCGTGGAGCCTAAATACAGTATATGAAATGCACATAAAGTATATGTAGCAAAAATAAATTTTGTTTGTATAAAATGGAGAAAGGAACTTTTGAAGGCATAAATATTATAATTTATATCTGTATATTTCCAGCTATGTATTTTGAGCCAAAGAAGAATGATGTTCTTAGAACTTGAAACATTTCTAATTATCTGTTGACTAAGAAACTGCTCTTTGTTTTGAATAGCTAAAGTTAAAAGGCATTGTTGGTTTCATTACCAGTTCACAATACAAGATTATCACATAAGTGGAAGGCAGCATTTTTCAAGATTTATTAGAAGACAGTAGGCGTGAGCTACCTTCTTTGTCATTGCTAAGGTAAGAGTGCTCATACATATATATATTTTTTAAAGTGAAAGACATGTATGTTCATATTTTATGATTTGAGAAATATGTTTTAAAGCTTTTATCATAGAATACATCAACAGCTAGAAAACTGTTAAATTTTTATTTTAAAATTTGCATGCTCAAGATAAACTAAGTATAGACGTTTTTGAAGAGAAAATAACCTAATTCTGATTTAGCTGGTAAAAGGTATTAATCACTAAATATCTGATTTTTATTAGTAATTAAGCAGAGTTTTGTTGAGTGGGATGTAAGTACAGACAGAACTTGAGGAAGCTTGGTATTTGAGGACCATGTTTTTTAGCATAATCATGGTTTTTGAGCATTCTTCCATTCTTTTGAGTAACAGTCATTGTGTATCTAGAAACATATTGAGAAGAAAGTTTTTTTTTTTTTTATTTTTCCTTCATCTATTAAAGAGGAACTAAAACTTTTTACTTAAATCTTGAATAAAATTCTTTGATTTATGCTGAATATAGAGATGTAAATCATTTCTATGTCCACTCAGTCTCATTCTGGGAACAATTTACTTATGTAATAAGCTTCTATTTTTCAAATTGGAAGAAATCTTTTTTTTTTTTTATTTGTTCCATTTATACCCCGCCTTGAACTACAATGGTCATATCGGCGGCTGTTCTCCTTTGGAACACGTTGAGGGTGTTAACTCGTAAACGTTAGGTTTTAATCATTAGATCACACACACAATCACACTCCCATTCATACTTCCAGACTCTGGGGAAGATGAGGAATTATCTTGGTTGGAGAAAAATCCCCACCCCCCACTGCCGGGAATCGAACCCGGGACCCCTAGCACGGCAGGTGCTCTACCGACTGAGCTACGGGGCCAGCCTGGAAGAAATCTGGTCTGCAGCGAATAAGATGCGTTTGCATTCTCAGCATTGCCACCTTGTTAACCCCACTCTTTTCATATTTCCTTCTCTCTTGCACACTATCCTAGAGCATGCAAGTTTCCTTGACACGACATAAGGGAACCCCAATTGAATTTTTCCAAACATTTATAATACTGCAGTTGTAAAAAAACAAAATTTGAACAAAGATTTTCACATTTTTATGTTTTAAATGATGTAATTATAATTACAACTTATGAATTACCAGTTTTTCTTATCCAATGGAACTGCCATGGGCTCATCTATATAGCTGCAAATGTCAGGTCAAGAGACAGGTCGAGACAATTCATTGTCCCTACCTTCACCTGAGTTTTGCAAATTTGATAGACTCCTAAGTTTTGTCACATGCTGTTTCTATCCAAAAGTCGTCTTTTAGTTTCTCTGCATGGCTCATGAAGTTTTACCAGTTTCTTGTGTTACCTTGTCATTTTCTTTGTGAATTATTCGTTCATCAGTCAGTTTAAAAGTGTCATTTCTGTTTGCAATTTATCCCACACTAACTCCTTTGGATTATATTTGCAGTGGTAAGGCAGCAGGATTGTGTCCCAATTGCAAGTTGATCCAGCTGATACACTTTTCCCTGGTTTCTAAATGGTAGAATAACTGAATAATACTGCTCTGAACTTTATAGGGTAAATAAACACCATCCCTGATTGCAAAGCAATCATAAATATGTTATGTCTCATGTTCTGCAGAAATAGCATTCTACAGGCTAACAGGATGTGAACTGTTTGCTCTTTCTGCTCTTGGCTTTTTCGGAGTAATTCATTTAGCACTTCATGTCTATAGTTCACATTTCAGTGCTTGAATAATTACAGATATGTGTACACATTCGTACCAACAATAATGATGGTCATTACAATGCTTAAATTGTGAATGTGTCATATTGGTATCTTATCAGTTTGTATTATGAAAAGTATTTGAGCTAAAAATAAGGTTTTTTTATGGTTGATATAAACATTACTCACTACCATCCTGAAGGATCACATTTTGCAAAATCTGAATTGGTGTCTCAGTGCAAATAGTATTTATTAGAGAAGGATTCACTTGGCTCTTGTCACACCACACTTAAGGGAAATGCAATGTGATAACCCCAAAGTACTCTGATTGACCTGGTAGTGTTCAAGAATCAAAATCTTTCCATTTTAAAGTACAGTATTATTTGCTTACGATATTTAATAGACTCTACAACTTAATGGGCTGAAAGTTTTGATCTTCTCTGCAGTAATACTCCACTCTAGTAATAAAGTCTTTAGGGGAAGGCTGCACCTTTACTGTAAGCAAACGGATACTCGAAAAGACAAATAAAAAACCTAAACAAGAAAGGAAGAAGAAAAAGACAAAACCATAGCATGGTTGCCTTACGTAAAAGGAATGATTGACAAAATAACAAAAATATTATTGAGATACAATATCAAAACTAGATACAAACCCACCAAGAAACTTAAGTCATATTTACGCCCAGTCAGAGATAAACAAGATCCTCTGAACAGCGCCGGGGTCTATAAGATTGACTGCGAATGCGGAGCAGCATATGTAGGGCAGACAGGCAGATCAATAAAAATCGGGTGGCAGGAACATAATGAAGTCTACAACTAAATCAACCCGTAAAATCAGCACTAGCTGAACATGCCATATCCATGCAACATCACATTGATTTCGACCAAATTCAGCTACTAGCAATTTACTCATAGAATGGCCAGAGAAAGCATAGAAATATTCAAACTAAAAAATAACAAACCGGGATAATGGAAGACATCTCTAAGCTATTTGGCAAATCTTGCTAAGAGTGTTAGGATTGGCGGACCATCAGCCAATGAGATTGATAGGGCTGGCCCAAGCTTCCACAGCCAAGGTATAAAGCAGCGGACAGCCTCCTAGTCAGCACAGTTCCTGTGGTGCTGTCAAGAAGAGGAGCCCTGAAGAAGCCCTACATAGTAGGACGAAACGTTGGCATCAGCAAACAACCATGACGTGGCCTTCCCCGGAAGACTATTACTACGGACACCGACGGCCGAAGCCTATGCAGTGAATCCTCCACCCTGTTCTTTTATTAGTTCTCCCCAGTTTTTCATTTGCATACTTTTGAGATTTGTGTTTGTCATCTTCCCATTTATTTATTTTTAGGTTCTGTCTCTTGTTTAGATTTAAGAATATTCTGTTCATATATTCTTTTAACATGACATTAAATTATGCGACTGACTCATAATGCCCCAGTAAAACACTAGGATCTCATATGTGAGCTAGACATACTTCTGTGGCGACTTACTATGTTGCAAATAGTTAAATCCCAGGCTTCATACTTCAGACCACTATTAGGTTAGTTGGCTCTGTTTCTGTTCTTTAATCCCACTCATTTAAGTAATATTATTGGCTCTGCTTCACTTTTTTTATACCAGTCATTTTAATATGCTGATGTTTGTGGTTATAAATTGACTGTGTGGAAATAAAGATAATACTTACAGATTTTTGTGCTTGTTTGATGTTAGGAATAAGAATGCAAGCTTGGAATCAGTGGGGTAACCAGGCTGCAGCAGCTGCAGCTGCCGCTGGATATGCAGGATACCCTCCAGCTCCAGCAGCTGTTCCTCCAACAACAGCACCTCCACCTGCTGCGGCTGCAGCATATCCAATGGGCTATCAGTATTATGGAGCTTCTAGCATGCCACCTGCTACCCCAGTAAGTATTCTTTCAGTATTAATTGAACTCTTCAAAATTACTTTGTGAATCAGTGAAGCTGTCCAGGTTTTAAAATCTTCACCTTTTTCTTTTAAGTATAATTTATCTAACTATAGATTTCATGAAATATGAAATGAGTACAGAAATAAGCTTTGGGATGCAAATAATTAAAAGTGCGTGATTATATATTCTTGTTAAAGATTTAGAAAAGGCGTGAATAAGAAATCTTAGCTTATCAGCAGACCCAACATGAATTTTAATCTTCACCCATGAAATGAAGGGCAAGAATATTACTCCTATGCCAGTATGTAACAACCCTGGTTTGGAAATGTCATTATTTCAGTCAACATCAGTTTTGCAGTAAATTTATTTATATGGAGTGTAAACCTGCCTCCTTTATGACATTCAAAGGAGGGTACTATACCATCCATTCAAACCGGAAATCCTACGGATGTAAACAAAAGCAGTGCTTATGTCTGTCAATAACTTAAGCACACACTCTTAATCCTAATATAAATAGTTCCATAATAAATGTATTATGACTTTACAACGATGGAGGTATTTGATATTGCAAAGTTTGCATTCTGTGGGGTTATATTATAACTGAAGATTATGTACCGAATATACCAAACTACAGTTAAAAGCAATCTAATAAAATCCATTGTACAGCAGATTGCATCAGCATTCAGTAGGGATAAACTGCAACCATTGTCTTTGTATTTTGCCTTTGGTTAGTTATCCCATGAGGTGTCCTTAAGAGGAAAATTAGCAGGAAACAATAGGGGTGGCATGTCATTGAAGTAAATTGAGCAATTTTATAATGTAGAAAAAAGTAATAAGACTTTGTTTACGTTGTGATAACTCAATCTATAACCTTATTCCAGTTCTGAGAGATGTATTTTAAAAGAGCACATATTCGAGATGATTGATGTCCCTGTAAAAGTAATTAAAGTTACTAATTTTCTTTATAAACTTCAATTGAAGTTGCGTTATGAAAATCAGTCAGCAAAGAACTTGTAAAGATAGATGGTGGAGTGAAGGCTATGAAATCTTCCTAAAAGTATGAATTAACTTTCGGACAATATCCCATGTTAATATTGCATGTATATGCAATGCTTTTGCTAGTCATAAGCAAACATTTGCTTTCACATGCTGCACCTTGCTTCTCTATGAGGCCTATAAACTCAATAAAACTATAATAGAAGTATTTATAAACAGTGGAGCTTCATCAATCAAAAACTTTTTAAACCAATTCTCGAACTGTATAAACACTTAAGCTCCACTTACTTTTTAAATTAGGACAAGTTTCAAGGACACCGTGTCCCCATCCTCAGCTGATGATGGGGACGCGGTGTCCTTGAAACTTGTCCTAATTTAAAAAGTAAGTGGAGCTTAAGTGTTTATACAGTTCGAGAATTGGTTTAAAAAGTGTTTTTGACTATAAACTCAAGTTGCAATTTTGTTGTGTTTAAATCATGTTGCTCCTGTTGGATAGATGAGGACGTGATAATTTAGCAAGAATGAAATAAAATCAAAGGGAAAAGTATGAGAACGGAGTGTGCTGTAGCCATTCAGAAGCGGAGTAGGAGAAACATGCCTGCTCGAGGCAGTTGGAGAGGAGGAATTATTCCTCCCAACTATTTTTTTTAAGTTACTGATCTGTAATAGGTATACAGTGCTGTGATGTGGCAAAACTTTTCTATGTGTTTAGTCATCATGGTCATGGTCCCATGATGCACTTTTTATATCTTATTTACATTCTATGACTGCAAGATATAAGCATCCCATTTTTATGATAGTATATATTTACAGTTCACATTATGAAGTGTAAAATATGAAGTAAAATTGACAAAATTGTGTATAGCCTAGCAAGTCATACTGTTTCCTTTAATACACGTTTATTACTACAGAGCTAGGAAGAATTTCAGTATGTGTGTTAAAAGTAGTACTATAAGATCTTCAGGAACTTTATAAAACAGTATTACCATTTATATTATATGTAACTTTTGTGTACAGCATTGCATATTTTGCACATTCCAAATTTGATGTCATTGCACAATAAATTTTCTTTGCTAAATGGGAGGGAAGTATTACAGGCTTAATTTTAAGGAATGATTTTCTATGATTTTAAAAATGAGTTAAATCAGCGCCAAAGTCTTGAATGTTTGCTAGAGGCTTTTGGGAACATTGCTCCTTCCCATGACACATTTTTCCAAGGTTTCAAGAATTTAAAAGGGGCCAAACATTGTAGAAAGATGAGAAAAGTGGGCATCCAGCAGTAAGGATGACTGAGGGAAACATCAACTCTACTGAGAAAATGCTTTGCGAAAATAATCATCTAACATTTAAGGAAATTACGGCAGTATTGCAGATTAGTTTGCTGCAGTTTTAGAAATCCTTCATGAATTTCTTTGTGCAAAGATGATCTCACCCCATTGGGTGTCTCTTAATCTGGCAAAGGAACAAAAATATGTCCATTTTGAATGGTCTAGAAAATGCTGACAACATTCAAAGGAGGGTATTATACCGTCCATTCAAACCAGAAATCCCACGGATGTAAACAAAAGCAGTGCTTATGTCTGTCAATAACTTAAGCACACACTCTTAACCCTAATATAAATAGTTCTATAATGTATTATGAAAGTTTGGGGTAGGAAAGGCATAGAACTGCACATTTTATTGCAGTTACAAGAACTCATTGCTAAATTTAATAGCCTACCCAATTGATAAAATATTATAATATATAATTTTAATGCCATCTGCTATTGCACTAACACTGAGACTATCTCGCTTCTGAATTACCAACATGTACATAACTGCTGTTTTCTGCATGTAAGAGAAATGCAGCATTGAGTTCCCCGAGGTTCTATCTGAGCACCAAATAAACTTTGTGTAACTCAGGAAATATAAGTGAAGTCATTTTTAATAAGCTAACATATAGTAAGCTCAGGACAAATCTTTTGATGTGGTCAGTTAAGTGTTTTGAATTCTAATGGCAGAGAAATGTGCATGTCAACTGTTGAAATACAAAAGTGAAACAGTTAAAAAGTGGCATAAAATGTATAATACTTAATGTTTTATAGTATGTGTATATATTATGGTAAGTAGTAGCTGTCACTGTACAAAAATAAACATTAGCATTTCAGTGAAAGGTGTAACCTAAATGTTCAGGCTACATTTTGTAGATGAAACAATATTTAGTAGGTATTATCTGTGTAACGTGCATGTAGTAGGTATGGATAGAAGACCTATTTGGAATGGGTTTTGTAAAACACTATCGCAGAATATGCAAAGATTTTGTTTACAGTGATAGGCACTCTGGTTTGGAAGGGCAGTAGAATGGTTTCTGACATTGATGATAATGATAAAACCTGGATTTATCCGTTTGATCTTGAAGACCAAGTGGGAGTCTATGAAAATCTACCAACTAAAGTGAAGTCGTAGAAGCATCAGCAAGGAAATGGTGGACTCTTTCTTCTAAAGGGCGGTCATGTAGCAGCCGTTGTGCTGCTGGAGGAGCAACAAATGGTGACTGTAAAGCAATACAAAAATTACAACAAAATATAAAAGTTTGTCATAAATTATATTTTATTGTGATGTGGTTATTGGCTAATTGGTACACTGCAGTTTGTCTGCAAAAAGTTTATGCCAAACTTCAAGAGTGGTGGCCATGCACAACACTGCAAAGGGTCCTTCACCATCATGACAATGCGTCTTCACACACAGCCATCATCACCATTAAATTCCTGTAGTCTACCAAGTTGCAGCTTAAGATTCATCCTCCTACAGTCCCAGCATGAGTGGTTTTTTGTTCTTGATGGTAAAACAATTGTATGTGTGGAAAGAGATTTTCAACCTTTGAAGATACTGCTTCCACCAATGAAAAGGAGCTTACAGCAGTTGGAAAAAAAAAGAAAAGAAAGGAAGTGTGGTAAGAGTGCTTCCAGAAGTGGTTTCAGTGAGTGCAGAAGTGTGATGGTTAATACTTTGAGAAAGTACAACAGTCAAAATAATTAAAAAAAATTGTGTATTAATATAATTTTGTGTTGAACTATACTCAATGCTCAAAATCAAAATTCAGCAGTTGAATTTAGCTCAAGATGTTAAGTAGTACCTAACGAAACACGTTCTAGGTAAACACTACCAATATATGGAGCATCGAGTACTACGCAATGTTTGACTCAAAATTATATTAATTTTGTGCTACATTGTATCACAGTCCAGGAATGTTATGGTGTATCTCAACTTTTGCAGCGAACCTTGTATAAGAAGATAACATTTAAACAAAAATGTCAACATTTTAATTTAAAACTCTGTGACTGTGGATAATCATGTCTAAAATTTAAATCCATGATATTTTAGTTTTAAGTTTTACAGTGTTGATGTACGTCTTAGGTGTAAGAACACCTGTTAATGGTGTCAGATGTATTGATTTCCATGTAACCACTGAAGTTACTATAAGACAGGTCTGACACCAATTGAGGCTGGGAGTAAATGCTTCAAAATATTTATTGCTTTAAATAAGTGTAAGTGAAGCTACTTCAGTTCTTATTTTCTCTACTATGTAGTTATAACAAGAGAGGACATATTGTATTGCACCAAAAAATGTGTTACGGACTAATCACTAAAAATATTTTGAGATTCCTTGAATTAAAAAAAATTAGGTATGTGCATGCGTGGGTGAAGTCTAAAAATCATAAAAATGCGAGCAGATTAAACTTGGTATCTAGAGAAAACCAACACAGACACACAATTGCATGAAATCCAATAGCTACAATCCAAGATCACCAAACAGGCAGCTGTCAACAGTTTAACACAAAGACTTTTGAACAGTGTTTGACATATTCAAAAAAGATTTGCAGGAATATAACGTTCAGTTGGATCCAATCAATAAAGATGCCATAAAAAGTATTTGACTTAAAATATATTGCATCAAATAGAAAATCCGGAATCTGTCAAACAGAATGGAATAACTGCAAACAAATGTATGTAAGGAAAACCTGGAGGAATTTAGAAATCAAGGCCAAAGAACATTGTTTTTCTTCTTCGGTAATGTACCCTCCTTTAATGGAGAATTTACACACCGCAGGACCCACAGCTGGAAGCCTGGGCTCAGATCCCTGTTGAGCAGAACCACTTCTGGATCAGGTAGAGAACCTAGGATAGGTAATCTGACCGATGCCTGATATGAAAGTGAAGTAGTAGGCGACATGAAATGAGGGTGAGTTGAATGAAAGGAAGGATGGAGCAATTTCCTGTGCCAAGTTTTCCACCATAAATCCTACATTTGATTCCTTGGGATCAAACCTGATGTTCTTGGATGAGAGTTAAGTGGTTTGATGTTTAGCCACAGCGCACTCATCCAAAGAATATTTCAAATGTATTAAACGTAAACACCTAGGAAAATCAGCAACTGCCATCCATTTTTGGAAAGAAAATCATGATATTAATCTGTAATCAAATCTCCTAAAACACATGAGAAATTGAGAATTGTCAACATGAAACAGATCTTCATTGGGAACAAGAACAGAATATTCAATTTTGATATTCACAATGCACTGTGCATTCTGTGCATTTGGCTCCATGGATTGGGAGTGGGATATCTGCTTTTGATACCACAGCATGTGATAGAATCTTGGCTGGAAGCATTGTGTAGGTAAGTTTCTGAGTATTTTTTGTTATTTTGAGTTTACAAAGGTTGAGTAATTGTTGGACTGGTGGTTCTAGTGATCATTCAAACATTTATTTCATTAAATTTGTTCACTGTTTGGTATAACTTAGTCTGGTTAAAAGTTGTTGAAAAATGCCTTAACGATTTTGTGAAATATTCGTAGTAAACAGATTTTATATGAGCACTTATAAATTTAAGTAGACAATACCAGACGTTCAATGGGATTTGACTATTTCATCTCTTAATCTTATGTTTAGATTTGAAGGAATGATACATAAAGGATATTCTTAAAGTTAGTACTGAACATTTTTTTTTTTTTTGAAAAGTAACAATGCTATTTTCCAAATAAGTAAATCCATGTAATTATGCTTTTTAAGGGACTGTGACCTAAACACACAATAATAGGGCAGGGTTAGGTATTATTGGTTGAAATGTTGTTTTACAGGTAAAAAATATAACATTCTAAAGGTTTAGTTGAGGTACTACTAGTACTAGGAGTGCTAACCTAGCAACAGAAGAGGAAGGTTGTGTTTAACAGAGCTCCAGTAGCTTAGAGAAACAAGAACATACGTACAAATGGGAGTAAATATAGGCTTATATAGAGCCAGTATAGGCCTAATTGGGAGCAGAAAATTAAGAGAAAAGAAAGTGTCTGGAAATCTGGAGGTGATTAAAATGTTAATAATGTCATCCTTATACTATTGGTGATAGCATTGAATCGAATCCAGGACCTATGGAGGGACAATTTGCACTGGAGAAGCTAATTGGAATGATGTAAGGAATGGAAGAACATTTAGGGAACAAAATGAACGCAGCTACGAAGGAAATCAAACAGGAAATCTACAGAATGAATTCAGAAATGGGATCTTCAGAACCAGAATAAACAAGCTGGAGGCAGCATCTAGGAAAATTAACCTTGTGTTCTTGGGAATAGAGGAAAGAAGAGGGATATGGCCAGTTCAAGAAGTAACAAAAGTTTTACAAATGGATTTGGGAATGAAACTTTGGATGGGAAATTGCAGAAGCATATCGCATTGGGAGACGGCGAGGATGAAGGTTATTGCTAGATTTACTACGATGCAAACTGTCTAGGAAGTGAGTCAAACTAAATTATTAAAAGGGACACAGATTTTTATTAACAGGGATTTGTCTGCGAAGCAATGAAGACTCAAGTTCCAACTAATGCAGCAAATGAAAAGGGCCAAAGCAGAGGGTAGGCAAGCACATATATGAAACTTTCAGCTTGGGTATAGACGGAAGACCAGTGTGTGTTAGGGAAAGTGGAATAAGGAACAATCAAGTGATAGAAGAAGAAATGAGTTGGTGAATTTTGAGAATGTCGAACGATATGCCGAGGGACGTGGTGGCAGTGGTCAGTACGAGAGTTGGCTATGCCAAGGAAGTGCCAAGTCAGGTAATAGAATACGTGCAGGCAACACAGGGAAGGCAGAGTGACCAAGGTCAACAACCAGCTGAGCTAGTGGTCACTGTCACTGTATAGAAGAATTCCAGCTGACGGTGAAATGATGCAACAAGCCAGGCAGCTTGCGCTACATGACAGTGAAGAGGACATTGAATCTGTTTGTCAGACAAGCAGTGTCTCAATGCTGTGCGGGAGTTTGTTTGAAATAGAAAGTTTGGTGGTGAATAAACATGTGAACAGAGAGGGAGGAAGGAAAGAGATGGAGAGAGTGGAAAGTGGGAAATCTGGTGTTATCCTTAGAAGTGAAAGAAAGCTAAAGGATTTCAGATTTAAGGCAGGCTCACAAATAGGATGTAACAGGGGGAGAGAGGATTGTAAAGATAATGTTTTGGAATTGCAAGGGTCTCTTAAGAGGTTTGAGTTGGGATACTTTAGAAGTATAATGCAAAACATCCAGATTTTGGCTGTTGTTGAAACATGGGTGGATGCCTCAGTGCAAGTAGATGTGCCAGGTTTCACATTTGTTAGTAAATCAGGAAAGAGAAGGAAGAGAAAGGGAAGAATGTTGGAAGGCATGGGGGCATTTATAAGAAATGACATAATAAGCAAAATTGAAGTGAGAAATTGTAAGGCAGAATAGGTGATGTGGTTATTTGTAAAGGAATGGGAGTTATGGACAGGAATAATGTTGGTTGGTTGATTGCTAATGCTCATGGAGTTGGAGAATTTCCATTTTTCTTCTGGCCTCCCAATAACGTGTGACTAGTGCTGTCAGTTCTCCATCTGTTTTTGTCAGGGCACCACACTGGAGCAGATGATCTCCGTCCATCAGTGAGTTCGGATCCCTACATAGTGTGCAGGTCGGGGATTCAAAAATATTAATCCTGTGTAGAAGAGCGGCCAAACAGTCATGGCCAATAATCAGTCGGAAGATGGCATAGTCTGGGATGGGATTTTTACTTGTAGAATTTTCCATTGCTTGTTGGTACTTTTTTCTTTGCATTCTTCTTTCCAGAATATGTTGATTCTATTGTTTATATGTAGTTTTGATGTGTGGAATGAGGTTTTTTGTTGGCAGCTTTGTTTTATTTGTGTTCCTTGTTTTGCCAAGGAATCTGCTATTTCATTGCCTGTAATTCCACAGTGGGATGGAACCCATTGGAAGTGTATTTCTTTTTTTTAGACCTTGTAGTATTCGTAATGGACTGTAAATTTCAAGTATTCTATTGTTAGGGTACAGTGAGGATAGGGCTTGAAGTGCTGATTTAGAATAATGTATAACCCTCCAAAAAGTTCTGAATTTTACAGTCTCCTTCTACTCCGGGAAGTGGAAAAGGAGATGGAGGAGATTAAGAGTGAATTTCCCTTGGCTGAATTCATGATAGTGGGGGACTTAAATGCAAGAAGTGGTGATTTGCAAGGGAGTAGTTACCCAATGGAGGATGATTTAATAGGATAAAACAATATTTTGTATAGTAAAATTAGCAAAGATGAAGTAATAAATGAGGAAGTGAGTTATGGGAGGCACAGAAATACAAAGTATAAACTTGAAAGAAGCGTAGGGACAGTGAAGCACAAATTAGTACAAAATTGAATCGAGAATATATTGACACATTGCTTCACTCACACTGTTTATTCACAGGACATGTTTCAAGAGCTCTTGCTCCTATCCTCAGCTGATACTCGACTAGTGCAAGTTGTAGTGGTTTCTTCTTTCTCCGTATTGTCAATAGATGGCGTGATGTACTTGTCAAAGATGTCCGGTGGTGTAGTTTCAAAATTCATGACTCTATGACGATTTTTGTTAATGAAGATTTTTTCCCATACGGAAAGGTCTATGGGGTGATTAACGTATTTTATTATAGATGTTTCCAAATTGATGTCATGTCTAGTATTCAAAAAATGAAAAGCCACTGCTTATTTTTCTGTTTCACCATTTTTAATGTTTCTCATATGTTCTTTAGTTCTGATGTTAATATTTCTTTTTGTTTTTCCTATATAAATTTTAGGGCAAGTTTCACATTTGATCTCATAGATTCCTGGTTTTTCTTTGGTAGTGATTGAATTTTTGGGAGGGCCCTTTAACAAATTTCTGATATTAAACCTATTTTGAGGTGCAAAAGTTATGTTGTGTTTTGAGAAGATTTTTTGGAATTTGTTATAGGCTGATGGGTGCTATATCCAACGGTTTCAACCCAAATTTAGTAGACAAAACTGTTAACAGACTCAACAAAGCTAAGAAAATAAAAGAAACCACCACCCT
The DNA here is from genome assembly GCA_030765055.1 of Mantis religiosa. NCBI lineage: Eukaryota > Metazoa > Arthropoda > Insecta > Mantodea > Mantidae > Mantis > Mantis religiosa. The sequence continues at coordinate 31,636,180 of CM060959.1, forward strand.
AGAACCTACAGGAGAAAAAGAGAAAAAACTTTTTAAAAAATTCACCTTCCACCCATCAGCCTATAACAAATTCCAAAAAATCTTCTCAAAACACAACATAACTCTTGCACCTCAAAATAGGTTTAATATCAGGAATTTGTTAAAGGGCCCTCCCAAAAATTCAATCACTACCAAAGAAAAACCAGGAATCTATGAGATCAAATGTGAAACTTGCCCTAAAATTTATATAGGAAAAACAAAAAGAAATATTAACATCAGAACTAAAGAACATATGAGAAACATTAAAAATGGTGAAACAGAAAAATCAGCAGTGGCTTTTCATTTTTTGAATACTAGACATGACATCAATTTGGAAACATCTATAATAAAATACTTTAATCACCCCATAGACCTTTCCGTATGGGAAAAAATCTTCATTAACAAAAATCGTCATAGAGTCATGAATTTTGAAACTCCACCACCGGACATCTTTGACAAGTACATCACGCCATCTATTGACAATACGGAGAAAGAGGAAACCACTACAACTTGCACTAGTCGAGTATCAGCTGAGGATAGGAGCAAGAGCTCTTGAAACATGTCCTGTGAATAAACAGTGTGAGTGAAGCAATGTGTCAATATATTCTCGATTCAATTTTGTACAGAAATACAAGTTGTGCAGATTATATCTATTTGGGTATTAAACTAAGCAGGAAAGGGGACTGGGAATTACAGAAAGTGGGCTCTAGCTAAGGGGAGTTCAGCTCTAGGTTTACTGAGAAAATGCTTATATATAGCACCAATGATGAAGGTATCCTGGTTTGAAAGGCTATACTGTGCCTTAGTAGAGTCTAGGGAGGGATATGGGTGGAAATATGGGGGGTCGAAAAGGGATGGGTGAAAATGGATCTTGTATTAAGAGCATACTGTAAATTTATGCTGGGTGTACCCCAGAACTCAGCAAATGTAGGAGTACTTTTAGAGTAGTGCAAAAGGAATGATGATGGAAAGAGCGGTTAAGTACTAGTTCAGGACACTGCAGTTGCCAGAGGATAGCTTGATTAAGTGTTGTCTCAGTTTTCAAGAAAAGCATCCCAATCAGGGAACCTGGTTGAAAAGAGTAAGAGATCAGTTGGAAAAGGGTAGATTAGGTGATATTGGCTGCATGGACATAATTTAGCATGGGGAGTATGGAAGGTAGTTAGATCTATATTCGAGGATATGGATTGTCAAACTATTTGGGCTGAGATTGAAGAGACTGGTTCTTTTAAGGATGTTTGGAACAGAGTCAAGGTTAGAAAAGTGTTCAGAAATGTGTAATAAAAGGGAAACAGGAGCAATAGCATGGTACAGATTAGGGGTTTGGAAACTGAGAGGTCTGAATGGTAGTGTACTGCAAGGTCACTGATATGTGGGGACAAAGAGGATGGAGGGCATATTATATGGGAATGTAGAGGTACAGATGACTGGAGGAAAAAATTGATTAGGGAGAAGAGGCTGAGAAATAAAAGTATTGCAACCTTAAAGCAAATGTTTTCTGATCAGTCAGATTAGACAATTAGGAGAATTTCTATGGAAGTTGAGATCCAAATAGAAATGGTGAATTGACAGAGTAAGAGTCGACAATGTAAATTTTAGATCATAGGATGTATGAGATAAAAAGGTTGTGAAGGATTGGTAGCATTGGATAAGTGACTGGGGTCAATTTCAGTAGATGTAATCTATGTAATAGCTTGGTACTAAATAAATAAATACTAGTACTAAACATTATTTAAAATTACATACAAATCAATATTTTGGTTTTGTAAAGGTAAAGAGGGTAACATGCACCACTTCATATAAAAATATAAAGTATACAAAATTTTGCATACAAATTTGGAGTTTTCCTCAATCAATTGGAATAATTTGTACTATATTGAAATGACAAAACTGAATTAATGTTATAACTATTATTTATAGGATATGACAGGATATACGCAACAACAGTGGGGCGTGGTACAACAGCAACACTGGCAACAGTGGCAGCAATGGCATCAGCAGTTTCAGCAGTGGCAGCAACAGTATGGCGATAAGGTACATTTTCAACTAGTTACTATATATTTTTTTAAATGTGTCATTTAAGTATTTTATAACAGTAATTGGGTAGTACATTGAAACTGTTATACTGTGACTAAAATGACAATACAAATATATACAAGTATAATAATTTGTAACTTAAAACTTCACTTACCTTATAAGAAATGATAATTCTTATAAATTCTCTGTGATTGCGATTTCCTGTAAACCTATACGCATGAGTTATGTGTATAAGTTTACAGGAAATCGCAATCCCAGAGAATTTATAAGAATTATCATTTCTTATAAGGGAAGTGAAGTTTTAAGTTACAAATTATTATATTTGTTTGCTTCAATATTAATAGCTTCATATTTTACGTATTGACAATACAAAGTTGCAGCAAACTCACTTTGTTTCTAAAAAGCTCAGTGTGAACTTACAATTACTTTCACTTTTTACAAATACACAGAGTAAACATGTCGGTCTATGTTCCTTTATTCTCTCTCTTTTGTTTGTTTGTAATTTAAGTCGTCTCCTCTAAATTGCCTCACATGTACATTTATTTCTGTAACAGTGAGAGACACACTAAAAGCACTAAAAAAAATTTGTGAAAACATTGGTTGGCTCTCAGAAGTTAGCTGTACACTAGAGGCTATGTTCGTGAAAGTATTTGTGCATGGGTGGTTACATTGTCTTCTGTTCTACAAGTATTCTTCAGTTATTTCATGTGAGTTTATCCTTTATTTCATGAAGTATAAGACAATTTGGCTGTATAAATTGCTTTTTTTGCTTCTGGAAATTTTTATGTATAGTAAATTTGTAAGAGTAAATAATCTATATCTTTCTATAAACATATTGTTTTGTTCATAGTACCAGGAGTCCTTAAATTCCATGGCTACTCAGGGAGCTGCCGCAGCACCAGCAGTTCCACCACCACCTGATATGGCTCATCCACCACCACTTCCGCCACCAGATAAGTCTGTTCCCCCACCTCCTCCAGAAGAAAATACTGATACTCAGCAGGACTCGTTCAGGTAGAAAATTATGCTCTTTCAGTGTAGGCTTTTGTTATTAAGTCATATAAAACAATTTTTGTTGTTGTTGTTACTGCATCTTGTAATTTTATGGTTGACTTTGTTAAGTTTGCAAGCTAGTTCTAGTTCCACCACATATATGTATAGCTATTACCTGTTAACTACTTGTGAACCATGAAATATATATATTCATGTACAAAAGGCTTTTATTTGCTGAAAATGTATGTGTATTTAATATTTGGAAATCAGAACTGTCTGAAAATTAATATTCAGTAAATTCTAAATAAATAAATAGTTCAAATAGGTACTATTTATGCAAAATATCAATCTGTAATCTGTCCATGCTGTTATCAACTACCTCCCAAGAAATGCTGTACTCACTGTTAAGATTAAGCAACAGTTATTTTGCCATTAAGCAAAGTTGACTTGCCTAGCCTGAGACTTTAAACTGCTGAGATTTTGTTTCTCTTGCTTTATATATTCTTTGTTTCAGATTTGGAGGTGGAATAGTTGTATTCATGTGAGTGTTTAACAGGATTCCAGTGTAAAAAATATATCCTTCCATTGTTCATTTTCTTTCAGGTACATATAAACAGTGGGAGAGATGCATACAGTATTCTTTAAACTTGCTTATTCTTAAATAGCTTTTGCAAGTGTTGCATTTCTATTCTTAGATTTCAATTTCAGAAAATAAAGTGCTAACCAGTAAAGCTTCATATTTCCAGGAATACCAAAGCAAACTGTTAGAGATTGAGATACTGCTGTAAAATAAAGCTTACTTAATTCTAACTTAAGGGAATCATGCATTTCATCATTAAGAAGAATTCAGTGTCTAACCACCATGTTGGTGCATAAATTTGTTGCTCTAACTTACGTTCTTTCTTTTCATATTTGTTAATCAGTATAAATCCCTTTTGTATTGGAAATAATTTCATAAAGTATTTAGATATCACAGTTTATTACCTCTGGTAAATAACAGAGCTCGAACATGGTTCTTTTTTTTACCAGTTTCCTATTCCATTATCTGTTTCTGTGCAGTATGTATCTTAATATTTTCTCATTCGTTAGTGAATTTTAAAGAATTGCTTTAACAGCATCACAGTTGGTGAGCATATACATCTGTTTAAAATTTACCTGTGTACTTTTTGAGTATGACAGTGATGTGTAAATTGGTTTGAAACTTGAAAGTTCAAATATTTTTCATATATGTGTTATTGCATGACTGGAATTTAAACTTTGTCATTAAAAAAAACAGTTGCATGTGACTTGCAGAAATATATCAAATAAGTTTATTCAGTTCTTAGTTGACAAATTATTTTCACTAAGTATATATAGCTCTGAAATAAAATTATAGGCCAACAGGCATAGTAACTCATGTCCCATTACTTAGCAGACTGAATTTACTCCTGTTGTACTTGATTTAAGATTATGTTGCATTGCATGTTGCTAAAATTAAAAATAAAATGGTGTAGCATACTTCCTGTTCAGTTGTTTGCATTTAGTATTATGCCATAAGGTAATAGAGGTACAATGTATGGAAATAAAAACAGGCAAAATCTGCAATTTCCCTTGTTTATTTTAAATGTGTTTGTAAATAGAAATTTATGCATTATGGAGGCATTCAGCTTATTCAAGATTTCCCTCTTTAACACTGATTAAAAATATTTTAATAATAAAAAATTAAGATACATTCTTGCATAAATAATGGATTATTTAATAAACAGAAGTACAAGCTAGTTACAGTAAAGCAAAGCTAGAGAAAGCAAATATACAAGTATGTTAATTTCTTAAATTGGTGACAAATCCTTTTGCTTATCTTTGTATTATTTTTTAATTAACCCCTTCAGTATAAAACTTACTACCATAGATGGTCAACATGAAAAACCTTAGCGTATGTATGGCTTGTGTGAAGAAATGAATAATTTCCATCAATTAACTAAAAAAAGAGTAATGACCATTATGCAATGAAGCACAAAATTGATATAATTTTGAGTGTAACTAGTACTTGATGCTCCATATATTGCTATTGTTTACCTAGAACACGTTTTGTTAGGACCTTCCTAACCTCATCTACGTCCTCATGAGTCATTAGCTGAATCATAAAAATGCACATGTTTATTACTGATTGTATACATGCAAGGTTCATTTGAATAATTATTATGTTCGATTGAGCTCTCATTTTGTCTGTGTAAATTGTTGCTGGATGTCACGTTTTCCACACAAGCATGTTTGTGCTTTCTTTCGTCAGTTGCAGAAAGACAATAGCATGCAAAATACCTAGAAAATTCTGAAAACGTTTTGCCTAGGAAGGGTTAAAAAGGGTAAGTGAAGTATTGTTACTAAAGTATGTGACCATGAAGTAATGATGCAATTATGAACTCTTATAATAGCTAAACAAAAAGGAAACAATTGAAAAATTTAAATTCAAAATTACCTGATGTATAAAGCATTTTCATTATTAAATTATAGATGAGTCGTATTTATTACACATCAGCTTCACTTACGTACCTATATTGAGGACATGTTTCGCGAACCATCGTTTGCATCATCGGCTCTAATGTGACTAAAGTTTGATCCAGCGGTGTGGGTAGTTCTGGAGTTGCTGCTGCCATCTGTTGATTTTGTGATGAATTTAAATGTGGGGTTGTCTTCTGTCGGGATTTCAAAGTTCATTAATTGGTTTTTATTCTTTTCTATGTATATGTCTCCCCTATGTATATTTATATATATTTTCTGTATATATTTTCACTATGTTTTTGTACGTATTTTAGGAATTTGGTGCTATCTTTAATTTCATGATTTTCAGACCAGAAATGAGTTGCTATTACGGATTTATCAATATTTTTGTATCTTAAGTGCCTAAAATGTTCTAGTACCTGAGTCAAGTGCCAAAAAGAAAGATAAGCTAATTGCTAATTTTTCATTGGTTCACATCATCTTCAGTGACCAGCTTTTCATTACCATGTTCGGTAATTTACATTATCTTTTCATTAAATCACATTTAAATAATTTAATACTCAAATAGCATTTCTTCTTAATTTTAGACTATGTTATCAATGTTAAGCACAATAACATAATTTTTGAGTCAAACTAATACTCAATGCTCCATTTATTGCTAGTATTTACCTAGAATGCATTTCGTTAGGAGCTTCCTAACATCAGGTGTTGTCGACTAATGGACATTGATGTGGTGAACTCATTGGAGGCAACAGGTGCGTCTCTATCGGTATCTTGATGAACTTGAAGTTTGGATTTTCTTCAAAGGTAGTGTCGAATTTAAACAATTTTCTTTCATATTTCTTTATGAAGATTTTTTCCCATGTGGTTAATGCAGCTGGACCTTGGACACTTTTTAATAAGTGGGTTTCTCGTTCTATATCATGATTCTCCTTTCAAAAATGGTATGCTGCTGCCGGTTTGTCTATTTCTTTGTTGCTGATGTTCCTAAAATGCTCTTTAAGCCTAATGTTTTTGTTTTTCCAATGTAAAAGTTGTCACAGCCTTTGCAGTTTATCCGGTACACACCTGATTTTTTTGTCTGTGGGTATCTCCTTTGTATTATGTGATTTCAAAAGGTGTTGTACATTAAATTTGTTCTGTGGGGCCACAGTAATATTGTGCTCTTTGAAGACTATTTGGAAAAGGTATGTAGCTCTGAGATGATATGTCAATTTTCTGTATGAAGTTTCATTGCTGATTGGGAAAAGAGTAGTTACTTGTTTGCATCTTTGTTGTCTTTTAAATTTATCAATTTTCTTTTTGACCAATTCAGCACTGAATCCATTGTATTCTGCAATGTGAACCGTGTTTAAAGGTACATTAACCAGCCTGTAAGTTAAACTGTTGATAACAGCATGCTTGTGTTGTCTTGGGTTATATCCATCTGCTTTTATGAAATTTTCTGTGTGTGTTTCCATCCTATGTATGCCGAATTCAAGTTTATTATGCTTTCTGTAAGTTTTAAATCTAAGAAAGGGATTTCATTGTTTGTCACTTTTTCTATGGAAAATTTCATTGCAGGATTTTGTAAATTAAGTAGTTTTAATGCATTGTCCACTTGTTTCTTATTTACTATTGCTCAAATGTCATACACACTTCTATACCAATGTTTGAAAAGTACTTATTCATTTTCCTTCCTTTACTATCTACTCAATCACAAGTTTACTTTCAATTGTTTTTAACCTTATTCGCTTTCTACTAACATTTTTTAATGATTTTCAGTGAATTTTTTTCTTAATAAATTTAAAATAAAATTAAAATATTAACAATGTTTAGGAATTTAAATTAAAAATAATGGTCACAATCTATTTTGAGTAACCAATGTTATATCAAATTCTTTGAAATTTTTTTTGGAATTTTTTATTTTCCCAAAAATGATAGGTAACTTTTTTAAAATTATAATCATCTTTTGCTTTTTAAGGATACAATTATTTACATCTTTTTGATATTTCAGGCATGAGAAACATTTGCAAGCTTTTCAAAATGTGAACAAAAGTGTCTCAGTCATTGTTACAATAAATTGTTTTCACTTCAAATAGCAAATCTTTGTTTTTTTAAAGAATTATGTAAAGCAGTTGTCAGAGCAAATATTCCACTAGGGAAACTAAACAGTTTTGAACTCCTGATTTCCTTTAACACCATATAAGTCATACTGTTCCACACGAATCAACATTGCATAGAAACTAATAAAATCTTATGAAGACACATTAAATCATACACGTTAGTACATGAATGGAAAGAAAATTTATGTATCAAATACAGTGGGACGTTTTATAGCTAATGTAATGATGGGGACCTTAGAAATAAACAGCCCAGGACAGATCTTTCTTTTGGCCTCGGAAGTTTGAGGCAGTTAACCACATTCAGATACGCAAATAGTTGATTAATCCATGTGTTGAAAGTGGCCTAATGGGATACAACAGTGTGTGCTCCTCTTCCTAATAAATGCAGAGACTTACGTTGTAATGACAACAAACTCAAATCATTTTGCTGTAAGCTAATGCAAACCACCTTTCTGTCCCATGCTTTTCATAGTCGCAGAGGAGATCAGATTGAAATTTTCACAAGTAGATAGACCAATTTCCACAGTAAAGACAGTCTTTTAAAGCTTCATCCCATACTAAATGTTTTAAAGATAAGGCCCCTGGAGTAACTTTATTCCCAGAACCAATTTTGGTGTGTTGGGGCATGTGGTTGACAGCTTGCACATACCATTGTGTCTATTCTCAGAGAGGTAGTAAATAGCCTCGATAGGGCAGATGCTAAGGTAATTGAGAGTGCACGGATCTGTTATCAAATTCTGAAATTTAAGGTAAATTGGCTTGCATTAAATAAAATTTTGCATATTTGCTAGAAACCGTAACTCATATAGAAAAGTGTGCCTTTGGAAAAGTCAATAGTAGTGCTGAAAATGCTATAAACAATGTAAATGCAGAGTACTTAGAAATTGAAATATGAGTTAGATAAAAATAAAGGGTTCCAAACAATGCGTCGAATAGCCTGTATTTTATCAGGTAAAGAATTCAGAATTTATATTTTTGACAAAGATTTAAGAGCTGGTGGCGTGTTTTTCAAATATGCATTGATAACTTAGAGGCTCTGGTGATACATTACAATGGCAAGTAAGGTATGTTTAGTTAATAACTTTTCATATTAGTGTAGTAAAAATGACATTGATGTAGTGATAGTTACTAATTTATTAATAATTTTATATTACTATTAAGAAAATGAAATGTTTTAGAATAGTTATCCCAATCAGTATTTGTCTCAGACCATTTCTAATTATTAATAATTACTATGAAATTTATAATTTGAATTAGTCACTTTTTATGGTTTTAGGTCATTTTTAAAGAAATTTGAATAAATGTTAGATCATCTTTTAAACATTAAGGTTATCAAAATCTGGGCGATTATATACATTTTATAAACTGAATTTATTTTACTAATACGATTACTAATACAATACTAATACAATGTTCCGATTTTCAATTATTAGGCGAATCAGTGGTAATTGATGGTTCAAACACACACTAAGCATGTGTAGACAAACCTTGAAAGACATTAAATTTAAAGGGAGTCAATTAATGACACTAAACAACTCTTACTTCTAAATTTTTCCGGAACATGTTTCAGAGACTTTGCCTCCATCCTCAACCAACTTGAAAGACATTCAGAACTGAAAAATTCAGTGCCACAACTGGGATTTGAACCATGTATCTTCCACTCTATGCGTAGATATTCTAACCATTGGGCTAACATAGCAGCATACAAGTGTAACATTACCATATGACTTTCCTGGTAGACCACAAGGAATTCAATTTTAAATCAATCATATCTGTAGTTACTTTACATATGCAGCAGCAGTTTACATTCAATGTAATACATCTATTGGAGTGGTAGTGTGATTTGCTTCAAGCAAAATAAAGAATGTCTCCAATAAATAAGTCGACCATTCCATGTTTACAACTGTGTGTGGAGCTTCTTTCACTGATTTTCATAGTCGTGCCCATTTAGAGTCTGCAGGCAGTTCTAAATGTGAAACGGTTATCTTTTCTGGGGAGATTCTGCTTTTTCTTGAAGTAGTTGCAGTCTCACTCCAGTAGGTGAAGAACATTTAATGTAAACTGCATATAAAGAAGTCTTAGCCCACATGAAGAGCTTGTGCCACTTGTTTTTCTACTCTTAGTTTCAAAGACCTGATTTATTTCTTGTTATTTTGAGATGGAACATAGGGAAGTAGTGGAGTTCTTCCAACTTTTGTTTCCAGCCAGTTATTTTACTTCTTTCCATCTTTTTCCATATCCCTCTGCCTTCTCTTTTATTGATCACTTTAGTTTTCCTAGATTGTCCTCCCCTTACTCTTGGAGAGTTTCTGTCAGGTACCTCCACAACCCCATCTGGCTTTTTCAGCATATGGCCTATCAAGTTTCATTTATTTGTTTTAGTGGTCAAGTTTTGTGCCAAAGGATGATTAGATTTATGTAGATTGAAGCAGAGTATTTTGGACATGGTTTCAAATTACCATTAATAGAACAATCACTTGAAGTTCATGATTTATTGAATTAGCTGCAAATTTCCAGTTAATCAGGAACCTAAATATTAATAAATAAACAGTTTGTATGGCATCAGTTAAAGATATTCTGCAAATAGAGAAAATGTAAAAGTGATACAGATATTTACAGCTAAAAAGTGCCAGATTTAATGTAGTATTATGTCTATAATTGCAAAGTGTTGCAAATTGAAATGATGTAATATTATTAAACCCGAACATTTAGAAAAACTGCTTGGATTTATTCGCGCCCTTTCTTAAAGTGCATGGTTAAATATAAAAGAACAAAATACATGTAGAGAATCAAGTGTTTTTTAAATGTACTGAATTACAGATATAATTTAGTCAAGATTTTCAGAACTACCCATTAAGCTTTATTGTTGCATTAGAATGAAATATTAATGTGTATTTTGATGTTATTTGAAATATAACTTTTTGAGAATGTTGTGCATCTGTATGTAGTTTTAAAGTTGTCATATTTTAGTGTATGAATTTGCTTGCAAATTAGGAAATTGAAGTTTTTTTACAGAAGGATTAATACCTGAGCAAGTGTTAAAATACGTTATTCTAAGAATGAGTGCTATTTTTCATTAATTGATTGATACTGGTTATTAATTTACAGGAGTATATTGTTACATCAGAAGCAGAAAAAATATTTTTAAAAGCTGATAAACTTCATTTGTACCAAGATAAATTTCAACATTCATGTTACAACTTTGCAATATGGAAATTTGTGTTCTTTCACAGAGTGTAAAAAAATTACGTGCATACTGAAATGGTTGGAAGTACATGAAAGAAAGCCTTAGAGAGAAAATTTTTGTGTGAGCATTCAAAAACATTCATATTGCATTTCTGAAGTCATTTCATGCAGCTAATTGTCAAGAGCAGTCTTTTTTTATTTTTATTTATTTTGAATGGGTGGGGTTATATACATGTGTGAGATAAGTTAGTGACACAGTTGCCAAGAGAAAGTACAATAACATAGTTAGTAGGGAAGTCCATTCAAGTTTTGTTTAGAGATTTGTGGCAAATGTGTCAAAGATAAAATATGAGCGGAATCTGATTTTTTAAAATTTAATTTATAGTTTAACAAAATTAAGTTGGTAATTTTAATTATACATTGAGTTGTCCATAAGATACAATTATTCTTTATTGCCTAAATTCAAGTTCTTTCCCTAAAGAACCATGATGCCTCCATAAATTTCTTTTGTTTGAAGCATCTGTTGTAAATATTCCAACTTAACAGATTCCAAGATACACATTTTTGTTCTCTAGAAGGGAAATTTACTTAAAGTATTTGGAGCACGTAAATAAACCAGTGGATTGAAAGAGTACCTACATGGATACATCCTTTATCAGTAAGCTGAGTACATAAATTAACCATTAGAGATATTTGTAAATATTACCATCATTGGAATTGTTGGGGAACATTTTATGCTTTACTTCAAGTCCAAATTATTTATGCACCATTTGGATTCAAGCTTTGTCAGAAAAAAATACATCTACAACAATCTATAAATGCTGCAAAAAAGAATTTTCCAATACAAGATATATCTTTAATCAGTAGGGACTGTGATACAATGAAGCATAAAATTAATATAATTTTGAGTTGAATTAGTACTCCATGCTCCATATTTTGCTAGTGTTTACCTAGAACATGTTTGGACCTTCCTTACATCATCGGCTAATGTTGACTCTAGCTGAGGATGTTAGGAAGGTCCTAACGAAATGTGTTCTAGGTAAACACTAGCAAAATATGGAGCATGGAGTACAGTTTGACTAAAAATTGTATTAATATAAATTATTTCAACTACAACATACCTTTTATTTAGTAAGTGAATATATAAATCATTGCAAACTTTTGAATTCTGTATTAAATTGTTTTATATTATATCTTACATGTTTGGTGGTAGTTTATTTTATGAATTAATACCTATATTTACAAAGTTATTTTTCAGAACATTTGTCCTGCATAGCTAAACAGGTTATTCTTTGTTCATCTGTTACAGAAGTGGATGAATTTTATATACAGTTCTGGTATTTTTGTTTTGTTTTACTGTAAAAAGACAACATAAAAGTAGTATATGATTCCTAAAATGTGCTCTTTAGGTCTTTGTTATTCCATTTATTATTCCTCCCTTCATTATTTTGAGTATTCTCTTATATATTTCTCTCCGACAGTTTATTCTATATTTTAAGTGACTGTAAAATGGGAAAACTACATTTTATCAATCATAATAAATTCAATGTACATTTAAAATATTTAAGCATGTAATACAGAGAACTAAATTTAATTGGGCTGGCCCCGTAGCTCAGTCAATAGAGCACCTGTCTGCCAAGCTAGGGGTCCCGGGTTCGATTCCTGGCAGTGGGGATTTTTCTCTGACCAAGATAATTCCTCATTTTCCCCAGAGTCTGGAAGTATGAATGAGAGTGCAAATGTATGTGTGATCTAATGATTAACACCCAACGAATATGAGTTAACATCTTCGATATGTTCTAAAGGAGAACGGCTGGCGATATGGAACAAATATATAAAAAAAAAAATTGGTAAATATGAGTCAAATTTGAGATTTTCTTTCTTAAATACCCAAAATGTATATACCCAAAAATTGTGTTTTTCAATTATAAGTAATAGTCTTTCCAACATTAATAATTTGAGGTTTAACTTTCATGTATGAAAGATCATCCCAATAGATTTTTCTTTATAATTTGTTATAAACCAGTTATAAATATTCATTATTGGTTTATTCTATTTTGCTATAACTTCTGTTTCCCTTTGCTAAGATTTGTATCCACTAAAAGAATATCAACTTTCAATGCAACTAGTAATTCATTTATAATTAATAGGGTTTGATTATATAAAATAGTTGGTGTCTGTTTAGACAGAAAAGCAATTGGGTTCAAGCTGAACATTGTAGAAACCATTGAATAAATATTAACTTATCATTTCCCCTTAGCTGGGATCTATTTTTAATCAGAAATATTTCCATTATCAAGCTTTTTTAATTGGAATTCAATGATTATTGCTTAGTGATAGTAAAAGATGGCACATATTTGTAATGAGTAAGTATAAATCTGATATATAAATATAAAAAAAGTTAAGTGAAGTTATTGGATTATTTTATCTCCAGGCAAGAACATTGAATTTCGTTAACATTATGTATTTTATTCTCAAGAAATAAATTCTCAGTTAGGGGCTTCTTTTTTTCTTCTGTTATTGCTTAATACTTAAGCAGCATAATGTTAACAATTACCACTTTGTTTCAGAAAAGATTGCAGTACATTCCTGTTTTTCATTTTCTGCCATTTTACTACTGACCTGCTGACTACAAATAATGGAGACTAAACATTAAAGGAGTGGTGCTAGGCAGAGCAGTTGTTTAGTTCAGTTTTATACATGTCTATTCTAATTTAATTTATCTTCTGAACTTGGATTAAAACTGTCTTCATTCAGGTTCTTTAGACAATAGAATAACAATAGGAGAGGCTCTGTTATTGATCCTTGAGGGACATCTCTTGTAACCTCTTTTGTATTTGGTAAAAAATTAGTGATTTTGAAGTACTACTTAAATATAAGGTCCCAAGATTGGCTATTTGCACATCTGAATGTTATTTACGGGTGGAGTTGTAATTAAAGTATAAATATTATGCTAGAAAAATAAAATATATAATGGAAAAAGGTATATTATTGTGTGTTTCAAATGGGATATTTGTCCTGGAACACTTCTAAGATTTGTTTCAAATAACCTTGCCTCACTGAGATGTATCGCTCTTGTTTTATTGCATTTCCCTTTATACTAATTGCCTAATGCTTTTGGCACTAAGTGGTGCAATGTATGACAAATCCAGTTGAAAGCAGGGTCAGCGATAAGTCAAACAAATATGTCACAAATACTGATAATGCACTTGCTATCGTCACTTATCTCGAGAGGCAGTTTGAAGCAAAGAATCTTCCTCTTTATTTAAGATTAACATGCATTTCAGGTAAATTTACTCTGTTGCATAATATATTTAATACATGCAGTTATGAAAATGTAAATTAGATAATTCTTTTAACATACTAAGATATATCATGTTAAATAACAAACTCATTTTTACCACACAACAGTCTATATCATAACAGCAGCCAATGAGAGGTGATTAGCTTTGAGCTTTAAGAGAGATGGGGCAAGCTTATGTGAAACAAGGCTTAGGTGAGCAACCAATCAGCCTTGCATGTTGTCATATTACATTCCCGGAAGTGGTGTGTGAGGAGCGCTAGCTGAATCCATTTCTAATAAATACTATTTGCGCTATAACAAATATTCACATTTTGCAAAAAGTGATCCATGAGGAAGGTAGAGAGTGATGTGTCTTGATAGCAGCAAAAAATCCATATTCTTAGCTCAAATAGTTCTTCTAATACAAATACTATAACAATGCATCAAGACGTAAACACTGTAATGAACTAAATTAAATTAATCGACTCCCAATTAATTTAATTTATACAACACTGTTTTCAACACTTCCATGAAAGGATTTACTGTAATGAACATTGTTATCGGTTGGTACGTATGCATGTAAATATAGTTATAATTACTCAGAACTGAAATGTAAGCTTTTGACATGATGTGATAAAAGAATTACTTTGAATAATCCAAGGTGTTTGTTAAATTCGAGCAAGAGCAAACAGTGCACTTCCTGCTGGCTTGTGGAAATACTGTATCGGAAGAACGTGTCTCATAACATCGTTTATATGAATGGTTCTTAATCTGTATTTACTCTAGAGAGTTCAAAGCAGTATTGTTCAGTTCTTCCATTTAAAAACCAGGGATCAGTTGTATCAACCTACAATTGAAATGAGATAGGAGGTAAACCACTTCTCCCTTGCCACACTGCCAGTACAATCCAACTGAGTTAATGTGGGCTTAAATTATGTTGCAAGAAACAAAACTTTTAAACTTACTGATGTTGAACGACATTCACAAAGAAATTGACAAGGTAACAAAAGACTGGGAAAACTGCATGACACATGCAGATAAACAAGACTACTTTTGTAAAGAAGTAGCACCTGTTGAGATTTTGAAGGCTTATCACCATAAATTTGCATTACTCAGACAATGAAAACAATGACAATGTCCAATTGCCTCTTGACGTAACTGGATGCGCCACTGGCAGTTCCATTGGATTAGAAAAATAGGTGACTCATAAACTATAATTACAATTATAGCATTTAAAACATGTGCATAATATGCAAATATCCCTGAGGCAATTGTGTTTTCAACAACTTCATTATTATAAAAGTTTGGAAAATTACGTTTAGCGCCAAGGAGAGTTGCACTTGTGCGATAGAGAGGGAAATATGAAATGAGTGGGAGTTAACGATGTGGCAACGCTAAGTGTGCTAATGCATCTGATTTGCTACAGGCCAGAACTCTTCCCATTTGAAACATAATAGGTGTGTCTCATAACTGAAAAGTGTCATTTATGCTAATCTTGCAGTGCTGATGGAGTATGTGGATATGTTACGTGTGCTAACATTGAAGTGATTAGTGACTTCTAACAATCATAGACAGCAATATATTTGTTCGTGGTTCATATTTTCAGAGATTCCATTTCTTTTATGTTATTTCAATCATTTCAGCTTGCACTTTGGTATATCCTGTATAATTGTTGTCAGTACTGAATGAAGGTATGTGAAGCATTCCTCTGCTGAAGGAGTCCCCCCCCCCCCCCCATTTTTTTTTAAAGATGTAATCTGTAATCCCACGTATAAATTCCTTCCAACCTAGATTCCAGAAGCTGAGTAGACTGACAAAATCTACATTCTACAGTTAGTGCAGTATTTTGTAAAACATTTTACTCTTTAAGTTTAAAAGAATGCTCTTTTTCACTTTTCTATATTGGTGCATTATTTCATGTTTCTGTCATTGTTTGATATAAAAATTCATATTGAGGATTTTGAATTTATTCTTATAGATCAGAAAAAACTTGTATGGTTTTGGGGCTTGCATAGAATGATTATTTATTAATACGTTTGTTTATAGGATACCTCATGTGAATAATAAATATAACTCCTGGATGGATTAAAGAGCTGAAGTATTTAACGATTATTAATAAGTTACTGTTCATTTAACATTTGATGAGTATCTTCTTTTGTGCTCTCCCGCTGACCTATTTTGGCTTTTGTTAAATTTCTAGTTTGCAAGTTTTATTTTCCAAATTTGAATCAAGCAAACTTTAAAGACAACAGACATTTTTTCAATTAACATTTCAGTGTTTTCTTTCCATAACTGTGATATATATAACTTTGCAGTGTTCATATTCTGCTTAATATGAACATTCTTCTGAACGAACTTTTATTGTGTGCATTTTAATTGCTTCCTTGTGTTAATGTGGGTTGCAAGAATACATGTAATAATTAAATCAGTTGTGTTACGACTTACCTTGCAAGAGTGACCTATACTTGATTTGAACAAAAATCCTTAGTTACCCGCTGAAAATCATAACAATTAACTGTTAAAATTTGCTAACTTCCATCACATTTCATCATGTTGCATTCATCATCCACAATTTTTTTGTATGTATGTTGTCAGATACTGGTTATTGATAGACTAACAAATTATAGAAACTTTAGTATCAGCAAGATCAGTAAAGTTATTTTCTGGGCTTTTAGGCCGTGGTCCAGTAGGAATGGAATATCCCAACATTTCGTCAAGGACTGCATTTGGCATCTTCAAGAACTTCTCTTCTTGAATATGCCAAGCGCAGTCTTTGGCAAAACATCTGGATATTCCAGTCCTACTGGACCACGACCTACAAGCCTGGAAGATACTTTATATGCTTCATGACACTTCGTGAAAGCCTCAAAATACATTTAGTATCAGCATTCAAGATTCAGGTGTATTGGTGTGTGAAAACACATGTTCATTCAGTTTTAAAATCTTGTGATGATTTATGGTTATTCTGCACTGAAGTAAAGTCCTGTTTAAGCACGTCATTAAAACATATGTTCAGTGGATTAATTTTCATTCCAAATGTTCAAAGTGCAGTGTCTTTTTTAAATAAGTTGTTCAGGCTTTTAAGTAAACTAATTAGTACAATGATAAAGTTGAATACCTTAATGCACTTAACTGTTCATATGTACATTATAAGGAGCACTAAAATGTGCCGAATACTTAACTTTCAATTATGAATGGAATATTGTGTAGTGTAGTAGTGAAAATTGACATTAATGATATTGAAATTTGTTCCTAAAGGCTCCATAGTTTCGTTTTTAGCAATATCTTAATATTCTGCAATTAAAACTTCCTTTCTGAGAAATGTTTACCAATACACCTTTTGTTAATCATATTATTATTTGCAAATACATGGCTTTATATCATAAAACAGGTTATAAATTACTATACTACTTGAATTTGTTTGTATGATATTATGTAGGGCTTCACAAAGAAATTGCTTGAACCTGGCTGCTCTGTTCCTATTTAAAGAAATAGGTCTGTTAATGCTATATCTACACTGAGATGATTCAGAGATGGAATGTTTACATATCTGATGACTTTAGATACATACATTTATAGAAGAGTTTTCTTGCAACCCAGCAGTTTTAAACAAGTGTTTTTTGAAAATTTGAGATGAATCATATTTAGGCAAACATAAATGGATATCAAGATTTACTTAACTGTGGCAGATTAATACCATGAAACTTAATCATGTTGTTTTTAGTGAAACTGATAATTTGCATTAATGTTTTTACCAATAAGTTCTGCTCTGCAAAATATTTTATGTATGATGCATTTTGTTACTGATGTTTATAAACTCTAAACACTAGATGCTGCACTTCCAGACTTAGCTGGATACTAGCATAATGACACATTTTATTAAATTTTGTCGTGTTTTATATTATGGCACTAAATAAATTTTCTTCTTGGTGAGTGATGTTATTGTATTCTATTTTATAAACTGATTGCACATTTAACAATCCCATGTATAAGACCACTTTTATTTAAAAAATGTTTGCACAGTAGTATGTGTTTTTATCTTTTTCATATACAAATATCTGGTTATTGTCATGACTTATGTTAACTTTTAGAACTTCTTGTTGGTCAGGAATGTTGGTGTCAAAGGCAGTTCAACTGATTAATTGAATACTCATATTTATATAGTTTTGCACACAGAATTTTTTATGAAAAGTTATTTATGTATGCACTATGGTATCTTTGAAACAGGCTCTTGGCTTTTTAAAATAATGGTGTTGTATAAAATCATTAGTTTATTTTAACCATGTTAATACTTGGGTAGTAAAATAAAAAGTAGACTTCTAAATTGAAATTAATTTTATACTATTAAAGTTTTAAAAATGTATACTTAGAAGAAAGGAATTGAATTTGATGTGAAGATGGTTAAAATTGGAAGTAAACTTACGAAATTGTGTGGAAATGTTTGTTTTTTCTGAAATGAGTATTATATTGATATTGCATAACTTGAAATACTCGTACAATCAGGGGACTTCATAATGGAGCTTTTTTAAGTTTTACATTTAAGAAATTTCTCTTTTCTTCAGATCTGCTACAGCAGCAGCAGCAGCAACAGCAGCAACTACAGCAGTAGCAGCAGCAACAGTACCTACTACAGCAGTGCCACCACCAACAATACCCACAGCCCCTCCACCAGTAAACAAGGATACACCTGTGATACCTGATCCTTATGCAAGTGGAGTTACCCAGACATATCCAGTACCAGATCCGAGCACCGTACCTGCTGCTCAACCACTTCCATACTATGGTGTACCTCCTCCAGTTGCTAAAGGACCACCTCCTCCAGCAAATGATTTTAACAAACCTCCTCCAAACTTTGATCCAACATATGGCACAAGAACTGCAGCAGACTCGTTTCAAATTGGAAAACGGCCATATGATGGTTCAGAACCATTCCGTGACCAGTACTCGGATGATACAAAAAAGCCACGAAATGACGGATATGGCCCTAATTTCCCACCATACAGAAATGATGACCCAGCTGGAAGGGGCAGAGGTTCCCCAAGAGGTGGAGGTAGATGGGGTGCACCACCTCCTGTTGATGATTCTTCTAGAAATCAACCAGGAGGATTGCAGCCTGAAGGCGGTACAGCTCCACAACCTGTACGAGCACCAATCAAGGTATGGTAAAATTGTATTACTCTACATAGTGCAAACTTTCATGATATAACTGGAAGTCAAGTTAGGATTTGAGTTGCATTAGGATTTGAGTGTGTATATGAAAAACACAAGTTAAAAAAAAATCAGTGATGATTTACCTTCTAACATGTTGCAAAGCGATATGACTTCCATCATTTGCAATTCACTGATGGGTTTCTTGGCATGAATACAAATATTGCATTTTATTAGAGGATGTGAGAAGATATTTAGGAAGTTGAAATGTATTAGTTGATTATTCTATACTAGTACAGAACAGAGTAATATATTATGGCTCTTTGATAATTGATCTCATGTGTAGATACATCTAACCCAGTGTGTAATATTTAATCCATACCAAGATATGTGTCAGTGGATCACAGCTCGTAATTCTAGCTGTGTGACTCCAACACATGATGTAATTTAATCAGTACCTACAATAATGAAGCTTTTGTTCCATTCATTGTGTTAGAAATATTTTAACTCTGTCAATGATATGGATTTGTGTGCTTTACTAATTCAGAATAGGCCCAGGTGAAAGCACATGTATAGATTGCACCCATTGAATCAGATACCTTTCAGACTTTGTGTTAATGGTTTCTTTCAAGAGCTGACCAACGACTGCAGTTGTATCTTATGTGAACAAAAGTGCACTTTACATGTAAAGTGCAAAAAGAGGAAAAAAGCAACTGCTGTACACTAATGTTCAAGTTGAGCACACATTTCCCATTATAATGGTGTTTTATGTGAAAAGTGCAGGAGGTAACACATTGTAGATGGTGAGAAGCAAACAGAAATGACTAGTAAAGACTAAACTATGTACTGATGCTAACTCGAGCACACATTTCCCACTATAATAGATAAATAAGTTTGGTGCAACAGTCTTAGATCAAAAGTTGCATTTCTGATGATAAACTACAGTCTGATGATTAAAAGAAGGTACGTGAAGGTCATCTGTTTCTCCACGTGGGGTAGTGCAATGTTGCCCAGCAGTAGATAGGAAGTAATGCAGATCCCCTCGAAACATAAACAAGGGTTCGAGTTAATCTCATTTCAACAAAAACATGCAGTTATTCTGTATTAGCCTGCTTTAAGAACAAAAATAAGCTGTTCACACATTCACTGCATTGTAACATCTTCACATGTGAGTTCTTTTAAGTAATTGTTGCACTATGTAACTAATATTCCATACTTACTGTTAATGTTACTATGCATCTTGTTACAATCCCGTACTAGTGCAGTAAGTATTTCGCCATAACAACACATATAGATGGTGCACGTTTTAAAATCTAACATTTATCTTCAATTATATGTATTAATATTTTAGTTAATATCTTAACTACTAAAATTCAGATTTAAATACACATATTGCAAAAAAGTAGTATGCAATTACACATGTGGTAAGCACATAATGGAATCTCTGAAATAGAAAAACTCGTTGCAAGTGCTTCGTTTTTTCAAACCTTTCCTTGTTCGGTATACGTTAGTATAGCATTATATTATTATTAACGACTTTGTCCATTGCCGTGCTCTTATCAGTGCCGCCGATATGCCAGAATTTTGACCCATAGGAATTCTTTTACATGCAAGCATGTCTACTGACATGGGGCTGTCGCTTTTGGTTGAAAGGAATAAGTGGTTCATTGTTAAGGAGCAAACCCTCATCTTCCTGTTCAAAGAATTTCCTCAGAGAATAGACAAATTGTATAGCTTGACTATGCAATGTAACACCCCAACCATAAGCTGATCTTTGCTTTGGGCCATGAATCCTCGGTCTACCTTTAATCCTACTGGCACTACATCTTGCTTCCATAACAACTTATTTTAATTGTGTTTTCACAAAGTATGCTAACAATACACAGCACAACTGAACACGAGCAAACTTGGTTTCCCGCACACAACTAGCGATAACTGACCTGAGGAGTACATGATTCACCAATATACCAATCTGGCAACCTTTGTTTACATTTCCATGGCAACGACCTTCCCCTCTTACACTTCGCGTCCCTTGCTTGATGACCTTCATGTATCTTCTTTTAAAAATCAAGACTGTAGAAGCAAAGGAAATGAGTCAATATTATGTCTTCATAATCATTATATCATTGGTTTTCTTCTTATTTCTCTTAAGAAATATTGCTCACTTACAAATTAGATATGTTTTTTTGTTAGGATTCTTTTGGAGAACCTTGTACACATTCATTTATATTATGACAAAGTTCACTTCAAACTTCTTTGTCATTAAAATTGTTTCCTCACTGCTAAAGTATACAATCCGCCTTTCTTTTACACAGATGCAATACTTTTTATGACAAAGTTCACTTCAAACTGCTTTGTCATTAAAATTGTCAGCTCACTGCTAATTCAGTCAGCCTTTGTTTTTCACAGAAGTAACACTTTGAAACATTTCTACAATGTTGCTTTAAGTCTCTGTTGCATGTACCCTTTGTGCTGCTATAATCTTTGACCTACACACATGTCCACCTCTTAACACAAAGCTACACACTAATTTTAAACACATTGATATTGACACGTAAACTGCTTTGCTGCTGTTTCCTTAATTTGGTGACCCCTGACCCAGAGCCACACTTCTGACCCATGAACTGCTTCCTGACTTATATGGCTGCTGACTTTTTACCGTGGAGCTTGGAATATACCACATTCAGCTTGAAGCACCATGCTGCTCTCATTACTACTCACCATACTGTCTGCAAACACTGACTGACTGCAGCTCTGACTACTGACGGGGAAATGGCAGGTTGAGGGACAGCCCGAGGTGTGTCAAAGGTACCTGCCCTGGAAGGGGCTTAACCGCAAAGTGATGGGATATGGGGTTTACAGGGTGGCAGGTGAAAATGCGGTAGGGGGAGAGAAAGGAGAGCATATTTTGCTCCTCAATGGCTTAACTGCTGTTGGCCTTGCATCAGCTTTTATACATCTGCCAGGCGTGGTAATCTTTCTGGAATTGAAAGCCTCTGGAATGTGTCGCAAAAGGTCTTTTTGTATAGTAACAGTATGACTCTTCTTGGTGTTACCTCTCCTTGAATGTCTGTTCATTTTAAATGGCAATTTGCATCTTTGAGGTGTATAACTTTCTCACAGTGACCCGCTTCCTGCTATGTCATGCGAGCTCTTGTCAGAACTCTTAACGTGTGTTACTTTCTCATGGCAGACTTGCGTGATTGCTGATGTGACAGTATACTGCAGGTTTGCATATCATTGCACTAGTAACAAAAATCAGAATATTGAAGCAATTTGCATACAGTATAGATGTCTTGAATAGTCTTTCTCCTTTGGAATATACATTGACAAACTGTAGTTTTTAAAGCTCAAATTGAATGCAGAAACTGACAGTGTACAGGTATAAACTAATAAACATGAACTGGAGCAGTTATTCACCCTAGTGTGCAGTAGAAAAATATCAAGGTCACTGCACTGAAAGCGAAATATGCATATGTCGATCTGTGGCCCTGCTATAAAGCAAAAGTATGATATATAAACTCCACATGATTTACTGCACTTTATTTTATTATGTGAACGAAAGCCTTTAAAGGCTTTTATGAAATTAACCTGCTCACTACTCCTAAATATTAGATGTTTTGGTTTTGAAGTACATAAGACAAATATTTTGGGAAGTGTTTCATCTTAACTTCATGCTCTTTGTTACTCTGTGGTAAGAAACTAATACTTGAGATAAACCTTCTATTCTTTTTCGATACTTTTAACATTTTTAATTTGTTCATTATTGAAAGCGGTTGCATTTAACTTTATGGAACATAAGGAATGAAAGATGTTGAGTCGAGTTCATGCTCCTCAATAAGTTGCGGAACTGTATTTCCTGATAGACCTTGATTGCATTTCATGTGATTGAAGAATGCAACATTCCAAAGATTCTTATGTCTGAATGAAAATGTGCAAAACTTGGAGGGAAAGAATAGTCACTCATGCAGTGTTAATTAAGGTGTGAAGTTGATTTAGCTAATACATTAAATTAGGTTTCTGTAATACCCTGGCTAGGTGACTTACCCTCAGCTATTACATTTACCTGCTCTAGTGAACAAACTCTGTAAATGCAGCAGAAATAAATGAATCAGAACTTATGATCTAGAATATAAAGCAAGGAATCTTCCATCTTTTAGTGTCTTTTAACCCTTTCAGACCCAAATTATTTTGTTACTTATGCCGATAATGCTCTAATTCAAAACTGGTTTATTTGAGGCTTTCTGAGAGAGCTTCGAGCAACTGACTTGAATAGCCATGATTGCTGCGGCAACATGTAGTGCACTGGCCCTGCACTCAAAGCTGTAGGTCGTGGGTTTGAGTCTCGGCAACTGCAGTCAAATGCACCTGTGTTTAAGGATATGGGAGGGCCCAAGTAAAATAAAGGGTGTGATGGCATTTTTGGTTGCTGACGGGGTATCATTTGACTTCTTTTCTGTTTATAGTAATTAAAAAAAAAAAAAACAATTTCAATGTAAATTATGACAAAAAAATTGTTTACAATTAAGAACATTTAAAATGTATATGTTTTATCGGATAAGGACAGTATAACAAGAACATAGCAGAAAAAACTTTTAAAACAATTACAAATAGGAGAAAAAGCTGATGTCCATTACAATGGATGCCGGTTCTGAAAGGGGTTAAGTCAAATTGGGTTAAGACCATATCTTACAAGTATACCATACCACTGATTTCCATAAATATTTTGCTTTATCTATGTACAAAATGATATTGAGTAAAACAGGGAAGTGTGGAACTATGTTGAAGTAGATAGTACTATAATAACAAAACGATATAAAAAATGCACATGTTAAGTAATACATTACAGATTTAAAGAAGCTGTTAAATTCATACACCGAGTAAAGTTTACATAAGCTCTATTTAAATTGCAATGTATGAGTTTTCTGTCACTGTCAGATGATACCGAAATTATGGTTTGACAGAAGCAGTCATGATAGATGTCGAAGGAATGTTGGTTCTTTGTGACGACCAAGGCCAAGGTCAGTGAGTTGGGGAAAGTATTGTAACAATGCCATGAATGAAAGGAGCAGTGTCCTTAGAAGGTTTCTAAAGGAATTGTCACTTGACGTATATGAATCGGGAATTCTTTGGATCGTTTACAATAGCGACCAAAACAGCCACAAAAGGACTTTGTTTGTTTAAAAGAGTTTTGAGAGGTAAAGCTAGAGATATATACACGCGCAGTTGTGGTCAAGGAGGCACTCTTCGATGGAGACCGTTCGCGGCTAGTAAGCCATTATAAGCAGTCGTCGGTGTATAGCCGATATGGCTATATCGCGGCTAGGAAGCCATTATAAACATTCTTCGGCGTGAAGCCGCAGAGAGGATTCTGAGACGTCAAGCCTATTAGAGCGGGCAACTCGTTCTGTCTTGAATATTTGTCGGGTCATCAAAATTTATCGAGAAATATAATTAGCATTCAGTCACTATAAACCGAGATTGGTAACCCTCAGTCGGCAACTTCCATTTTGAGGTTAGAAAAGAAGCAGTGAATAAATAATTTGGAGACGGGCATTCCAGTGTTGTAAAATTTCCTTCTCACACACATCCACGCATACCCTGAGAGAAACCTCATTGCTCACTATAATATTTGCTTCAAACTGGTGCACAACGTGGGGCTGTGGTAACCTGTGATCGCCACCAATTAGTATTGTTACACAGAGCAAGATGATGTAATATCTGAAAATTATGAACAAAAACTAAATTGGTTTCATGTGTTCATGCATAGAAAACTGTTAAAATGAAAGTAGTTCAGTAAACAAGCTATAATCTTCACAGTATTTTATGTATCAAGAATCAGAACGTCAAAATCAATATATTTTGGCCATCTCCAGTTATAACTGGAAAGATTAGACACAAGCAAAACTAAGTCAACCCCTTCATACTGTCACAACAGTTAAAGGAGTGGGGAGAGCATTGGCAGGAAAACTACAGTGCTGTACAACAGAGCCAAAAGCACAATTTGCATATTTTATAGAACATGTTAGCCTTGTCTGTTAGCAAGTACATCAATCCCCCACCTCTAATTCTTTGTTGTGTTGTGTAGTCCAATTCTTTGCTCATATTACCTTCTCACCTTTTAAATAACTGTGTCTGTTCATCTTTGTCAACCATAGCATTGAGATGTTGACTGCTATACAACTGTATGAAAGTGGATTTAAGGACTGTTCATTTATCCTTTACTTTTATCTCAGGACAATCCAGATGAGCTTTCTGAAGCTGAGAAGGCCTTTGATATCCAATTTAAACAATGGGAGGAACAGTTCAACAAATGGAAAGAGCAGAATATTAACCACCCAGATAAGGTGAGCAAAATTGGAAAGAAGTATTAAGTAATTCCCTGTTATATATGTTCCTTAGATTCTAAGGCAGTAAAATATATATTAGCATTTTGAACAGTTTTCATTAATTAGGAACCATAAACAAATTAATTAGCACTGGATATCTGAACAAGTTTTGATGTTTACACCATTATAAAGCAGTTATGCCTCAGATTAATAATATTTTAAGTTAACAGTGTAAATTTCAAGTTATTATGTAAAGCAGTTCAAGAAAATTTGTTAAAATTGGATAGATGTAAGTTAAGTTTATTGGTACTGAATATAATCCTGTTGACACAAATTGGTAAGCATTGTAGTTGTCTCAATTTTATAAGGAAAGAAATTCTGAATAAAAAGTACAGTGTTTGTCTTAATGCCTTAATGTGATCACCTGTGATCTACAATGTTTCCTCTTTTGCCAGACACAATACAAGGAGTATGAAGCAAAATGGGAAAGTTGGCGTGAGCAGCTGTTGCAACGCAGGGAGCAAATGAGAAAGAAGCGAGAAGCCACAAATAAACTAGCAGTAAGTATTGCTATCTAATGTGACTTCAATTTAAATATTTCTTAAGTAGTTGCTTCGAAATGAAATAATGACCTTAAGTCTCATTATATATTGCATGCATTATTTGCTAGGAGTGCATAGCTTGGCTTTATTTCCGGAAACTAAATGTTTGTCACACAGTACAATCTGCTGCTAATTGCTGTAGTTGCAGGAGAGGGGAGTGATGGAATTGTATTGTTGGTCAGTAATAAGAAAAATAGGCAGACACTTCAATGAAAGTAAGGATCCCTTATAGTGAAGATTTTACCTCGTTGTTGGTCTTTTTAATAAACAATCACTATTGTAATAAATTCTACACATTGCTTAGCAAAGTGCTGCTAAGTTTGAAACAGTTATTTGTTTTCTGGCATGCTTTACCGGGAGTTGTCATTTGATATTTGATAATGGAATTGATTTTGGAAACAATGTGGTCATTGGTGCCTTCCTTAATACTTTGCAGGGCTTATCAATATATGCACTATACAGTTTCATTTTATCTGATCTTGACTATTTATGCCATGTTAAACATCTTAGATAAATGTTGTTGTTTTCAAATGCTAGGCTTTGGCAATGAAGCCATTAGCTCTCTTGCTCTCCAATATTTGTGTGTAGTGGGTCCGGCAGGTAGGACTTCTCAGGTTAAAAGATGTTCAGTCATTTCCTCTTCTTTGTTGCACAGAGGACAATTTGGACTTGTATAAATTCCTATTCTGTGTAAGTGTCTGGCCAAATAGTCACGTTCCATAAGTAATCTAAAATTTGCTACTGCAGCTTTACGTGGGATTTCTGGAATAATTTCTGGATTTTTAATTAAAATGTTCCATTTTTTTGTCTTTGGCTTTGTTATATGTTGATTGGTTTTTTTATATTTGTTTTTAATAAATCTTTTACGGATGTAAAGGGTAAGTTTTTACTTTTGTTCTGAATTAAATTTGCACCTTTTTAGGCAAGAAAATCAGCTGATTCATTTCCAGCAATTCCACAATGTGCAGGTATCCACTTTAATATAATTCTTTTCTGTAGTTTTTGAAGTTGTTTCTTAGACAAATGTACATTATCATATATTCCCATTTCTGATTTCAAGAAAGTATTTCACTTCTACTGTTTGATTAATTTTTTCTGGTAGTAGCCTCTAATATTCTGAGCATGAGCATTGGAACAGCACATTCAGTGGATTCACACACCAGCCAAAAACATCTAAGAAATGTTAGAGAACAAAATACCATGGCACCCATAAATACTCGGTAATAAATTGTTAAATTCAAAAAGAGGAAATCCTACCAATCAATAGATTTGTAGTATACCGAATAAGTTAAAAGGATCATAAAAAATTCTACATAGAGTAAACTAAAAGAAACCCAAAAACCAGAGTCAGGAACATTTTAGAAACATGAAACTGAAACAGGAAGACAAGTCAGCAGTCAGTAACGAAAATCATAACCTTGACCCAAATCCGAAATCACTAAAAGGAGTGATAAACCATAACCAACTGACAATATGGGAGAATGTATTAATATGGAAATATAAAGACTGATTAAAATTCCATCATTGATAATGTGATAAGTTTAAAATGCAAAAAATAAGTCCCTAACAATAAGCACTTAACAAGGTGGAGTTGCACAGAAATTAAAATTTTCTATTTATTCTGCTTTTCCAACCTTGTTCTATACATTGCTAGTGTGAAAGGAAAAAAAAAAGTACTTTTTGAGTAACCTTGAAATCAAAATAAAAATTAACACTTAAAATTGTACTTTTAGATAGTAAATGTGTTTTGCAGGCGACTGCATTATCAACTGTGTGTATATATTATTCTCCGTGGAGTCTTAGGACTCTCCTACTTGACTTTTGAAGAACCTGTGGAGTGGTTTGTCCAGTAGGAATTTCAAAATTCATTAGTGTTATGAGTGTTTGGAGGAATAAAAAATACTACAAATCATTCTTTCAATTCAAAAGCTTTGACTCATATTTTTATAAGAAAATCTCCCAAATTACTATTGATTTACTACTCCAAATTTTTCTGTGTGTACACTTTTTGTATCTAAGGTGTTCTTTGAGACTGATTTCCATGTTCCATTTTGTTTTTCCTCTATATTTTTCAGTTTTCACTGTTGGTTTTGTAAATTCCTGGTTTCTTTAACTGATCTGTTAACCTCTGATCTATTTGATTTAATTTTCTTATGCTGTGTCTATTTTTTTTTGTTGTTAACATTTATAATTATGGAAGATCTTCTGGAATGTTCCCATGAAGCTTGCGGGATGGTTGGTGAATTTTTTGAACTTATTCTTGTCTTTTTCTGCTGCTTATCTGCTGCTTTTTGTTCTTTTCTTCTACTTCTTTTCCAGCCAGAAATACTGACCCTAGATCTATTTGGAAATTAATATTTAAACTACTGGACCACAGGGACAGTGAACGTAAATAATGTAACTATAAATAGAAGTATTTATAAACAGCGGAGCTTCATCAATCAAAAACACTTTTTAAACCATTTGGTTCAACCAGTAGAACATCAGCTGAGGATGGGGATGCGGTGTCCTTGAAACAGTCCTAATTTCAAAAGTAAGTGGAGCTTAAGTGTTTTTACAGTTCGAGAATTGGTTTAAAAAGTGTTTTTGGTAAATAATGTGCTTTAATAAGACAACCTAGTCTTGCCATTCTGCCTGTGTTTCTGAGGCTGCCATAACATGTTAAGTTGGCAAACCTGTAGTTGGGCTCATAGCAGAGTGGCATTAATCTCAGCTGCTGCATGCAAGTAGTTGAAGTTTGATTGCTGCTTGGTGATTATGTGTGTGTGGGGTTTAAAGGAGGCCTGTTGACATAAGAGTGTGGTTGACAGCTAGGTCATTTGGGCACACTTGGTCACCTTGCAATGATTGTTTTAGACAAGTGTAACAAGATTCTAGTAGAGATTCTTAACTAGTTAACTGCAGCAAACAAGAGAATTTGCATATTCATTATTAAATGATACACAGAATTTCTCTTTGTGTGACAAAGTTAGACATGGTAGGGTTCCAAGACCAGGGTACCAGCAGCTGCCAACATATTGCTGAGAGAATTAGATGAAACATGCTCCTCAAGCGAAGAAAAATAATGTAGAAAATTACAGGATATGTGATGGTTTGTATGGGAGAGTGATATAATTTGAGGACGTGACATCACAACATTTCTGCAAACAGGTTCAAAGCATTAAATTTTAGATGAGTCGTATGTTTTACACATCTGCTTCACAGGTAGGTACGAAAGTGAAGTAGATGTGTAAAAAATACGACTCATCTAAAATTTAATAATTTTTCGCTTCACTGTGGTGTTCCAATACAGTTAAATCTCGATAGGTTCAAAGCAGTTTGAGCTAACCACCAAACCAGCATTCTGGAGAAGGTTGTGAACCTTTACGGACTGCATTGCCAATTAGTCCTCAGTAAGTCTTAAACCTAAATGCACTACACTATTGCTTGTGATTTTAGAACAGAAGGAATTTCTAAACCTAACCACAATTTTAAGTCCTTAAGGCAGATTTGTTGAAATTAGCATTTTCATTTCCTCTCGAAGTGGTACATGCAACAATAAATGAGTGGCAAGAACATTTGAAGCATTTGAAGAAGGTATGTCAAGGCACTATATGTGTTTGATGTAGTCTTTTTGTGTACAATGGCTGCTTCTACATGAATAAGTACATTTTTGGGGTAGTAAGATTTTGTCTACATGTTATGGTTTACGAATTATACAAAAATCATTCAGAATGAAGATGACTTCACAGGCTACTGCCAGAATATTCAAGATAGAGAATTTATTTCTCTGTAAATAGCTTAAACATGCAATGTTAGAAATTGATAAAGCAATTTTATAGAAAATTAAAGTTAATGTTTAACTTTCTATGTAAAGGGTAGCTCCCTTCCTTCCTACCTCCATTCATTCTCCTGTCTTTCTTCTCCACCACACACATGTTTACTCATGAATCTGGGACTTTTTCATTGATATAAAAAAATGGATAGGTCGCATATAAATGAGAAGGTTAAAAAAATAAATTACACGTGCTGTGTGTTTCTCCACAAAATATAATGCTTATGATTTGAAACTGGTGAAATATGTTTGCTATTTTTACTGCCTTTTTGGCTCCATTACTTGTGCAACTTCACTTCATAGTTGCACTAACTGCCAGTGCCACTAGGAAAGCTCAAATGACAGTAGTTCAGCACTCCATCTGCCACGTCCAACAGTTTTGATTCATATGATAACAAATTACTGTGAGTAAAAATAATTCTGTGCTATAGCACTTGATAAGGAATGAACTGTTGGAAGGAAAATTATTATACTGCTTGTCTGTTGTCTGTTTTTTTATTTTAATTTTAAATGCTTATAGCCTTGTAAGCTAAGAGGAAATATTTGACTAAAATTATTAATTTTTAGATGAGTCGTATTTATTACACATTTGACTAAAATGTTTATTAGTTGCTTTGGTAGAATGTATGGAACTGCACTTTCTTAACAGAAGTCACATCCACGATTCTTTTGTAGAAATACGAAAAAGTTGGTCCAAACAACTTTTAAATTTTGGTTAGAACTTTAGTAAATGTATTTTGTATGTTTTCTTCTCCAGCAGGAGCAGGCAGCAGCCAGTGGTGGTGATTTCCATTCAGATTTTGCATCCAGAGGAGGTGGAAGAGGGAGAGGTGCTCGTGGTGGAAGAGGTGGTTTCATGGGTAGAGGTGGGAGAGGAGGTATGGGTATGGGACAGGATGACTATAGAGGACGGGGAAATTTTGGAGATACAGGGCCATCTCAGGAACAGAACTTTGGTTCTGTTTCTAGGGATCAGAAAGGTCCATCAGATTTCAGTGCATACACTGCACCTCCACCACCACAGGAAAACCTGAAACCAGTGGGAACTGATTTTGGAGAACAAAAACCTGGTGGTGCAGCAGTAGATAATTTTGCACCACAGCTTGGCTTTGGAAATACTACTCAGGATTCAAAAACATCAGCTAGTGGGTCAGGGTTTGGAAGTCCACATACAAAGCAGGATCCAAAGACTCCCACTCGACCCTCTGGAGAGTTTGGAGATGCGACTTCAATACCACCTTTTTCTGTACCACCACCACCTGTAACACCACAGGATACCAAAACCACGACTGTACCTAATAAAACTCCAGAAGATCAAAGTCCGCAATCACAGCAGAAACCACCAAGCTTGACAAGTCCCACATCTGGTGCACAGTTTGGAAGTTCGCAAAAAACAACCCCTGAAGAAAGTAAAACTCCAGCAGAGGGTGAAGAATCTACAGAAAAGAAAGATGAGAACTCAGGAAATGAAACAAAGCTAGATTTCATAAAGAAGTCTTCTAGTGAAGGCATACCAGGACTGGATCTTCTGTCTGATCAGGAAAAACCAAAAGAGAAGGAAAAGTCTGATGATGCTACAGCTGCAGCAGAAGAGCGAGAACTCTCAGTTGGTCATGATGTGGATGAGAGGGTAATACCCAATGAAAAGCCCAGCACCACTGCACCACCACCCCCACCTCCAACTACCACTGCATCAGAAACTACACCAGTCACCTCACGATTTGATTCAAATACTCCGCTGAAGTCACCTGCTGGACAAGGATTTGGACCAGCAAATAAAACTTTCCAGCAAGGATTTGGTCCTGATGGACAAGGTCCTCCAGGTCCAAATGCTGGAACCCAGAACTTTGGTCAGGGTCCATATCAGCAGGGACAAGGTCAGCAGTTTGGATCAGGCAATCAAGGTCCTCCATATGGCCACAATCAACCATATGGAACTGGAAATCAAGGCCCTAACCCACCTTATGGTCCTGGCAATCAGGGTCCAAATCCACCTTTTGGCCCTGGCCATCAAGGATCAAATCAACCTTTTGGCCCTGGAAATCAAGGAGGTCCTAATCAGTCTTTTGGTCCTGGTGGTCAAGGAGGCCCTAACCAGCACTTTGGGCCAGGTGGAAATCAAGGTCCATTTGGACATGGTAATCAAGATAATTCAAGTAATCAAGGTTTTGGCCCAGGTCCACAAAATCCTATGAATAGGTTTGGCCCAGATGGCAATCAAGGATTTGGAGGCCATCAAGGATTTGGCTCTGGAAATCAAGGTTTTGGTCCAAATAATCAAGGACCCCCAGGCTTTGGATTTCAGGGTGGTAACCATGCATTTGGAGGTAATAATTTTGGTCCTTCGGGCAATCAGGGACCATTTGGAGGTCCTCCAGGTCCTCGTCCATGGAATGATGGTATGGAAGGGCCAAGAGGAAATTGGAATCAGGGACCTCGTTTTGATGGACCTGGTAAAGATGGTGGAAGAGACAGTTTTCAAGGACCTAGAGACAATTTTCAAGGAGACAATTTTCAAGGACCAGGTGACGGATCACAAGGACCCAGAGACAATTTTTCAGGCCCCAGGGATAATTTTACAGGTCCTAGAGATAATTTTCATGGCATGAGAGATAATTTTCAAGGACCAAGAGATGGTTTTCAGGGTGGAAGAGATGGCTTTCAGGCACATAGAGATAATTTTCAAGGACCAAGAGACAATTTTTCTGGACCAGGTGACAGGTTTCCTGGTGGTCGTGATAATTTCATGGGTCCTAGGGATAATCTGCAAGGTGCAAGAGACAATTTTCAAGCTGGAAAAGACAGGTTCTCTGGACCTCCCTTTGGAGATTTCAATTTTCCTGGACGTGAATTTCCAATGGAATCTGAATTTGGACGTGGAGGACCACATGACTTCCCTCCACCTAGAGACTTTCAAATGGAAGGTGGTCGTGACTTTGGACCTGAATTTGGAAGAGGTCGTGGAGGTAGAGGGCGAGGAAGAGGAAGGGGTGGATTTGGACCACCATCAGAAAGAAACATGGGTGAAGATTTAGGATGGCAACGTGGTGGTGGTTCTGGAGGTGGTAGAGGTGGAATGCACATGGGAGGCAACAGATTTGGACCACCACCTGGAAATGATGATCAGAGAGGACCTCCACCAGCTGATCTTGGAGGACCAGTACAGGTTAGTTAGGCATTTCCATAAAATAATTTGAAAAAATACACTAAAAATCTATTTAATAAGAGATAGAAGAATATGATGAAAACTTTTCAGACTTACAAATTAAAACGTTAAATTTCTAATTGAAAGCTGGTGAAAAGATGTGACTAACTTTTAGAGATAGCCCATATGAATTACTAAATATTCTGTTCTTTCCTGAGACTCTGTCTTGAATGAAAACTGGTACTTTTCATAGTTTTAACGAGTTTTCTCACTATTGAAAACACTTTTTATTAAAAATTTAATGCTCTAGAATTCTTTTCCAATGGAAAATATTTAAGAAAAGATTGTGGAGTTGGAAGGTTCATTTGTCAGCAATAACAATGTAAAGGTTTTGTTCACAAAATCTGTAATTTTGGTGGAAAAAATAGAAGAGTGAAGCAAAAAAATGTTTTTGGGTGACACACAAGTTCCACGTTGGGACGCCAATTTGATACAATAATGTTTGGCAAGGGTTCCACGTTGATGCTACTTTGAAGCTATTATAATGTGTGGCTCAGGGTAAAACAATGAGGTTTCTCACAGGGTATGCGTGGATGTGTGTGCGAAGAAGATTTTAATGACACTGGAATGCCCGTTTCCAACTTATTTATTTACTGCTTCTTTTTTTTAGAACATCGAAATTGAAGTTGCCGACCAAGGGTTACCAATCTCCCTGTTTAGAGTTACTGACGGCAGAATGTTTATTACTCGATAAACTTTATTCGTTCCTCACGTATATATGAACCGACAAATATCCAAGACAGAACAAGAGGACTGCCCTAATAGGCTTCACGCCGAAGACTCCTCTAATCGGCTTCACGCCGAAGACTCCTCTAATCGGCTCCACGCCGAAGACTCTTGTCCACAGCTGCGCATGTGGGTGTGTATGTCACTTTCACTTTCTGAAAGTCCTCTTCATTCAACCAAAAATCTCTTTGTAGCTGTTTTGTCATGCCATTATGAATGATCCAAAGAATACCCTATTCATACAAGTCAAGTGAGCCCCTTTGGAAATCTGCTAAGGACACTGTTTCTTACATTGCTTTTGTTATAACAACTTTCCCCCACAACTGCTATTCGCCTCAGCTGCCCTTGCATGTGTCGTCACAAAGAACCAACATTCCTTTGACATCCCTCATGATTCTTTACTTATGGCAAACCTTAATTTCGGTATCAAGAGTTAAAAGATAAAATCAGAACTGAAAAATTGATTGCCATACAGGCATTTGAACCAAGAATCTTCAGCTTTCTGCATGGCTACCATGACAACATACTGGTATGACATTAAATTCCCCAACTGACTTGCATTTTCCCGGTAGATCATGAGGACTTACTATTCGTAAGCACTTACATCCCAGGCTTTTTAAGGTTTTTACTATAGTTTCTATTTATAAGGGCAATCAATGAAAAGTGATTTTTCTAACACATACAAACAGTTTATATGCAAACTTTGAAAGGTAGAATAAGAATGAAAAACTCAATGCCGTATCTGGGATTTGAACAATGAATCTTCTGCTCTATGCGCAGGTGCTCTTAACACTGTACTATGGCAACATAGCAGTACTTCCAGTATTCTATTTAAGAAGCCACTAAACTGATCTTTATTCCTATGCTGCGGAAATATTTTTTCAAGGAAATAAAATGGCAGGAAGTTAAAGTAATTAAATTTATTATATCTGCACTTGATAATTAATATCTGTTTCATATAACCTTGCCCGGCTGAAATGTATCAATCCGCGTTCAACAGCCCTCCCCCTCGCCCTAATTGGCTAATGCTTTCGCGTCATAGGCCATAGGCGGTGCCTTCCCGTCACATTTCGTAATAATTGTCGGGAAGATAAATAAAATCATACAAATAAGGATATGAAGGCATGCAAAAATACAAGTTTATAATGAACTGAGCAAATTGAAACACAATGACTGAGCAATGAAACTGAAAGAGTTTATAATGAAAGGCCTTTGGCCTTTTCCACTGAGATTTTTAAACCAGAACACATACCTTTCAAAAATGCTTGTCTTTCAGTCTTAAAAGTCGTGTCACACCATACTTTTCGTGTGTTCTTCGTGTATATTTAGCGATTTGTATCTCGGTGCAGTGTGGTTGTCCTTAAAATAGCGTCTTCGCCACACAGCAATATCGCCTCTGTCTTTTAGCACATTTTTCTTGCCTCTTTTTTCATTCACAAATCCCAGCTGTATAAGCAATCTCCTGAAATTTGGTAAATCTGAATCCTCATTTACAGCAGACGAAATGTTACTTATGTTAGGGAGTTCGTTTCTAAAGAAAAACTACACACATGACGACGCACAACACTTTTCACGTATTTTCTCCGAGCACGCACTTTTGTTTATTCCTGCTTTTGCCTGGAGTGGTAAGTTTTCCTGTTTCCTCAATTTCATGTCGCGATGTTCCTACGGATCTAACACTCACACCTGTAAGTTCGGAGCACAACTGTTCGACTTCCCTCACTGACAAAGACGGATTCTTCTCTGTGAGTGCATTAAACACATGCAACACAATTCTTTTTTCACCGCTTTGTAATGGCTTACCCTTACGATGCTTCAGCGAAAAACTGGCGGAAGACTCTGCCATTATACATATAATAAGTACATGCGCAATAAACAATGGATAAAATAACGTATCTCTCGAACGCGCACAGTACACCTTCTAATGACAATACATGACTAATCCAGTTCAGAACAAGGTCAGTGATAAAACTCATATAAACAAATATAAACAAATATATGTAATTCACTACCGCTAAAGCACGTGCTCTTGTGTAATCAGAAAGGCAGGCCTAGATGCAAAGGAACCTCCTCTTTACTTTGTTTAAGAATTAACATGCATTTCAGATAAATTAACTCTGTTGCGTAATATATTTAATTGAAACAGTTATGAAAGTAAATATTTGACAATTCTCTTTCAACATATAAAGATATATCACCATGTTAAATAACGAACTAATTTTTACCGCAAAACAGTCTCTACCAAACAGCAGCCAATGAGAGGAGATGAGGTCACGTGACCGTTAAGAGATTACCGGGCAAGCTTACGTGAAACAAGGTATAAATGATATTTATTTTATAGTCGGTTACAGAGGCAGAATGTAAAAAGATTAAAATCATATAGGCCTGCATATTAGAAGTTAGATTATTTATCTGAAAGTAAAAATATTATAATTATTTGTTATATTAATAGTATGGGAACTATTAGTGACAGGTTACTCATATTTCAAGAAAACTTTCTATCTTCAGTCTGTATAAGCGCAAAATATAAGAATTCAAAATAATGTTGAAGGTTTTCCTTTGGTAAATTTTATATAGAATCTCTTATGCTTACTCTAATGTATCCAGTTGTGTAAAGAGGCTTCATATATTTTGTTCCATCAAAAGGGCAACAAAGGTGCTGCTGGATTTGGTGACACAGAGTTCCCTCCTGAGGAGAGAAGTGGCCCTCCTGCTGATAACCAACCTTCCGGAGATGCAGAGAGGACCAAGTGGGACAAGGATGGAGGAAATGCATTTTCACGGGAACCATTTTCAAGGAGGTAGGCCAAATTTACTTTCAGAAGTAGCAGAGATAAATGCTCAAATTCTTGCTGATACTGTATGATCCAGCTGTTCACTGGAGATACAAATAAACTTTTACAAGGTGGAAGGATTATAACCAGCTTAAAACTGTCAACAAAACATACTAAAAGGCAGAATAAAACCTCAGCAAACTGTAATCTATCTCCTACGCTTCCAGTAAAATAATGAGTCCAATCTGAGAGCTATAAGTGACTGTAATGCATGTGTGCTTAGTTGTCAACTCCTCTCTGTTTAGCTGTATTCCGTACAAATAAGAGGTCCAGCTACAACTACTTTACAAAATGCACTACAAAATATATATTGGGAATGCCACAAAATTTTTTCTTTTCTAATAGGTAAATTTAATATAAATTATTTCAGAATTAAAGTATTACATTAAAATCAGGACACATAATTACATGTGTTTTAAAGTTATGAATAGTGAATAAACTTCATTATTTAAGTTAATTGATGGAAGTTTATCGTTCCTTCACACTAGTTGTGTATAGGCTAAGGTTTTGGATCGATAAATCAAACTGAAAAATTCAGTGCCATGACCGGGATTTGAACTACAGATCTCCTGGTTTAGCTACCATGGCCAACGTACCATCATGACATTAAATTCTCCAATTGACTCATTTCCCGGTATTTATTTCTCAAGCATATATAAAAGATTATGGGTTTGAATTAAATTTCTGATATAATTTATGACAAAATCAAGGATAATATACATAAGTGGCCTGAAAAGTTTCTGACCTGATAAAGATGCAAGACATTTTTTCAGAGATGTTTTATTTTTATTTTTCAACATAGTCTCCTTGTAACTCTACACACTTCTGCCAGCGATGCTCCCATCTCTGTAACCTGTAACTCTGTAACTCAGCATTTTTCTCTTCAAAATAATTGTTCACGAAGGTGATTGATTGCTTCTTCATTTGACAAAAATCTCTGTCCGAGCGCAATTTTCAGATGAGGGAACAAAAGGAAGTCACATGGGGCTTGTGTAAGGTGAATGGTCAAGCAGTTCAAACCGTAATTCGTGGATTTTTGCCATTGCAATCGCTGAGGTGTGGGACAGTGTGTTTTATTGGTGAAACAGGATTTTCTTTTTCTGCAAAGGTGGCTGTTTTTCAGCAAGATCTGACTCAGCTTGTAAAGTAATGATGCATAGAATGCTTTTGTAATGGTTTTTCGTTTTTGAAGATAATCGATTAAAATAACTCCATGACTATCCCAAAAAACTAACCATCACTTTCCCAGCTGAAAAAATAGTTTTCACTTTTTTTTTGGTGCCGGTTCCCCCTTTGCAGTTCACTGTTTGGACTGTATTTTTGTTTCTAGTGTTTAATGGTGTATCCAAGTTTCATCTACAGTAATTAATT
This sequence comes from Mantis religiosa, assembly GCA_030765055.1. Classification (NCBI taxonomy): domain Eukaryota; kingdom Metazoa; phylum Arthropoda; class Insecta; order Mantodea; family Mantidae; genus Mantis; species Mantis religiosa. Next base: position 31,674,309 of record CM060959.1, read on the forward strand.
GGCACCAAAACTCCGATCTATTGTGCATAAACTGCACCAATAGAGCGTTGGAAATGTTCATTCGAACACGTTTTTGGTCTAACATGAGCAAACGCGGCACCCAATTCGCAGTTTTCTCATGTCTAAATGTTGATTTAATAAGTGACAAACACGTTCTTTTTACATGTTCATAGCCTCTGCTATCTCTCTCACTTTAATTCGGTGGTCGTCTAGCACCATTTGGTGAACTTTGGTGATGTTTTTGTCAGTAGTTGCAGTTTTTGGACATCCCGAACGTTCATAGTATCCCATGTTCTTATGCCCATGTTTTTAAATTCAACTGCCCAAAATTTCATTGTGGTAAATGATGGTGCAGAGTCCCCATACTCAGAATCCAAATCATCTTTGATTTGTGTAGGCATATTGCCTTTAAAAACAAATATTTAATGTTAGCTTGACACTCGATTTTGTCCATTTTCATAAAAACACTCATCAACTCACTCAGACGACTTACATAACAACTAAGCATCCACAATGGTTGTAACTTTGGTGAGTAACTGTCAACAGATGGACAGCGAAATTCACTAGCTTTTATTTACGAGTGCTCCATCTTCATGTTGAGTTCGGAAACTTTCAGACCACCCTCGTACATATATTGCATTACATTATACAGGGTTCTTCACTGAAAACCTAACGGGTGCACAGCATTTCGTCTTTGTACCACAGCCAGCTTTGCTCTTATATAAACTATATTCATAAAGCATGTTTAACTCTTACCATATAGAAGATGCTGGAAATGTCTTCCACCCTCCGCTAAACCAACATTTCATCAGGAGAACAGATTCTGATTCACATGATTAAGTTAGGGCACTATAATATTTCTGATTTCATTCTAATATTTTGTTTTAGTTCTTCCAATGTATGAGAATTTCTCATAAACTTTGTCTTTCAGGTTACCCCACAGTAAAAATCACACTGTTAGACTGGAAGAACAAGAGAACCATATGCTAGCACTAATCACTATCTTCAAACACATCCCGAATTATATTCATGGACTCCTTTGCTGTTTGAAAGTAGCAGAATCTTGCTGAAACCACCCTGATTTCTCTTTGTCAGGTCATGATAAAATTTAGTGGAAATGTCATTTCAGTACATCTCTGCATTTATAATTTGCTCGTAGAATGTTGGACCATTTATTCGTCTAGTGCTAATAGCGCACCAAATTCCAACTTTCCGATCATAATGAGTATTTCTTGAACACGATGTGGAATTTCAGAGGTCCAGTACAGACTGTTACAAGTGTTGACATGACCACTGGAAAAGAACAAGCTGTGGATCAATTAAATCATAATTCACTGATGAAAGAAATCATTCACAGCAATGCATTTGTGATACTGGTTCACCATGTTTTATAGCATGGACACTTGTACACTTATATGATTTTAATTTTAATAATTTAGCTGCTCTATGTGCAGAAAACTCTGGAATTCCCACGAGTTTTGCTAATGTTGGGATGTATTTGGTTGGTGAATGTTCAAATCCTATGTTTAATGTGTGTTTGGAGGAATTTAGTAACAGTGACGTCAAAATTAATATAAAATTATTTGTGGTTGGTTTATTGACACTCGTCACTTACTTTTTCATATATTTATGAGAGACTAGTTTCAAAGGCCCTGGCCTCCATTTTCAATCTCTTCCCAACTGACAACTGTTATCTGCTCTCCACATAACAGCAGATAACAGTTGTCAGTTGGGAAGAGATTGAAAATGGAGGCCAGGGCCTTTGAAACTAGTCTCTCATAAATATATGAAAAAGTAAGTGACGAGTGTCAATAAACCAACCACAAATAATTTTATATCCTATGTTTAACTTTCCTCTGTCCCTCATGCATAATGGCAGGTGATTGTGGGGGGAATCCAGCAAGGTTGGAGGAGAGGCAAAATGCCATGAGCTCCGTTAGGTTTTAAAAGAAGAACTCTGTATTATGTACGTTATCTCTATGTATATATATAAATAATTTTTTTTATTTTATATATATTGTATATACAGTTACAGATCTTGGTTGTGTATTTTATCATGTATTGTGATGTACAAAGCAAATTAAACTACTACTACTACTAATCTATAATGGTCAAGAAATTATCAAAATTTGGAAAGAGAAAACAAAAGTTGAGTTGGGAGAGGAAGAGGCAAAACTACAGTACGCGCAAATTAAGTTGAGCACTGGATTTACGGTGTGGTGTGGGCAGAGGGGAAGAAGTGAGAGCTAACGCTCTTGTTTCTGCAGTGTGGTCAGCCTTGAAAAACACAGTTCAGCAAAATAGCGTGTAAGAGAAGCAAAGATATCACAAGTAACTTTGCATCCTCTGAAAACATTCCTTAGTTTTGCCCATGCTAGCTCAATTGTATTCTGATCAGTTATACGAAGGTAGACAAATAATAATGCGTCCCCTTTTGAGAGCTATAACATCCACAAATGTTCATACAAATGTAAATCATTTTCAAGTAAATGGTGATGTACATTACCATCACACTCGTAACAAGGATAAACTGGCAATTAGAGCGCACCAAACAAGCCTTTATGAAGGAAGCTTTAACTACAAAGGGATAATGTTATATAATAATCTTCCAAATTCATGTAAACAAGCTGCATCATTAAAGCAGTTTAAGAATAAGGTTAAGAAGTTGTTGCATGCACACTGTTTTTATACGGTTAATGAATTTTTAGAACTATAACCATGTAAATGAGCACTTGGAGCATAGTACATTCACAAACCTGTAATATTCATATTATGATATTTCTTGTAGTAAATTAGTCTATGCAAATACCACATGAAACCATAGAAAAGCTGCTTACTGTGTATATTGTATGTAATCAATTTGACTTTATGTATATACTGTATTTATACATTTTTATGTGTATGTTGCCAAGAACAAACTAAAATTTTAATTCTAACATATGATTGTTGTAAACTGGTTAGCTAATTAACCTCGAAATTGATCAAAACGAAATAACGGACATGATAAAGCTTAGCGTATTTGCCCACTAGATGTCAGTGTATAGCGCATTTCAAATTTCAAAGTTGTCATCTATACGTAACATATGAAGCTATTACCAGTGAAGCAAACAAATATTTACAAATATAATAATTTGTAACTTAAAACTTTTCTTATCTTATAAGAAATGATAATTCTTATAAATTCTCCAGGATCGCGATTTCATGTATACTTACACACATCTTCAGCTGGAAAACAAAGCAGTCATCATCGTTAATAAACAATAGATGATATTATTAAATTATAGATGAGTCCTATTTTTTACACATCTGCTTCACTTTCGTACAAAAAAAAAAAAAAATACGACTCGTCTATAATTTAATAATTTTTCGCTTCACTGTGGTGTTCCAATACAGTTAAATCTCGATAAATAGATGATATGTTCGTGTTAGTACTACCAAAATATGAAAATAAAACAAATTTAAAAACAGAATCGACTGCCAGTATTTCAAAATTCATTACGCGATGTTTGTTTTTTAAAATAAATATCTTTTCCCAAACCATTAAATGGTCCGATAGATTTAATGGTTTGGGAAAAGATATTTATTTTAAAAAACAAACACTGCAGTAATATTTTATTCAAGTTTGCAATTCCTGTCTTTCTTTTGCAGTGGTGCCTTCTGTAATTGGATATTCTGAGTGATACATAACTTTTAACATTGTTACTAAGGGTAACCAGCTGTTTCCGTGATGTCATTACAGATCCTTGCCTTCCTAGTATTTTGGATTGAATTTCAGGACAAATTCCCTGCTAAATTACTTGCTGTAGTCATACTGAGATATTATTAGAAGACCAGCAGGCTATAGTTCATATGCTTGTTAGTATATGCTTTAAGTAAGCACGTCTACACATTCATATTATAAACAACATTATGGACAGTACTCAATAACTTTAAAGTATGAGTTATATTTGTAATCAGAATTTTGGAAGGGATACTCTGTACTGAAGATCAGAGTACAGTTCTTTTTTCTGCTGTTTTTTATTTTTTAAATTTAGGTCTTCCAATGTTAAGTCTTATTGGATAATGAATAGGTGCTCAAATGAGCTCATGGTTCATAGAGATTAGAGTTACCTGAAATCTTTCAAGGTAAGGGAAAACCCCAGAAGAAACCATATCTGGATAACTCACCTTGACCGAGATTTGAACTTGGGACCACTTAAATGCGAGGCAGACTCAACCACCTATGTATAGAGTTCTCAGAACACCAATAACTTCTGAGATTCTCTAAAGTTACTTAAGGAGAAGGTTGAATTTCTGGTTATGGCATCAAATTTTTCAGTCTGACTCTGCCCTTCCAAACTTTGTCCTACACACAGTGGAAAGAACAATTAATTTCCATTAATTGACGTAATAGTGGTCTGATCTAAAAGCCCAGGCCTTCAAGTATTTAAAGCACAGAAAGTCACCATTAAGATAGTTGTCTCGTGTGTTTATGAGAACTCCTAGTGGGTTACCGCGAAAAACACAAGTCAGTTGGAGAATTTAATGTCATCCTGGCATGTTAGCCATGGTAGCTCAATGGTTAAAAGCAGCTGGATGGAGAGCGGAAGATCTATGGTTCATATCCGGATATGGCATTGAATTTTTCAGTCTGACTCTATTCTTTACATAATTTGCGGAAGTAATTTCATTAAAGGTTTTGCTATATTATAGAGAGGTTACAGATGCCTGAAGTGGTATTCAATCTTTAAATATGGCTTACTATAGGTTAGTCAATAGCATTGAGCATTTCAGAGATTAAGACCCAAAAAGAATTGAAATAACTGAGTACTTTAATGAGGTGTACAGTTTATTGTAATTAGATTTGGTCTGTTACGTTATATCCATTAGTCTACCTATTATAGTAGACACAAAATTTAATGGTGGCTGAAGGTTGACCACTAGCAGCGAAGTATGACGTTGCCATATGTCAAAGAACAGGGTAAAGCTATATACAGTAACAAGACGAAATGAAAACACTTTATAGGATATTACTGTAGCTGTCAAGTAAACATAAACTTGGAGTGCATGCTTATTTAACAAGTAATCTGAAAATCAAACCTTAAAATGGTAACAAATTGTGCACAGGCCAAGCAGAAAATTTCTTACGGCAAAGCTGTTGTATCTGCCTTGTCATTGTATTCGTCTTCATCCTTGCTTCTGATCACATCTGAATCATCGCTATCTTCCTCTATGTTGATAATTGGCTGTAGTATTTCTTCATATTCTAAATAAACTATATACCACTGTAAATATACTCCTACTTTGGTGACGCAACACTTTCTGTTCATGTATTATTGGTACACTTTTACTGCTCACACCTTCTTGAACATGTGACATTTTGACTAATACAACAAAGAATATTAAACACCAATAAAATAGCTCCACAATCAGTGTAATTGAATTACAGGAACCAAAATTACCACCATTAACATGAAAGTAGAAATTTGAACTGGAGATATAATAGCTTGAGACTTTCAGTTCCTTATCCTAGCCGTGCGGCTCTGTTATCTTTGTTGAGTCACAAACTGACACAATAAACAAAACAGCAGTTACTGAAAGGATTTGAACAGATGAGAAAATCTTAACAGAGCCCCTGTTAAGACGAATTCAAATGCACATTCATATCTCTGCAACCAGTTAACATAGGAAATTGGTTTTTAGAGTGGCTGCTTGAAAACAAAATGCTCTTCATGATCAGGTTATTCTTTTCCTGTTGCGAAAATAAATTTTGTGGGCTCAAATGATGTTCAGTCACCGGCTTTACAGCGTGACTTCACATCTTGTTTAACCATACAGCACCACAAGGCATGGCAAGCATCTGATTGGATGTTGTGTTGATCTCCTGCTCATGCCAGCTGCCATTAAATTTTGCATCTGTCATAGTTATTCTAAATTCACTCAAAAAGGACTTAACAGAGAATACTCAGAAAATTCAAGATAAATTATTCGTATGTTACACATATGATCTTTTAATGAAAATTTATCTTATTTGAATTTTTTTTTTTCTTTTTCATGTCGGGTAATTTAAGAGTGGTTCTTAGAAGCTTCACACCTTTAAAAGATAGTAAACTTACACATTTATTTTGTATTTATGTAACTAAGTAATATGGTTTGCAGGTATACTTTTTCTATTAAAAAAATCTTATCTGAAATTTAGGGTTCAGTATTATTAAAAGATCGTCGGCCATTTAAATGAGTAGTGTGGGTTTAATGTATTAAGCAGTTGCTCTAAGTGACAGCTTGATTATATTTGTTGGAGGTCTTCATAGTGAGAACTGATAATAAACACATGCTTCTGTGAAGTTAATGCTTATCACACATTAATATTAAGAAGGTGAAAAAAATCAGTTTCAATTTTTTAAGCAAAATAAAAATCTGGACGTAAATGAATGAAACTTAAGTTGTTTCAGAGATACATATTTTAAAGGCTTCACAGATATTTAGTATTTTAGAGGCATTCTGAAGTAAATGTAGCAAAGATTGTTTTCCTAATGTGTGTTAAATTAAAAAAGGGGGAAGGAGCTATTTTTCAAGTGGCATATTTTATTGCTTCAAATGTATGTATGAAACTATTTAGAAAGTGCAATTAAAAGAATGTTTTTAGTAAATGAAGTATATTAAAAGAAATAGTTTTCATTTCCAAAGTGAAATATGAAGCATCTAAATGTTTTATGTAAGACAGTTCTATGTAGTTTTATAGTTGCACTTTCTAATAACTACGAAAATACATAAATTCAGCATATTTATTTGGCTAATAATAATGATTTGCAGAAAAGGTTTTCCCTTTTAAAAATACATATGTTTTTCTAAAGTTCTTCTAAAGAATGATAATTTAATAGTTAAACATGTATATAACACTCATTTTCTCCCATCTTATTTCCCTATCCAGCTAATAGATGCCCTCTTAACCTCATCGAAAAATTCATCTAAAGAAAGCCTGAACTGCTGAGCATAGAAGAAGACATTTTAAGAGATTGTTATCAAAGACTGGACCGAGTTCTGTGATTGATCTACCAGATGCTTTGAAGGGAAGTGTGTAGTGCAGAGGAAACATTTGTGTATGTGTTTAATTGTAGAAAATTTTATCGGGAGGACAAGTTGAACTTTTTCATGGATTTTAAAAAAAAGTGAAGTTAGAATAATGGCACAAGTGTATTTACAGTTTGTCTCAATTACAGCTATTTAGCATATTATGATGTGTTACAGTATGTCAGAACTGCATCTTATAGTGTAATATATAGAGCAGAATTGGCTCCTTTTGATTTTGGTATTTGTTCACCTAAATAGGGATAAACTAAACACTTAAAAGTTTTTTCTTTTCTTGATATTTCATGTTGTAAGAAGTGGGTGTAATTGTGAACTTAATTTTGTTTCCTGGTTTGATACATTATAAATAAATGGCTAAAAGTAGTATATCCATGAGGTTCAAGTAGAACAGCATTCAGAATGTTTCATTAGACTGCAACCAATGATATAAGGGCTCTATCTTTTTTTTTAATCTATTTTTTGTGCTATTTTAAGCACTTTTGCCAAATAAAATTGTTGTTTTTATTATAATTGTTGCCACTGAAATTAAGTTCTTTTTCTATTTGGTTTATTCAAAATCACTCAATTGCTAGTCATTGCTTCAGAATGCCTTAACCCTTCTACTACTGTTGATGCTATTACTACAACTAATAATAATATGGTAAATATTAAGATAACTATTAAGAGTTTTTTTATTTTTGGACTAAATTGATTGTAGCTAAGTAATACATGTTGTTTTCTTATATTGATATTCTATTGTGAATAGTTCAGTATTTCACACTTTTATTTTGTTAATGTAGTATATGATGAGAATCATATTGAAAATGTTTATTTGGTGGAGCATAGCTATATATGCATTTGATGATTTACATGAAACTTTTTTCCTCCACAAATAAATTACCTAAATTAGCACCCAAGAGTATTCAGTATCATTGTGCTTATCCTATCCATGAAGTGTCAATGTATATTAAATCTGCCAGATTTTATTGAATGAGTAAATGCTGTAAATATTATAAGCTTTCAGAAAAGCTTGTTAATAGCTCTAAGGAAAAATGATTTGGTATACATTAATCGTGTCAATATGATCACATTAAAACAGATTGTTCATAGTGTTTCTATGTATATTAAACATTTATGTTAATAGATTGAATTCATTAGATCAAAAGCATTCATTTGGTATAAACATATTTGAAGTGGTAGAAGGGTTATGATTTTGCTACTTGGATTTCATGATTTCTAACCTAAGTACTGGAAACATAAATCAGAAAAAGACAGTATTGTTGCATATACTGTATGAAAATTTAAGACATAAACTGAATTTATGTTTTTAAATTAGTTTGTTAACTTTGATATATTTGATCTGTTAAAAGGAAAGACATGCTTTCTACTGAAGGATAATGTAACTGAGCTTTACTAAGTTCAGTATAAAATGTGAGGGAAATATTGCTTTTGTTTACTAAATGAAGTTGCAGAGATGATATGTTGTATTCATAATCAGTGTGTAAGAAATATGTCTTTCTTTTCAATGAACGAATGAGACTGTAAATACTGTAGCCAAATTAATGCATTGGATTTTTCAAGAACAAAGATGCATGCATTGTGTAGTCATCTCTTTCACTCATTGTTTTACTTCACATATAAGTATGTATCAGACTAATTCAGTGCTGAACAACCTAAATAAAGCTGTATTTTCTTCTATATCTAAAATTAAATGTTTTCTTAATGGTCAGTATAATCTTTCAATTTCATTCACCCTGTTATTCATTGTAGTATTGCTTAAAAAAAAAGTTTTAATTGGGGATAGGTTTGGTGACGAGCCAACTGGTAAGAGTTGGGTAGGTGAAGAAGAAAGGGGGGGCTCAAGATTTCCCCTACAAGGAAGCAGGGATGAAAGGTTTGGGGAGTTGCCAAAGAGGGATAGCTGGGGACGCCAACAATGGGAAGGTGCTGGTTGGCAGAGAAATTGGGAAAATGACTTTGAATTGGAACCTGCAACAGTAGTAGATTATGGCCACAGACCAGCAGCCAGTAGCATACCTGGTATGTATTAATTCATTGCTGTGAGAAATTTGAAAGTATTCTATACTAGTTTGGGGTGGGAGGTGCTACAGATGTGATGCTGATGAATTTTTTTTAGATCCACCTGCAGCCCCCTTCACCGAACCAGTACAAACTTTTGATTATGGACACGGAAATACCAGATCTGCAGGCAGCACTGATATAGGACCACCAGGTGAGTTGCATTTAACAGATTTGTGTGAACATCTCCTTTCTTGTTTTTCTTCCTTTCTAATAAAGTTTTAGTTATATTACACAGTAAGAGACTTTCAAAGAGACAAGAGACAATCAAACAAGTAAATGTTTGATGCTAATAAGTGCATAATCTGAGGATATCAAATTACATGGGGAGTAAACTTGTTTTAGAGGATTAAACTTAGCTGAATTGTGGCTTTCTGTCTTTACTGGGTCTTACGCAGCTGCAAGTACTATCATACACAAGTGTTTTTAAGAACAGTTTATTCAAAAATGAGTAAGAAAATTCATGTGAGTGTTCACAGACTATAAGATAATCTTGTAACATATACTTGGCATGCTTAAAATGACAATCGTGCTGTAATATTTCCTTGACATTTTAGACTGGATTTGTTAAAAGGATATAGGGAAAGAAAAGATACAGAAACAGCTTTATTATTTTGTAACAAGTTGCAAAACCTATCAGATTTGCATGTAAAAGCCCATAAACCAGTTAGCATTCAAATGTAGTTATTTTGTATGAAAATAAACTGTTGTAATGAAATTAATCCATAGCTGTGTATTTTTTATCTAGGTGTGAAGGGGTTTTAAAAGTATTATGGGGTGTCAATATCAGATGTCTCAAATGATTCTCTGCAGGAAGGGGAATGCGCTAACATGCTTGCTTACGTCAGGTTGGCAATGATCAACATATTGACTTGACTTCACAATCACAGAAATAATATATTAACTTCACTTTACAAAAGCACCCTTCTCACTGTGATATTCAAGTGGTAGGAGGAAGAATGGTCTCTGTCTGCTTGAAGGCCAATGCTCCTCCGTACTTTAACTACAAACTGAACCACATCCGTATGCGCCATAGTACATTGAGGAGACTTGTTTGAGACTGTTATAACACTGGTGCAAGATGTGCTCTAAGGATGCTGTAAAGTTGGGTGTTAAAATATCATTGGGGTGGAAATAGTTGATAGGGGGATGATTCTCAAGGACCCTCTGTTCCAATGGACTTAGCCTCTTACTGTTCCAACTGCTGTTATCAAAGGCACACACCTGCCCTAGCCTTCTCTATAAACATTAGTAAATGGCAGCTAAGGGTTGCAACTCTACAAAGTTTTTGCAGACGTAGTGAATTCCATATCCACTGATAGAGAACTCTTCCTCAAGATTATGATATAAAGGAGCATGTGATCACATTGTTATTAGTTATTGTGACTAAGTGCCACATAAATTAATCATTTGCACAGTCATGTCACTAAACAAATGTTATATGTACATGTTAAATTGCTCATCTATTTGTTTTGCACTGTTGATTGTTGACAAGCAGTATTTTTACAGTTCCAAGACATTGCATTTAACAATGTATGTGATTAATTAATTTACTTTGAGAGTGACCCAACTGCATATCCGTCCTTGAGATATTAGCTGTTCGTGAATAGCTTGCATACGTGAATAGAATCTGTGATTGGTTAGTCATTGGCTTTCTGTTCCTGATCCTCTACCAATGTCCAATATTTGAATATTGATGGGCACATGACACTTTGCACAATCCATCTATTTTTAAATAGCTGTTCTTACTACATACACTGACTCCCATAAATAATCGGACAGACTTTGCATTTCACTATGGAGTGCTCTATAAAGCAGGATATATTATGTGTCTGAATCTCAAGGTACTTCTATGAATATACATTTTAGAGATTGAAAATGTGGCTAAACTAAGAGCTTCCCCATTCAAACTTGTACAGCATAAGTTTACAACACAAAGAATCGGACAGCACAAATGAAATGCAATACAAGCGAGTAGTTGAAGTCTGTCAGTAGACAAAACAATTTCGTAGAAGTATGTCAACTGGTCACCAAGAAGGCAAGAGCATAGTATGGGGCTCAGAGGTAAGCAGAATACCTTTGAACAGAGACAGTGATCTATCACTATGAAAAGAACAAAACATACCGGAAAATAGCATAGATTGTGAATCTTAACAAAAGTACAGGTAGTGACATTCACCAGTATAAGTGTGAAGACAGAATTGAATCTCGAGCAAAGCCAGGGCGACCAAAACTTCTTACCGATAGGCAGGAGTCTTATATTATGCTGAAGGTAAAATGGAATCTGCATGTAAGTGCTGCAGTAATTTGCGCTGAGATTCAGGAAGAACTGGAACTGACAGCCCTAAAACGGTCAGAAGAGCCATGTGAAAACAGATTTTAATGGTTGCATAGACAGAAAAAAATAGCCATACTTTTCCAGCAAGAATAAAAGCAAGCGATTACAATTTGCCAAAGACTTTGTTAACAAGACAACCGATTGGTGGTACCAAGTTATTTTTTGTGACAAAAGCAAGTACAACCTTGCTGGTTCCGATTGCAGTGTGCTTGTGTGGAAGAAACCAAACACAGAGCTGGAAGAGTGCAATTTACAAGGCACAGTCAAAAACGGCGGAGGAAGTGTAATGTTATGGGGCTGTATTTCCTCTATGGGAGTGGGAAAGTTCCTGTTCATAAACATAACCATGAACAAGGAAGTCTATCTTAGATACTACAGCAACATTTAAAACAAAATGTAAAAATGATGGGTATTTTGCACAGCTTCTCATTTTATCAGGATAATGATCCGAAGCATACTCGCACATTGTGCAGCTATAGTTGCTTTACAACTGTCCTCGTGTGCTACATCCACCGCCTCAGTCCCTGGCTCTTAATCCCATAGAAGCAGTATGGGATAAACTGAAGAAGGCTGTGCGGAAGACCCCTATCATGTCCAAGCAGCATTGAAGGAGAGATTGCAAGAGGAATGGAGCAAAGTTTCTACAGCCTGCCTGAAAAACCTGGTTCACAGCATTCCAAATAGATTGCGAGAAGTAGTGAAAAGAAGAGGGAGAGTCACAAAGTACTAAGCCATATTTTGTATCACACTCAAGTTATGTACGATTACTTTTGAGGGTCAAAAATGCCATATTTCTTTTTAATTCTCAAAAAACCACGCATTATATAATTTTTATGTGAACTAACATTTATTTTTTTACAAGAATGAACCATGTAACTGTCAATTATCATTAATTACAATAAAATAGCACATCAAATGTTGATTTTCACTTTCAAAACTAGTACTCTGCTTTGTCCGGTTATTATGGGAGTCTCTGTATGGCATCATAAGCAGTGAACACATTGATGTAAATGAAATAAAGTAATGATAATTTGGGAAGGAAGCCTCTCTGAAGTTTGCCAGTTATAGTACTGAGGAAAATTTGGAAAATACATCAGAGAAATAGCAGGATTTGTACCTAAGACCGTTTAGCAAGTTTGTGCCTTAGCAGCCTTGACTGTGTCTGCGAGCATTAAACATGATTGTTCTGTAATTGCATATTAATTATACATTATTAAACTAAACAAATGTAAAATAAGTAATTTTCAATTTATTAATAAAATGAAATCAACTCTCAGGGTCTTCCTATTTAACAAATATTCTTTGAATGTGTTTACATTATTAAAAATGCAAAAAATTTAGCTTCAAGTGTTGCAGAAACAAAAGCAAAAATTCACTCATATCTCTGATTTAGACGTTATCAGATCAATAGAATGTGACAGTATAAATGTGGACAGTGGTTGTACATTATAGCATTTGATAAATTTGTTTTTGAGATTAGAGAAATCTTTATGCAGTAGTACTGGAAATAAGGAAAGTAACGTGTAAAAGGCATCACTGCATATTATTACTGAGTAGAGATGCAAGATTAATTAAGTGTGTAACAGTACAAGAGGCAAACAGTAGAGGAAATTAACAAGGGAGCAGAAAGGTTAATATTGTATTTCTCACTGTGGGCAGTTATTGCTTTATACAGTGTAGTTTATGCAAAACTATCTTCAGAATTAATATTGTTAGCAAAATCAATAGTAAAAACTACCTAAACCAAGAACTTGGGAAAACTAAATGTCATGGAAACATGATAAATGACACTTTGGATTACTGATACTTGTAGTGGTTCTATATAATATTAAAAAAGTTAAGGCTGGTAAGAATTCCTCATAACCATAGTTTATTGGGTATGTTCAGCTGCTGCATAACTTCATACATACATTATTACCACATTGCCAATCTAATAGCTGTTTCTGTTGGAGTTGTCAGTGAGTAGTGCAGAAACAGTCAACAGCTTGAGACTAAAATAAAATGCTTTTCCTTGGAAGGATTTGGGATGTTAAGAAAAAATTACTGTATAATTATTACACAAATAAAAATATTTAATATTAATCCACTTATCTTAAGAAGTTGATGTTAAAACTTCTTTCTTCTTTTCTCAAATCGATTTCAAAGGCATTTTGCTTTCATTCTCAGTGATACAAACTCCATTGTATATACGATGGAGTTTGTGTCACTGAGGATGAAAGCAAAATGCCTTTGAAATCGATTTGAGAAAAGAAGAAAGAAGTTTTAACATAAATTTCTTAAGATAAGTGGATTAATAGTAACAAATATTTTTATTTGTGTAATATTTATTACTCCACTGTAACTAGCTTCAATTTTCTGTCTAATTACTGTATAATACTTGTGAGAAGCAAAACCAAATTGCTACTCTGAAAAGCAGTGCTCTGAAAAGATACCTATTACAGAAAGAAATAACATTGTTTTGAAATTTAATAATACAGGTTGACAAATAGTGGTTGACAATGTGGGTAATTATCCAGGAAACTAGTTCAGCCTAATTTTAATTTCATTGAAGCTCAGTGATATTTATTAATTTTTAGATGAGTCGTATTTATTACACAGTTAAATCTCAGTGATATTTGGCTCATACATAATGCTAGTGTTTTAACTGCTTCAGCGATGGCTATTTAAATCCTGCATGGGCCGGGAAGAGATACCCAATAAACACATAAGACATTTAAATTGTTAAATGCTGTAAAAATGCTTAACAAATACACATTTGTGTCTTCCATTTATTAATTTATTTTAATGAAACGAAAACTGGTTCAAACTCGATCAAAGACACTATACAACTACTGTCATTAAAGTAGACGCTATATTAATAAATAGCTGAAATTTCACTATTTTGTTTCACTGTAGCAAAAGCAATTCCTTGCATTGTGAGTAATTTTGTTTTGTGTGCACACCAACAATGTATATATAGCTGAACAAGCAAAATGTTCTCAGGTCAAAGGTTTTATGGTTCAGTTTATGCTACCACTTGATTATCATTGTGTATGTTGTCACACACATGCTGGAAAAAAGAAACCTCTTTGTCAGCATCTCTATGTACCTCGTACATCATTTCACAACTGTTGTTTATGGTAGCCTTATATAGGTGTTTTCAGTCACTAATTTATTTATACTCTTTTGGAGTTCAGAATGTTTTCTTTTAACTACTGGGAGCAAATTGAATAGCTCGTTTGAAATCGTTAAATTCCAGTGTTAACCATGGCTTATCGCTGTAATGTAGCATATAAATTAGCTTGTGTAGGGTGTGTATGAACTTCTGATATCACTTTAGAAAATATTGAGTACTTTTTGCTGTTTGACATAATTTGGATATTGGTGGTGAGATTTCAGATTTTGAGGAAGGTGTTGAGGTTATTGGTTGCAGTGATGATGAAAATAACCTGTTTCCTTCAGTGTTTGTGAAGAACCAACATTGTGGAGTGGCCAAATAACTCGAACAGAAATAGACGTTTAGACAAATAGGCATTTTCTGGTGTGCAGCTAACTTCTGATAGCCAACCAACTGACATTTTCACAAATTTTGTTAACTGCTAATTTAGTGTCTCTTATTGCTACGTAAACAAAAAGTATATGTGAGTAGGGTGAATGTAGCCCTGACCTCTAGGCATTTTAGGGCCTAAGAGGAGAATTCAGAAGTGGAAGTGTGCATGCTATTTGTAAACCTGCATTAGACATGCACTGGTCTACGGATGGCATGATAGCTACTCCATTTTTAGGGAAATAACAGGTCAAATATGGGTGGTGTGGTTCTAGATGATGAGGTATTACAAGGATATCCCTCTTTACAAAAAACGGTTAAATAATATAAAGTATTTTTAGACCAACCAGATATAACCATATACAATTGTTTAGTAATTTGGAGAGCTCTAAATTCATGCAAGACAAGGACCTACTTGGACTTATACTGACTCCCATAAATAATCGGACAGACTTTGCATTTCACTACTGAGTGCTCTATAAAGCAGGATAGATTATATATCAATCTCAAGGTACTCCTTCTGTTAAGCAAAAATCATTTGCTATGAATATCCATTTTAGAAATTGAAAATGTGGCTAAACTAAGAGCTTCCAAATTCAACGTTGTTTACGTCATGAGTTTACTGCACAAAAAGAATCAGACAGCACATGTGAAAAGCAATACAAACGAGTAGGTGAAGTCTGTCAGTAGACAAAACATCGTAGAAGTATGTCAACTGTGCACCAAGAAGAAGGCGGCAAGATCGTAGTATGGGGCCCAGAGGTAAGCAGAGTACCTTTGAACAGAGACAGTGATCTATCACTATGAAAAGAACAAAACATACCGGGGAATAGCAGACATTGTGAATCTTAGCAAAAGTACAGTTAGTAACAATTCACCGGTGTAAGTATGAAGACAGATTTCTTACCAATAGACAAGTCTTTTATTATGCAGAAGGTAAAACGGAACCCGCATATATGTGCTCCGGTGGTTTGTGCTGAGATTCAGGAAGAATTGGCACTGATAGTTGGCCCTGAAAGGGTTAGAAGGGCCATGTGAAAACATTTTAATGGTCGCGTAGCCAGAAAAAAGCCATACATTTCCAGCGAGAATAAAGGGAAGCGATTGTGATTTGCCAAAGACTTTGTTAACAAGACAACCAATTGGTGGGACCAAGTTACTTTTTGTGACAAAAGCAAACACAACCATGCTGGTTCTGATGGCAGGGTGGTTGTGTGGAGGAAACCAAACATGGAGCTGGAATAGCGCAATTTACAAGGTGCAGTCAAACATGGCAGAGGGAGTGCAATAGTATGGGAGTGGAAATGTTGGTGTTCATAGACACAACCATGAACAAGGAAATCTATCTTAGCCTATTACAGCAAAATTTAAAACAAAGTGCAGAAATGTTGGGTATTTTGGACAGCTTCTCATTTTATCAGGATAATGATCCGAAGCATATATCCCACATTGTGCAGCTATGGTTACTTTACAACTGTTCTCATGTACTGCATCCACCACTTCAGTCCCCAGATCTTAATCCCATAGAAGCAGTATAGGATAAACTGAAGAAGGTTGTGTGGAAGACCCTCCCATCAGCTCCAAGCAGCACTTGAAGGAAATGTTCCAAGAGGAATGGAGCAAACTTTCTACAGCCTACCTGAAAAACCTGGTTCATAGCATGCCAAATAGGTTGCGAGAAATAGTGAAAAGAGGGAGTCACACAGTACTAAGCCATATTTTGTATCACATTCAAGTTATGTCCGATTACTTTTGAGGGCCAAAAATGCCATATTTCTTTTTAATTCTTAAAAAAGCATGCATTATATAATTTTTATGTAAAATAACATTTATTTTCTTACAAGAACGAATCATAACTGTTGATTATCATTAATTTCAATAAAATAGCACATCAAACGTTGATTTTCACTTTCGAAACTTAGTACTAGGCTTTGTCCGATTATTTATGGGGGTCTGTATATGTATCAATAGTTTGCAGCCTAATTGAGCACTATAACATTCAGAGACCCAAAACTATATAACTATCTAGTTTCCTCTGAAAAACTTAAAGATCTCCAAAACAAACTAAAGACAATTCCAGAACTACCTCGAAAATCTTCAGTAGCAATGTTCAGATTAATCACAGGCCACAATTGTTTGAATGGACATTTATTCAAGGTTGGATTAACAACTTCTCCACAGTGCTGTTTATGTGGTAAAGACGATTTAATGAATATCGATCATCTAACTGTATGTGAAACTCTCCAAAATCAAGATCTAGTCTCCAAATATTGGGAAGCAAGAAGAAAAATGATTTTATTATCAAATTCTGAGCATTAAATACACACACGCATGCACGCACACACACACATGCACACATGCACGCACACACACACATGCACACATGCACGCACACACACACTCACACATACACACACACACACACACACACACACACACACACACACACACACACACATTCAGAGTCCTCTTCATACTGTTGGTAAAAAATCCTACCCCCTAGCACCCCAGCACCCCTCATACTTGAGGGGAAAACAGTTTCCTAAAATGATACCACAAAAAAAAAAAAAAAAAAAAAAAAAAAGAAGCACCCATTTCGAAAATGTCCAGTGTGTGATGTAAAACAAGTTTGCAAGGAAATCAGTATGATTTACTGTTAACATGAAGATATGCTCCTGTGTGTTTATCCATGCTTTGAGGTGTAGCATTAAAAAATAAACCTTTAAGGCTAAGGTCTTATAGAACTTTTTTAAATATATTGTAAAATAGATTAAAATAATTGGCATAAAATAAGCATTAAATGCGTGTATGCACAGGACGTCTATACATGTCCAAATCAGTTCTCTGGCATTTTAACGTATGTCATATGATGTCCATATCGGTGAAAGGGTTAAAAGATGGGGCAGTTCAGCAGTGAAAGAATTTTCATTTCCATTTTTCTCCACTTAAAAGGCTCTTTAAGGAATAGATTTCGTCCAATTAGGTTAAAATAGTAGAAATTACAAGAATTAAGTGCTATACTGGGTTTTTATGTGTAATGAATTTTTAGTATATGTTGCATTCAAATGCAATTCTATTTCATAGAGAAACTGGTACAAAGTGAAGTTTAATTTTTGCATTTGGAAAACTTATTTACAGGACATTAAAACCCAGAATAACTTTTTGCATAGACCTGAGATACATTCCTTCACATTTCCATACAAATCAAATTACTGTATTGTCCGAATAAGCTACCAGCGCATATATGTTGCACTCCTAAATTTTGAAGGGAAATGAAAGATATATTTTGTGCAAAACTAAGTTGTTCATTGATTGAGAGGAGGAAAATAACTATAAATTTACTTTTACTTAAATGTAAACATTTCTTTTAACATATGATACAACACATTGGCACCTAACATACCAGTACCTTATTTATCTTATTCACTCTCATTGCTGTTGGTTCTGTTATTCACTTCATCACTCTCTCTTGCTCCCTTATTTTCTTCATTCTATTTCCACAGTATGTTATCCTCACTGCCATCCAGTGCAATTGATATGTAGCATTTCTTAAACCCCTTGGTGGACTCAGATACAGATACACCTGCGTGCTTCAGTAGCGTAGATGGTAGCATGTCTGCCTTATGTTCAAGAGATCCCAAGTTCGAATCTTGGTTAGGGCGAGTTACCTGGATAAGGTTTTTCCGGGATTTTCCCTTATTGTGATACACGAATGTCAGGTAACTCCATGGACCCCGGACTCATTTGAGCATCATTTCACCCATTTCATTAATCGTCCGATGACTTAAAAAAAAAAAGATACAGATAATTTATTAGCCATAGGAGTCAACCAAACTCATGGCATAAGTTAAAAATAGTCTATGTACATTATTTTCAAAAATATAAATATACATTAAAATATGGTTGAAAATGTTGCAAATTAATATGAAGTCTAATACAATAGTACATTTTAAAAATGCATACAGTAAAATAAAATTTGTATTACAATTTTGTGTTTAAAAACTCACTTATGATAGAAGGTAAGTCTATTTTTTTGAGGAAAGTGATTATGTAAAATACTACCTGACTCTGATGGTATGGAAGGACTATGAAGCAATATGTAAAGGAAATGACATCCTTATAAATGCATTAAACAGAAAAGAATATATAGTGGCAATTTTTCTTTATCTGACAAAAGCTTTGGATTGCATAAACATAAATCAACTACTTACCAAAATAGAAAATTATGCGATAAGGAGCATACCATTAGATTGGCTGAAGTCATATCTTCAGGACAGGGAGCAGTATGTGGAAATAATACATAATTCAAATGGTAAATTGGACAAAATTAGATCTTCATTTAAGAAAATAACTTTTGGTGTACCCCAAGGCTCGAAATTTGGGCCCTGCTTATTCCTTATAAACAGTATATTCAAAACAATAGTAGAAGCAGGGGGATTGGCCATTGGATATGCTGATGACACCACAATCATAGTGAAGGGAAAAATGGAAAGTGAGGTACAAAATAAATCTAATCTTATACTTGAAAAAATTAGTAGTGAGTTAGGAAGACTAAGCATGGTAATAAATACAAGCAAAACAGAATGTATGCAAATCACCTTAAACAAAGAAACCCAATCACATGTGCAATTAACATTAGATAATAAAAAAATACAAGAAGTAACAAAAACAAACTTCCTGGGACTAATAATAAACTAAATTGGAAACAACTCATCAAAAAAATAGTAAAGAAAATAAATATGGGACTATATATTTTAAAACAGGCAGCACAACAAATGGATAGCGAAACTGTGATACAAATTTACTATGCAGTCATACACTCTCATTTATGCTATGGCGTGGTATTATGGGGAAATGCGCAGAAAAAAGCAATGATAAGAATATTAACACTCCAGAAATATGCCATCAGAATAATTTGTAAACTAAAAGACGGATTCGTGTAGAAATGTTTATAAAACATTAAATGTGTCAACATTTACAGCATTGTATATATATGAGTGCATTAAATACGTAACAAAAAATTGTAGCAACCAAAATAAAAACATGTACATACACATAACACGAGAACAAAACAAAATTATTTCTGGAACAGATTAAGAGGAACATTAAGTAACAAAAATATAGAAAATATATCTAAAGAATTGTACAATCATTTACCGAATCAAATAAAACAGATAACAGAAGAAAAATTTAAACTTAAAGCAATTAAAAAGTACCTCGTAGAAAACCCAGTCTACTCTATAGATGAGTATAAAAGGTTAAAGCTTAAGTAGTATAGGTACCCTCTGCTTACTTTATTATTTTTATATTGTTGTGTACACATTGTATTTGTTAAACCAGTGATGTATCCTATGTATTTTGGATCATATGAATGAAATAAAATGAATGAATGAAAGAATCTACTCACACAGAAAAGTGACTGATTGCTTAATCCTACCGAATGGTATAAGGGCATGTTCGTCTTCCAGGAGCCAACTTGAAAGCATTTTTCAGCAGTTTGAACTTCCATTGCTTGTTTGTATCACCTATAGTTTTGAATCTGTTCTTCTGGATTTTGAGCAGCAAGTTTATCTTTTACTTCAGCAGTTGATGTCCATCAGTTGCGCTGTCATCAGCTCTTTTCTTGGCAACAAACCACTAAGCTCTTAGAAAATTTTGTTGAGGTATAGTTTTTCTTTTCAGAATGTTATAACAGGCTAACTTTTCTCATTGGTTTTAGCAGCTAACATGGGAGTTATTCCACTTTTTTCATTCCCATAATTCATTTATCAGTCATACCCAATGTTGCAATGTAACTTTATAAATTCAAATGAAAAATCAGTTTATTTCATTTACCTCTCCCTACTCTTTTTCATATTTTTGCATTATGATATAAAGGATATTTGTGGTTAAATATCTACCTCTTATAATTGTAATACAGTCTCGGCTACTCTTAATAGTTGAAAAAGTCCTAACATTCACATAAAAGAATGTGAAAAATTGATAGAACAGCCTCCTCCCGTTCCCCAACAATCTTTCAACTTCAGTAAATGCTGCGTAGCCTATGAGTAACCTATAGAGGTGAAGATATTGTCGATCAGAATGGTCGAGCAATTTCCTTTAAGTAATTGCAGTAGGTAAAAATTTAAATTTTTGCACCTTCTCTTGATTCCATAGTTATTTAAGATCATAACAGCTACATAGTTTTCACACAACACAGAAGATCCTTAACATACACAACAAAATACAAAGTTGGGCCCTGAGAAATATGACCCTTACTTGACGTAGCATTGTGTTGTTGCGCTCCACCACCAGAGATCTTACGAGATGCTTGCGAAATTTTCTATGTGACAGGATCGGTTTACATTTGTTTGTCATGTTCATTGTGTGTAACAGGTACGAATTCACAATGCAAACTTCCAGCAACTAGAAAAACATTTTTTCTATACCACTTGCGTGTTCTGCAGAACTGATATTGCGCCATATAATTATCAGTTCTATCGACACCGCCCATGTGTCGAGTGTAGTCTAAAATAATGTTTGGTTTCAAAGTTGCTGCCTGGTTTGGAAATTTTGAAGGCACCTCTGTCATTTCGTTTTTACAGTTCTTTTGTCTTTCCAGCACAAAGCAAGCTTTTGCTGATTGCGAAAGGATTTTTTTATCTCAGCCCTCTTCATTTTCTTTACGTTTCCTGGCTTTAGTTGGTGTGGCATATTTTTTCTGTTGCCCATAACTGTCCCAGTAGTCACCATATTCATTTTCCACAATTCATCAGCTAATTCAGGTGATGTATAGTACCTGTCTGTGTAAACATGGAAACCTTTAGGTGGGTGTACAGGATCCTTTAGGAGGGAAGAACACAGGTCTTTTACAACAAGGGTAGTCTTCAGGAGGTTAGAATTTGATTCAGTTTTGCCCATGTAGGGCTGGAAATTGTATAGATATCCATTGGAAGCATCAGATAAGCTGAAAACTTTGATTCCAAATTTTGTAGGTTTGCTTGGGTTATACACTTTGAATTTTACTCTTCCCTTGAAACTGATGGTGCTCTCGTCGACTGATACAAATGGACCTGGGGAATAGAATAAACTGCATTTTTGCCGTAGTTTCTCCATTAAATTTTGAATAAATTCTTCCTTAGATAACTTTCTGTTTACCACAGCATGCACAAAATGAAGATTCCTAAACAAAAGGAGAAATTCGTCACGAGAAAATACATCGCTGAAAAATGTAAATTTATCTACCCAACTCGTAAAAAAATAGTCTGTGATGTCAGAGGTAGGGTGAAGTTGATAACCACCCCAATTAGTGCTTTTATGTCAACAATTGTTGGGGGATTCCAGGATGCAATCCTGGCTTTCTTTGTTGGAGGCATCGCTTGTTGTTTCTTTGTGTTCCCTTAAATGCAGGTTTCCTCGGTAATTCTTAGAATTTCGTCATCAAAAAATAGTCTGAAAAAGTCTATGGGAGTAGTATTTTCATCAAAGTGAGAAGGAAGAATCGGTCCCTGCTGGATATTGTGTACTGGTATAACAGATATAGGGCCAGGATCAAAATTACTCACCTCTGCCCAGCTACGTGTACTGTTGTCTGCAGTATAACTTGAGTCACTCTCGCACTCACACTTACACACGAATTCTCACATATTTCACTCTCATTATCAATGAACTCAAAGTCTGACAAATCACTATCGCTCTTGTTCAACAAAGCTTCAATTTCTTTGTCTGTGAACCCTTTCTTTGCTGCCATTATGCCAAAAAAACGAAATAAAATGAGGCTTACTAGTACCAAACACTGCACTGTTTATTGTTTCACTGGTGAGAACAACGAAAGGAATTCCTGACAAAGCAAATATGGGGATTTACCGACCACCAGTGTTTGAAAGCACATTTCCTGCCATCTGCTGGCACTATATCTTAATTATATGAATGAAAATAGCTGACTACAATAGCTCTATAACTGCGCACCCATATATGGGTTTCCGCTTGCGGGCAACTGGATGCGTCACCCATATATGGGTTTCCGATCGCGAAGTGTTAAATAATTTTTAGCAATTTCTTGTTGAATTCAGAAAATTTACCCATGTCTATCTGAAATGGAGGGCTTTGCAGTGGTGAAAGAATTAACAAAATTGGTTGAGTGTTTTTTTGAGATTAAAAAGCCTGCTTATGTACGCCTTAAAATACATAATACAAGAGTTAGTGAATAGCTAATGTCTCCTTTTCTTTTTTCTTTTTTAATTTGTTAGAAAATTAAACTTTGATTACACAGCATGAAAGCCACAACATTGACATTAAATTGTCACTTTTCAATGCAGTCCTCATCCTTTTCAACGTTTTGGTTCATCTTTTAACAAGAGCATGTATTCCGGTGGGGCAAAATGCACAGTCTTGCTTCTGAAGCCATTGACACACAGATGTTTTCACTGCCTCTGCATCTTCAAAGTGAATCTCACGAGTTTCCTTTAGTGGTCTGATAGTGCTAGATCAGGGTTATACGGAGGACGATGCAAGACTTTCCATCCAATTTTCACAATTTAGTTTCTGTTGGCCAAACTCGCAGAAGATGTGCTTTAAGTTTTTTGAGGGTGCTGATGTATTGGACAGAATATGTGCATCCCTGCTCCCAAGTACAATTGTGCCCAGAAAAATGGGTTAACCCACATTTTTTTAAAAATGGAGAAAACAAGTGTTTTGTGAATGAGGCTGAAAGAAATTGTTAACATTATTTTATTTCATTTCTGAGAATATGAGTCTCAAGAATACAGTATATATTATCAGGGTTATCCTTAATAGAAACCAAAACAGGACTGATCTAATAACAATAAAAATAAAATAATGAAAATAAAGTGAAAACCTTTGTCAGCTTTTACTTAAGTTTTATTCTATATACATTTTACAATTTTAGGTGAAACTAACAGGTGAGTCTTTTGACATTTATACATGGTACACTTTGGATTATTCCACTTTTCAATAAGTATATCATTTTGGAAACTAGGTACAAGCATTTTAGCTGTAGTCAGGCTGATCAAAAAATGCTTTATCAGTAATATTCTCAGAAGCTGTGGTCTCAAATTTAAGAGTTTTATAGTACTCATGATAAATTGGTGGGATATAATTCATCAGATCCTGTAAGTCCTTTAATTTTTCAGGATTTATAGGTCTTGGACCATTGTACAAGGGCCGTTCAGAAAGTAACCTCTGGTTGATTGCAAAAAATTCACCAAGTTAAATAAAAATATTTTAATATATACATCTTACAACTACATCTTTGCACTATTTTTCTATATAGTCTCCATAACGATTGAGGCACTTATCGTATCTGTTCACAAGCTTTGAAATTCCTTCTGCATAAAAATCACCCGCTTGTGCCTGGAGCCAGCCTGTGACCGCATCTTTCAGCTCTACGGTAACCCAAGCTTGCTGTCACTATCTCGTACAAGAGAGTTTTAGAAATCTGTGGAAAATCAGTAGACAACTCCGACATTGTGAAACGTCGGTTTTCACGAACTTTTGCATCAACTGTCTGAACGAGTTCGTCCGTCACCAATGATGGTCTACCACTCCTCTCTTCATCATGAACGTTTTCTCATCCACTTTTAAATAAACGTACCCATTCACGGACCACTCCTTCACTCATAACTCTTGGTCCGTACACGGCACAAAGCTCACGATGAATAGCTGCTGCAGAATATCCTTTGACTGTAAAAAACCTTATAACAGCACGCACTTCACATTTGGCAGGGTTTTCTATTGCAGCACACATTTCAAACGGCCACAAACACTAAACTAGCACAGATACGACGTTCACTCGACCACGGCTTGATGCCAACTGACCTGCTGAGTGCGTGAATGCACAGATGGCGTCGCTACTCCCCCCACTACCCGCACTGTGACGATCGAAGGTTACTTTCTGAACGGCCCTCGTATTTTAGAGGAAATGGCACATAGGTAAGGGATGTGGATA
Organism: Mantis religiosa; assembly: GCA_030765055.1. Classification (NCBI taxonomy): domain Eukaryota; kingdom Metazoa; phylum Arthropoda; class Insecta; order Mantodea; family Mantidae; genus Mantis; species Mantis religiosa. The sequence continues at coordinate 31,699,245 of CM060959.1, forward strand.
TGTGTGTAGTGTTTAACGCCCGCTTTTACTACATACGGCACCGCAGGCGGTATAGGTAAGGGATGGTTTGCCAGATATTATTTTCCTTCGAATGTCCAAAGTGTCATAATCCTCAATACCACCGTAAGTGTATTTAAAATATAACTTAAAGGGGTGGTCTTTAAATACTTTCATGCATGTCACCTTGCTCAAGAGTACCTTTTGCCCAGATTCTGATGTTGATCTTTTCTGTAGTTTGTCGAGAAGCGGCTTTGCAGAGATGAACATGTTAGTTGTCATTTTGAAAACATGAAAAGGATTCTTTACAATGGTTTTCCTCACTAGCTCCATCCACTGATCTGGAACATAAATGTAAGCTGCTTGCCTCTTCTTTTTCTCTATTAGGCCAAAGTCATGATCACAAGGCACAAATGTATGACAGGGTACTAGTTCTGCCATTGTTTGTTTACATTCACAATAGAGTTTACCAACATAACGCACTGTTGAAGCACTCCGGTTTGTGGCAGTTATTACTTAAGAAGTGGGCTAAATACTTGTCTATTTTCCATGTATCGCTTTATTCTTATAACAAACTATGCTGGTTTCATAAAATATAGTTAAACTGAAAGGATACAATAATTTAAAACTTTTGTAGCTCTGTTGGTTATCTTGTTTATGTTAGTTACCATGAGTGCCACTAGATGACAGGCACAGAGCATGAACAGGTTAACCCGTTTTTGACATATGAAACGGAGATCACGAAACACAAGAACTTCACCTCTCTCTATTTAGCGTTATATGATTGCTGGAGGATAGACCAACACAAGAAAAGGTAGCTCTCTGTTGCGGCAACAGAGGGCAGCACGTATCACAAAAAATTTTATTTTGAGGGTTAGCCCGTTTTTCCGGGCATGTCTTCAATTCGGCCGGCTGTTCTCTGGTTCTGACATTTCTCGAGAGGGGGAAGTGGGCTGTTGCCAGTTCTTTAGCGGGAATTTCAAGCAGAGGAACAATGTGTATTTTAATTATTTCACGCATTTGCATATTTCAGGAATCAGTAGCCATATTATTATAATAGTGATAATAGGATTCACAAACACTAAAAATTGGAATTCATGCATGCTCAAAATAGCAAACAAACTTCACCAGTGCAAGCACCAAAAGCAAGTGTAGCCATGTGGTCCACACAAAACATGTGGCAACACAGTGTTGGATTCAGAAGCCACGCTTGCAGCATCATTGCTGATTGGCGCTAACACGCAGTTTTAATTTCCTGATCACAACACTTGATGTACAGACTTCCAGTACTTCCAACAGAAGCAGTTAGCATGCGTAAAAGGTGTGAAAGAAATATTCAAATAGAGTGGTGCTGTAATGAATATCTTGCAAGATAGTGAAATTGCAAGTTGAATTTTAATGTGTGTTTGGAGGAATTTAGTAACACTGACGTCAAAATTAATATAAAAATTATTTGTGGTTGGTTTATTGACACTCGTCACTTACTTTTTCATATATTTATGAGAGACTAGTTTCAAAGGCCCTGGCCTCCATTTTCAATCTCTTCCCAGAGAGATTGAAAATGGAGGCCAGGGCCCTTGAAACTAGTCTCTCATAAATACAGGGTGTCCATAAATGAATATCGGGGTTTTAACGCTTTATAACATTAATTTTAGTTTAATAAAATTAATAAATAAATAATTAATAATAATTAATAAATAATTAATAAATAAATTAATTAATAAATTAATTAATTAATTAATTAATTAATAAATAATTAATTAATAATGTTATAAAGCGTTAAAACCCCGATATTCATTTATGGACACCCGGTATATGAAAAAGTAAGTGACGAGTGTCAATAAACCAACCACAAATAATTTGAATTTTAATGTTTTAAAGCTAATATATAGATCTATGATTTCATACTAAGGGTAATTTTGCAGATATGTTTTCAATTGCTTATTACTGTATGTTGGTAACGTTAACCTTCCCCCTCCGCCTTCTGCAACCACAAAACGTCAAAGCCGGAGATCCAGCGGCTGTACTCCAGAATCTTACCCTGTGCATTCTACAACTCTGTTGCTATCATTTCCTCTGCCTTGGCACAGTTTTGAATTTGTTCTCCAGTGAGGTTGTGGGATGCCATTGCATTGACTTTTTTTATTCAAGTTAAATGAATCCATATTTCATCTCCAGTCACAATGTTTTCCAGAAACTTCTCTCCCCCCAAATTGAAGCACTGCAAGAGTTTGACTGCTATTGTTTTTCTATTCTCCTTATTCTCGGTACCGACCGTGAACAAATTTTTGCTACCTCAGTTGTTAAGTAAGTCATCACCCTGTCTTTACTGAGGAACATAATGCAACACAATTCATCTGTTACCTGGCTTGCTCAACGTTGCATGGAGTCACTGCAGTCACCGATATACTGCTCTGCTTTTCATCAGGCAATGGTGTTTCACCCTTCTACTTCCTTACAGCAACAGACCCTCTTCTAACAGTGCTGACATCCATTGTTGATTCACCATACCCATTTCTCAGACTTTCATAAATATGAATAGGTTTTCACCTTCTGCATGCAAGAAATCAATTACCAAACACTGTCTAATATGCACATCAATGTCAGCCATTTTGCAAAAAGCAGCGGTGCTTTCCACCTGTTCATTTAGGGAGTTACTACTGTAGTGGATTGGAGAACAAGGTTTGAAGAATTGCGCCAAATTTAAATTGTTCACATTGCTAACTTAGTTATGGAGGAAAAAATACCTATAGGAGGCATTAGTTATTGACTGACCCTCATATATAGGCTTTTGGAATTAACATATTAGGCATTGGGCTGATCACCTATCCTGGTTCTCTATCGGATCCATAGCTTTGGTTCCTCAGGCTCAACTTAACAGGGATAGAGCAACAAGAATTTCCTAACACCATGATAGTGGTACAACTAGGGAAGTTAAAGAAGAAGACGAATTAACATATCAAGATGCCTAGGCATATAAGATACTCATTAAGTGAATTATAGACATATGTTAAATGAAGTACAATAGATGTAATACAACTAGTAATGGGGTATGCAGATAATAGATTAAAATACACACATATACAAACACATACACATTTTTTTCTCTATCTCATTTATTTCTTTATTACTACAGGAAAAGGGTAGGTATGAAGGTTTCATTGGTGAAGTGAAGCGAGTGTGTTGCATAAGATTTTCTTAAATGTATATTACTTTATGTTCCAAATTTGAAGAAAGCAATAAAAAATACACATAATTTAAAACGATAACAGTGCAATAAATGTTGAAATCCTACTATTTACAAAGTGAAAGACTTTGCACTCTAACATCAGATGGCAGCACAATTAGTCCAAGTAGGAAACAAGAAAGAAAGAGCTTCAGTTATCCAGTAGCTTAGGCAGCCTCATCTCAATGCACTGTGATGTCATACCCTTTTGCCTGATGCCCGAGCATGTGGAAGCAGGCAGAAATGGTCAACAGAGGTGGAAAGATAGTCAGTGGTGGAGTAACTGTAAGATTTGCAATATAAGAATATTAGAATATTGCTACTTCTATACTTCATAAGCTACCACTGCACACTAGTTACTGGTGTCCGCTGCTGCACTTGAATAAACAACTAGCACAATGGCTACTTGCCAGCATAGATATGGTGAAGTTGCTCGCTGCCCATATTTTCCTGCAGTAGCTGATGATGAGGACAAATGCCCTGGAAAATGTTTAATTTGTGTTCTAACATTTGAAAGTGAAGGCGAATATAAATAACGGACTTAATTATTCCAATAAATTAAGAATACTTCACTGTTAATAATGCTTCTGTTTTTAATATTTAGATTAAATGTTATTTCTTTTTTTCTCCCTTTTCTAGATTCTTGGAGGAGAGATAGAGAAAATAGAGATCGAGATCGAGATGATAGGTTTCCAAGAGACCGTGAATGGGAAAGAGGCAATTTGGAAGAAAGAGGTACGCAGTATTGAAATAATTTTGCCATTAGGTCATTAGGTGTCAGGAAAATGTCAAATGCATCATGCCATTGGGTGGTTTGATTCAAATAATCAAGGTTTGGAGCCTTAAAATTTGCTAGTAATTTTCCACTATTGTTTAAGAGACAGGGCGGCTCTGAATAAAATAGTATATTTGGAAAGCATTTTCACTGAAATTATGTATATAAAATCTTATACACACAGTAGTGATTACATATTAAAAATGAAAACTTGGACCAACAAAATACCAGGAGTAAAGCATAACAGCAAATAAGGAACCTGAAAAACAATATAGACAGAATTCCTTGCAAGTTTGGAAAATGTTCAGTAAAATAGATGATGGTATAATCCTGCTTCTCAAAGCGTTACCATGGCTTTATCTTTGTTAATAGAAACCTCTCGTATAACGGATTATTCTTGTAAGAGTGAGAGTGTAACTGCTGCATTTCTCAGATCTGTGCTAAGCACCAACGAACGCATCACTTCAGCCAATGGAATTCGCAGGAATCACAAATGACAGATGTTCACTCCAGTGCATTATCTGAGAGGTTTCTATTACCAAAGATAAATCCATGGTAACCTTTTGAGAAGCAGGATTATATCAGAATAATGATGAAATTTCTGAGTCATGTGATAGAGGGTAAAGAGATACATAAAAACTGGAAAATAAGTATAAGGGTGCCTTTATACAAAGATAAGGGAGATATAAATAAAGAGGATAAATGTACCAAATTAGTGTACTGTCAAATCTAGGAAAAACATATAATGAAATAATTAGAAAGACAGTTTAAGGAGTATGGAAAGATAGAGTCAGACTAAAAAATTCAGTGTCATAGTCAGGATTTGAACCACAGATCTTTGGAGAATTTAATGTCATGTCGGCACGTTGACCATAGTAGCTCAAGGGTTAGAGCAGCTGGATGGCAACCAGAAGATCCGTGGTTCAAATCCCGGCTATAGCATTGAATTTTTCAGCCTGACTTTATCTTTCCATACTTTAGCCTACACACGGCCAGTGTGAAAGAACAATTAATTTCCAGTTTAAGGAGTAGCAAAACAGGAATGCAAAATATCTGAATTCCTTGCAGGATTTAGAAAAGGAAAAAAGCCTGCAGATAATATGATAATAGTAACCTTAGAAAATTATTACTAAAATTAGGCAATTGCCTTAATTTTAGTAACAGTGGCACTCCACTTTCTGAAATACTTCTTTTTATTCCATACTTGGAAATAAATCTGAGTTACAAACAGGAAGGGTATATAGGTTTTTGCTGTTTTTGTAAAAGGGTGTGACACTATGAACAGGGAGGCACTGCAGTGAGAACAAAAAATGTAATGTGTTCATAGAGAGATTAAGAAAATATGTGAAATTAAAGTACAATAATATAATTAAAACTTGGATTACCAAAAAGCAGCTTTCCAAAAGCTCTGAAAAAAATTGGTTAAGGGAAGAAGCCAGAGGAAGAAAATAATTCATTTGGTTTATAGAAGAAAGTAAGGAGGAAATTAGGAGATGCTTATTGAAGAGAGAGATGGGCAGGTTTTGAGAATTAGTTCTTTGAATTTGTTTAAGGTGATAAGTAATTGGAAAGGGAGAAATATGTTGATAGATGTGATAGGCTGAGGAGAGAGGGATTTGCGTATATGCAATCACGGACATTGTATCTTAAATGTGTTAGGAACAGTAGCATGGAAGTACCTATTGTGTGGTGAAACGGAGAGTATATTCCACTGTTTGATGCAGCACAAAGATATACATAATGGAAGTGGGCCTATGGGATAAAATGAAATATATTGTGGCACTAAAAATGTTGGCAGTTGTGGTTTGGGTAAGAGGCAGGAGCACGGGTGAATATTTAGGAAGAGTGAGGAGCAAATGGGTTAGGAAAATAAAAAGAGAAAAAAAGGAAGATAGTCAAAATAGGAATGTAATACATTCAGACAGCCAGTGAGTAATGCAGTCTTAAGCAAATTGTGTTAATCTGAATTATAAGAAATGTACGTTTAGCATAAGGATTAAGTTTCACAATCTCAGAATATCAAATATATTCAAGCTCCTTTTCTTTAGGATGATTGCATGTAATGATCCATATAGATTAAAATGTGATTTTAAGGTATGTGTGTATACTTAGAGGGTTACCAGTCCTGAATGAAGAACAATTTTTTTTTTTTTTTAACAAATGCGTTTTTTTTCACTAGTGTCATTCATCATTTTATTTTCTATATTTACCTATTAATTGGATTATAAACCCATAATAATGATACACAGAAATATGAAAATATCAAAATCTTGTTGTTTTCTTTGCAGACTTTGGTAAACGAGATGGTAGATGGGAAAGAGATCGTGAACGTAACAGAGACCGCAGCCGTGACAGAGACAGAGATAGAGAACGTGAACGCGAGAGAGATCGCGATCGAGAACGTGACAGAGAAAGGGATAGAGATCGTGACCGTGAAAGAGATCGTGAAAGGGATCGTGAACGTGATCGTGATCGTGACAGAGACCGAGATCGTGACAGAGACCGTGACCGTGAACGAGAACGAGAACGTGAACGTGAACGTGATCGTGACCGTGACCGTGACCGCCCAAGTCGAGTGGAACTAGAAAATGGACGAGAAGAAAGAAGTAACAAATGGGAAGAAGAAGACAGGTGAGTTATGGACATTGTTTAATGTAATGCTAAATCTTAACAATGGTTATGAGTTTTAGTTTAGAACAATTATTGCAATGGATCCTTTTTTATTTCATTATGAGAAGCGTTTTCAAATCTGTAAGTTATACCATAAAGTTATAGCTGGAAATAAATAACATTTCAGCATAATTACGTAGAAAATGAAGCTAGCCATGGTGAAGTAATAAATATTACACAAATATAACTATTTGTAACAAAAAACTTCATTTATCTTAAGAAAATGATGTCATTTAATAAGAAAAATTGACATTTTCTTAAGATAAGTGAAGTTTTTTGTTACAAATAGTTATATTTGTGGAACTTCATCATAATTTAATAGACTGCTGAGTATATAATAAAGGGGCATGAAGCAATTATGGTCTATGTGTGTATACAAAGTTTTACTTTAATTATATATAAGTTCTTAAAAATAAATTGCCATATATAACAGAAAATGTGAAATTCTATAAACATTGTTAAGAGAATTTGGGGCTCTGAATGGTGTAGATGTCACAAAAGGCAAATGTTTATTTTTATCTTGATTCTTTATGAATAGTTGCTTCTCTGGTGGTGTTCATTCAGTTTCTTCTGGAATTTAATAATTCATGACCAAGTAAATAAATTATACTGTGACTTTGTGGGTTCGTGAAATTAAAAGTCCAGGTTACAAACACTAAAAATTGCTCTTTATTTCCATAGAAACACACTTCTGTCAACCCCTACAGTAGCAGAATTACGTCACATACACAATACAACTTACCTGACCACAAACAAAGCTTACACAGCTGTTCACGCACACGAGTTCAATTAGCAACTGTCCCCCAGTAGCGGATGGTGGCTCCTTTTATAGCTTAGTCACTATTCCAGAAATTCGTGGAATGTTCTCAATCAGGATGGCGTTAGAAGAAATCCATCTCCTTCCCCCTGCCGTTTTGGCAAGCTTTTATCTCCGCATTGTACTGTCTGTCCCTTTGAACTCGTCCTTCGCACCGCCTCGCCGAAACAATGCATTCGTGACAATCCTTTAACCCCCCCCCCCCCTTCCATATATGGTCAGAGATAGATCCCATTTTTCTGAGTATGTTCACAAAATTATGAATCATTTTTCTGTGAAGTTCAGCAAGGGGTGTGTAAATTGCCTCTCACTTCTCTACAAGAGTTTGTCACATAGGAGTCATATGTGAAAATCTTTTGTGCTGAAGTATACAGACCTTTTGGCATTATAACAGTTGCAATGCATTACTGATACAGTGGTCTCACAACTTATCTATTTCTGTACATAGACTTTGTGTAAGCCAATTAGCCGGCACTTGGAGATAAGGGAACAGATCTAGTTGAACTCTGCCGAGTGGGAGAATGAAGTAGTCTTATCACTCTGCACCTATGTGTGATCACAATGACAGAAGGTCCATGTGGATAGAATACTAAATTTTGCTGTGTGTCCTATAATTCACATCTTTCACTATGAGATACATTTATATGATCAAATAACATGCAGTACACGGATGTTAAATTAATTGCTACTTATGTGAGTGCATTCCAATAATCTGAGCTTTGCTTCATTTAATATTGAAATCAGTCTTGAGTTTCTCAGTTCATTATCAACCTGCTTGCGCCTTTGATTTTATGGTGGTATCAGTCTATACTTTGACTGTGGTCTGTCCCTCATGAACCCAGGTTCTGTCCAAATAATATACCACTTGTGTTTTTTTAAGTTTTTTTATTTTATGGAGAAATTCTTTCTATTTTAAATTGTCATCTCTGTCCAAAGTAACACTTTTTTTGCTCATGAACTCAAAACCAGTTTCCAACATCAGTTTGTGGGGAGAGGATCATTTTAATTCTGGAGGTCAGATTGTAAGTTAACCTCCAGCAGCACATTATTTAAGGTGTACCTTATGACAGATTTCTGATCTCACAAAATCATCACACATGACATCCAAGATTTGCCTGAACACAGTCTGTTCTTGTTGAGGCATCTAACCTCACCAGCTTCTCTGTATACATACCTTAAATGCTTGTAACTCACACATCAGCAAACTCGGATGATAATTTCACCACTTCATTTATAGTAAGCTTAGGATATTTTTCACAAATCTTGTTAAATATATGTGTTTGGAGGAATTTAGTAATAGTGACGTCAAAATTAATTGCAAAAGCTATTTGTAGTTGGTTTGTTGATACTTGTCACTTTTTTATATTAGACTAGTTTCAAAGGCAATCGCCTCCATTTTCAATCTCTTCCCAACTGGCATCTGTTGTCTGCTCTCTCTATGGTGGTGGAACTATGAACTTTTTTTTGGTCAAATTATCTATTTGTGGGATTTCAAAGATCATTACGTGATCCTTATTTTTCAATATGAATATGTTCTCCCATGTTGTCAATTTATTTTGGTTTATTACTCCTTTTAATAATTTTGGATTTGGATGAATGTCATGATTTTCATTCATGACAACACTGTTTTCAACACTTCCAAGAAAGCAATTGCAATATTCAGTATTGTTCTCTTTTTGACACCTCCTAGTGGTTTTTGTATGGTTAGGCTTTGTAACATTAACTTGTTTAACTTCTGAAAAAACTATTTGTAGTCGGTTTTCAACACTCGCATCACTTACAATTTTATTTTATGAGCAACTAGTTTTGGAAGCTTGAAGGTATGACTATCTTTTGTCATCTTTCTTCTATATGATGGTGGAACTATGAACTTCTTTATCAATTTATCGACTGGTGGGATTTAAAGTTCATTACTCGATCCTTATTTTTCCATATTAAGATGTTCTTCCATGTCAGCTAGTTTTGGTTTACTATCCCTTTAATAATTTTGGATTTGGGTGAAAGTTTTATATAATTTTCTGACTGTTGGCTTCCTGTAAGTTCCAAATTTAATTTTTGTGTAGTTGCTGATGATATATGGTCTAAAAGAGTTCTCCATTGACTTCCTTTTCTGTTATGAATTTGTTCGCTTTTTTTTTTCTGCCAATAAAATCTGCAAATTGAATAGTTTTAATGCATTGTGTAAATGTCTGTTTGGAACTACTGCCAAGATATCAATATATTGATACCAAACCTTGAAGATCCTTGGAAAGCCATTTTTATGTTTCTTTCAAATGAACTTATAAATAAATTTGATTATTCTATTTCTACTGTTCCCATTTTTATTGTAAAACGTAATGCATGGCGTAATAGCCTGCAGGTAAGCCTTATAAATAAATTTGATTATTCTATTTCTACTGTTCCCATTTTTATTGTAAAATGTAATGCATGGCGTAATAGCCTGCAGGTAAGCCTAAGCCTGCCAACGACTGCCCGCATATGCAAGGCAGAGGTGGGCGATTATCCAACTGATACGGGGAGGAGATGTGGGTAGCATCATGGTATACTCACTGGAATGTTGACTTTCTAGACCAGGGTTTGCAACCTAGCGTAGCTCCTCATTTCCTAATGATTCTGGGTGGGCACTGGCCCTATACCTGGAATTTCTATTGTAGTTAGTCATTTTCTGAACAGTATGTAGTTTTTCTGTTGATATGCTTAGGAATATGTGACAAATGAAACCTGTTCGTCATTTTTGTCTGATTTTGTTTTTAATTTTTTCTTATAAGCCTAAAGAATTTTTTTAATTTTAACTTTCAAACTTTGGGAAACTGTTAAATTTGTTTGGTAACCATTTGGCCAAATTATATCTGGGGTGGGGGTGGTATTGCTACTAATTTGCTACTAATAATAGGTCTTGTGGCTTTTCCTGTCTTATGTATATACTTCTGACTACCCATAAATTCTTGGTGATGTTGGATTATCTACTTTAATATAATGTAAATCTTTCTTATTGATTAATTTGCTTCCTTTTAAAGTTTTATTTGTAGATCCAATGCAGTAATTTAATGTTTTGGTTTCCACTTTTACGTAATTATTATCCTGTAAAAGGAGTACTATCTTCTTTGTATATTTTGCTTTTTCCGAAATTACTAGTTGATTCTCCTTATCTGTTTTAGTATATATTACTGGTTTGCCTGTAAATGATCTTATAATGTGGTTATTAAAGTTTTTTTTTTTTTTTTTTCATTCTTGATTTGGTCTACTATTTTGGTCATTTATTTTTCACTATGTTTTTCTTTACTTGACATTTGTGTATCAATTTGGATGTCTTCTACTTGATGAGAGTAGCCCACACATGTTTTTAAGCCTTGTTTAAGTATTTTCAACTCTAACATTTTGTAAGTTTGATTAGATAGGTTAACTACATTGGTTATTGGTTTATTTGGCTGAGATTTAGGTTATATTTTGTTCCTTGGTTGTGAAAAGAGAGAAGACTGCATGTAACAACAATGACAACTCAGACCTTCAAATTTGAAAATGAAGCAACAGCTCCCAAAACTAGTCCCTCAAAAATTAAAATATGACATAGTGTGACAAAACTGACTACAAGTAGTTTTATAAATTAAATTGTAGGGTATCAGTTGTCTGAGTAGAACAGCATTTATTATTGGCCTTGCAGGAAAAGGCATCATTTCAACCATTTCTTTCATTCAGTGAAATATCTCCTACCAGTCTGTTAAAGGTTGTTAATCATTTAAAAACAAATAGAGTAATGTGAAATAATGCTGGCACTGCCAGCCTTCATGCCTCAGCTGCCAATGACATTATATGACTCACAAATGAGAACACTACCTGATTAAACAACAGGAGAAGGAACAGACAGAATTATGATGAAAGCCAGTTAACGGATCAGCTGAAATGAGAAAATCTAACATGTTTTGTCAAGTGACAAGTGAAGCAAAAAATGTTTTTAAAGGTTGACAGAAGTTTTTAACTTCTAATTATCATATATACACTCACTTTCTTCTTGGTGAAAAGACGATTAGAAATCAATGTTTTGGGAGTGTGCATCTCTCCCACCATCAGGATATTTATAAAATGTTATAACCACAAATGTAACACTGGATATAATTCAAATATAAACAAAGACAAAACACTATGAAAATTCGCATTACTGAACAAAAGACTTTTCAGTAAATTAAATGCCAGGTCAGGAGATGGCGTGAGTATAGAAAATTGTGTCAATGAAACGTAACTACTTAACTTGATTATCAAGCTGTATTGATCTTTGCTTCTTAAATTGACAGATTTCCATTTTTAAGGCCGGTTTCCAAGAGGAGCTGCACTGAAATCCACAATCACGATTAAGTGTGTTCCTTTCAGAGGAAATCGCCAAAGCCTCTGTAATTCTCCGCTCCCAGTAACTGTTGCATTTTGCCAAGATGGTCGTCTCCCGAAAATTGGCCCTATGGTCGTTATCAAAACAATGCTCTGCCATTTATACTGTTTTCTAAATATTTATTTTTAATTTTATAAAAGTGTTATTATTTCATTTGAATCTGAAGTGATTTACAAAAATTTGTAGAAACGTGTGAGCAGGTATTATAGATATACTTCAAGAGAGCTCAAACTCTCAGCTCTGGAGTAAATTACACGTACTGAAAGAGAAATGTTTCTTTTTTTCAAACTTAACATGTGTAACATACAAAAAATGAAGTCTGTCCCATGGCCAAAAGTAAGTGTTAAATGTGGTAGCAACATTTTTGTATTGCATGCACTTTGTTGCATGTTTCTGTCAGAAAGAAGAGAGAAGAGGTAGAGAGGTAGAAGTAAAGAGATGATCTCCGTTTAAACATTGTTGTTTGAAACTTCTTTAAGGAGGGATGAGTACGCTGTTCAAAGGTGACTTGATGTGAGTAACTTCAAGAATTTGGCAACTTCTATTAATTTGCTTCAAATTTTGAAGTATTTTGAAAGCTACCAAAATCTGCAACTCTCTACCTCTCTACTTCATGTTGGATTTAACCTATTCTAGAAAGAGACGTGCAAAAATTATTAGCACATGAGGTAGGTGATCCTTTTATTTTTGCAATTCAGTTTAAATATGTTTAGCTGTTTATTACTAAGGAGAGCTATGAAGTTCTTAAGATGGCTGTACATGTCATTTAAAACCTAAAAGACTAAATAGTTTTCAAATATTGAGGACATACATAAATTGTTGAGATTAATGAATATTATTAATTTTTCCCTACAACCATTCAGTGTCAAACTATATTAACTTTTAATTATAGATGTTATTTCAGAATTCCACTATACAACTTTAAGGTATTATAGAGGGATGTTTAGGGAAAACTTTGAGACAGGACACTTATGGTCTCAATGTGCATGCTTTTGTGCAATAAGCCAAAGTAAATTTGAGCCAGTATGCCACTCATACCACCTCAGTGGTCTATGCACGCATTTACTACACTGCCAGTAAGTGTACATGTATGGCTCAGGGGTAACGTAGGGAACTGTTAAGTCAACGACAGTAGGTTCCAAGTTTGAGCCTTGCCGAATGTTTTTTCTCTTTCCTTCTCTTTCTTTCTTTTTTTTTTTTTTTGAAATTTATTTTCTTTTCTAACATATTTTATTGTTAAGGATGTGGAATACTGCACTCTCCATTTGTTATTACCACTGCTGTTAATTGCAGTCATCCAAATCAAACGAATCGAATGAAATTTAGTTAATTGTTGGAAATTAATCATTTCTTCACACTAGCCGTATATATGCTAAGGTCTTTGATAGAGTGAGTCAACATGAAAAATTCAATGCCATGGTCGGGATTTGAACCACGGATCTCCTGGTTTCCGTCTAGTCTAACCCATTGAGCTACCATGGCCAACATGCTGTCAGACACTAAATTCTCCATTTGACTTGTATATTTCCCCAGTAGACCACTAGAGGCTCTCGCATTCGAGATACACCATTTGTGGTGACTTACTGTTATAAGTACTTGAGTCTCAGGCTTTATCATTTAACTCTTATTTTAGTTAATTGATGAAAACTAATCATTTCTTCACACTAGGCATATATAGGCTAAGGTCTTTGATAGAGAGATTAACTCTATGGAGTGCAAATGTGGAAATTTAAATAATAGAAGCTCCATTTATTCAAGCTGACTTTTCCTCTTGATCTTATTCTTTTAAACATCAAGTTTATTTCTTATCTCTCTCCCTTCCCTGTTCATTGCCACCTGCTAACCTTCCATACTCTTAGTGATTAAACTCTACTTTTGAAAAGATAATATCTAATTCAACAATAATGAGCTAAATTATGAGGACTTAAAAATAATGTTTAATTTCATTTAATGCTCTACATGTGGGACAACATGAAATAACAATGCTAATTAATGTAAAAAAAAAAATGTTATAAAAATTTGAAACCTTATCTCGACTTACCCCATCTTGTTAGGTGTAATCAAAAAGTCTCTAGAATGTCATAAACACAACACACTTTGATTTGTCTACTCTGCGCTAAGTCATAAGGAAAGAAAAAAGGTCTTTTGGAGACAAAAATGGCAGATGTGAAATGGCTTTATTCATGAGCACATTGTGATGCAGGAACCAGTCCCATTTCTTCGGCTATTTGCATTGTACACTGCTCCTTATCTTTTTCAAGATTTGTTTCGTGAGACCCTGTGGTACAAATTCATGTACAGATGCTTTAATGTCTCCCCTGCATCCAGGAAAAGTCGTTATTGACTCCCTTGGATTGAACTTGTCTGGCATCTCAGGGAATGAAGATTAAGGATTTCCATTGTGAAGATTATGGCTTCATTTCTGTGTTGCACCCATAAATCCTTAAACTGTTGGTCATTTGAAGCTTGTTCTTCAAGATCTGTGCAGGTAATCATGGAATTCCTTTTGATCATTAAATAGGAGGTGGGATGCTTTTGCGGCAATTCTTTTCATGTTTCTCACATCTTTCAAAATCTTTTGAACATTTTCAAATGAGTGTTCTAGTGCATCAGAAATTTCTCTTATTCTAATACACCTATCATTTAATACATGTTCCTTACCTAGTTAATATTTTTCTTTATTTTGCTGGAGGGAGGTCATCCTGAACGTTCTGCCATTTTAAGTGATGTCATATTACTTTTAAATTTGAAAACTACTGAAATGCTTCTTTGCCCATAGCCTTCTTTTAACATTTGAGTTTGATGCAAAATTTGATGTTTGGTCGCCATAATCTTTCATTTTTGCTAGACACATAAATCGCAGAAAGCACAAAACACTTAAATCACTTCAGAGCTTCTACTTCTGTGCTACAAGGTTGAATCATACAGCCACATTTTTATTAGAAGGAAGTGATGCATGTACAGTTAGCATTATACAAGTGCGCCGGCCCTCGTAGCCATGGTCGTTAGAGCGTATGTCTCTAGCGTTCCGATGCGTAGAGGGTCACGGGTTCGAGTCCCGCCTTGGGCATGGGTGTTTATGTGTATAGTGCATATGTGTGAAACTACAGAAAACAGATAGTAAAATAAAAGGAAACAATAAAAAATGGTTAAATCAGGAAAAAGAAAACTATATGCCGGCCCTCGTAGCCATGGTCGTTAGAACGTATGTCTCTAGCGTTCCACTGCGTAGAGGATCGCGGGTTCGAGTCCCGCCCTGGGCATGGGTGTTTGTGTATAGTGTATGTGTGTGAAACTACAGAAAACAGATAGGTAATTAAACGGAAACAATAAAAAAAGGTTAAATAAGGAAAAGAAAAATATATATCTATACACATAGATATATATTTTAGTTTTTTTTTTAAAATAAAAGGGGGGGGGGCGTCCTGAAAGTAAGTTCTGTCTCCGCTGCAGCGCTGCGATTGCAGTTCCGCACATGCGCAGTAGATGCTCTGTATCAAGGAGAAGAAATGTGCGCCATTGTGAGATCGCTGTCAGCCATGTATGCCTTATTGTGCTTGTTTACAATGTCGGTGTTGATTGAAAATCCCGCCGCTTGTGAAATCAGATCTGTGATTCGTTTTCTGAATGCTAGGAAAGTGAAACCAATTGAAATTTATTGGCAAATTTGCGATGTCAAAAGCTGTTGTGTTTCTTCATGACAACGCACGACCACACACTGCAAATGCGACGAAAAACATCCTACAGGGATTTGGCTGGGACGTGTTTGACCACCCCCCGTACAGCCCTGACCTCGCTCCTAGCGACTTTCATCTGTTTTTGCATCTCAAATCTTTTCTTGGCGGTCAACACTTCAACAATGATGAAGAGCTGAAAGAAAATGTTTCCAACTGGTTGAAGACACAGGCAGCAAACTTCTATGAAGAAGGTATACAAAATCTTGTGCCTCGCTATGACAAATGCCTGCAAAATTTCAGCAGTTATGTGGAAAAGTAGTTTAAGAGTTGTAGAATTTGTGCAATAAATAATTTTTCTGTATCTGTGCACAATTTAATTTTATTACCAAACAGAACTTACTTTCTGGATGTACCTTGTATTTCACTGGAGAAGGACTGCGGAAGGAATTGCAAGCTATCTCAGATTAAATGACAGGCATTAAATACAGTGTAACATATATCAATCAATACGAGGGTCAGATTTATGCGCTAAAAATCTTACAAACATTTTTTGTATGCATTAAATATTCTAAAATTATATGCTAAAAACTGTAAAAAAGATATAAAAATATTTATAATATAAATAAATATCTTAACAGAAAAATGAATATCAAAACTCGTCAATTTGTAACTAAACATGAGAATTAAACTTCACAGAGCTGCAGTGCACACCAAATATCTTTAAATGACACCAAAGAACCTTGTCTATTATTACTGAGTAATAATGCCTTATGTTGACAAAAGTAAGTTCTTATGATGCAATGTTAACTCTGCATACTTGGAATATCATAACATTTTTCAAATTTGGTTGTGGCCTTCCAAAGTTTGAGCAACTTTTCAGAGGTTTTGATAACCAAAGTCTAACAATTTTTTCTTACAAATTTTGCTTTTTAGTTTGTTTATTGATGATATGAAGGTCAAGTTACATTTCAAATCATGAGGGGCATTCGGAAAAGATTTACAATATTAGTTTTTCTGTAACTTATTAATGAACATGGATCAATGTATATGGGATTTCTCAGCATATTCTCTGCTGACATCAATACACTGCACCATTTTCTTGGCAACTTCATTATTGCATCATAGAACCATTGTTTTGGCGGCTACTGTGCACCCACTTGTGGGCAGCTGTGTCCATGTTGTTGAATAGGCATAATCAGATTGATAAAGATCTGGCAAATATGTAATAAAATGAACTCCAGTATAACACAAAGTATAAACTTGAAAGAAGCGGAGGGACAGTGAAGCACAAATTAGTACAAAAGTGAATCGAGAATATATTGACACATTGCTTCACTCACACTGTTTATTCACAGGACATGTTTCAAGAGCTCTTGCTCCTATCCTCAGCTGATACTCGATTAGTGTAAGTTGTAGTGGTTTCTTCTTTCTCTGTATTGTCAATAGATGGCGTGATGTACTTGTCAAAGATGTCCGGTGGTGGAGTTTCAAAATTCATGACTCTATGACGATTTTTGTTAATGAAGATTTTTTCCCATACGGAAAGGTCTATGGGGTGATTAACGTATTTTATTAGAGATGTTTCCAAATTGATGTCATGTCTAGTATTCAAAAAATGAAAAGCCACTGCTGATTTTTCTGTTTCACCATTTTTAATGTTTCTCATATGTTCTTTAGTTCTGATGTTAATATTTCTTTTTGTTTTTCCTATATAAATTTTAGGGCAAGTTTCACATTTGATCTCATAGATTCCTGGTTTTTCTTTGGTAGTGATTGAATTTTTGGGAGGTCCTTTTAACAAATTTCTGATATTAAACCTATTTCTTGCACCTCAAAATAGGTTTAATATCAGAAATTTGTTAAAAGGACCTCCCAAAAATTCAATCACTTGCACCTCAAAATAGGTTTAATATCAGAAATTTGTTAAAAGGACCTTCCAAAAATTCAATCACTACCAAAGAAAAACCAGGAATCTATGAGATCAAATGTGAAACTTGCCCTAAAATTTATATAGGAAAAACAAAAAGACATATTAACATCAGAACTAAAGAACATATGAGAAACATTAAAAATGGTGAAACAGAAAAATCAGCAGTGGCTTTTCATTTTTTGAATACTAGACATGACATCAATTTGGAAACATCTCTAATAAAATACGTTAATCACCCCATAGACCTTTCCGTATGGGAAAAAATCTTCATTAAAAAAATCGTCATAGAGTCATGAATTTTGAAACTCCACCACCGGACATCTTTGACAAGTACATCACGCCATCTATTGACAATACAGAGAAAGAAGAAACCACTACAACTTACACTAATCGAGTATCAGCTGAGGATAGGAGCAAGAGCTCTTGAAACATGTCCTGTGAATAAACAGTGTGAGTGAAGCAATGTGTCAATATATTCTCGATTCACTTTTGTACTCCAGT
The DNA here is from genome assembly GCA_030765055.1 of Mantis religiosa. NCBI lineage: Eukaryota > Metazoa > Arthropoda > Insecta > Mantodea > Mantidae > Mantis > Mantis religiosa. Next base: position 31,717,219 of record CM060959.1, read on the forward strand.
ATAACAACTGGACATTTCTTCTTCAGTATAATATTTACTGACTAACCTTACTATGTGCTGTTATATTTTTTAAGGTGTAAATTATTTGGAATCCATTGTTAGAGCTCTGGGTAAAATAAAAAAAACTAACATAATCTTATAAAAAAATTAAACTAATGTACATGCTAAAAATATCCATGCAGCCATCTTAAGAACCTGAGAAGTAATACAGAAACCTGTTGCCCACAGAGAAGAGAGTATTTATTCAGTAAAAATAGTTTTACCTGGATAAGAAGTCACAAATAAAAATGGATGGCCCCTGAAGAATAAATGGTAAGAGCAGCAAAGTTGATTGTTATGTGAATGTCCATAGATACAGAAACAGCGGAGGGGATCGTTGGGTTCGACGTGATAGGGAGAGAGACAGTGAGAGAGAGAGTTACAGGACTAGCAGTGGCACACGTTCCAGAGATAGCAATAAAAAAGATGAAAGGTAGGTACATAAGAATAATTTTGATGCTATTGAGCCAAAAATATTATAAACATGGCAACATAGTATATAATCTGCCTTAATATTGAAGTAAATTACTGAATGTGCACTTGTTTTTTCTTTTCAGCAAGTTACTCTTCAGAATTAGCATTATTTTATTTAAAAAATACTTGAGTGTTAACTTTTTAGGCGAAAAAGGACATTGCAGCTTGCAATTAAATTTCTCTGTTATGTGTTACATAATTTGTTTTCGTTTACTTCTAATATCTTTAAATGTTATATGACCAGTTAACTTTATTAGTTCATAACCTTATTAGTTGGGATTCAAACCAAAATCACATAAAAGTCAACACCAGATATGAGAGAACGAACTCAAAAAATGTTTTGAGTTTCTTTTAAATTTTTCCGAAACATGTTTCAGACACTTTGCCTCTATCCTCAGCCGGCCATCGACTGGTTCTCATTGGTGTAGTTGACAATATTTTGTCATAGGTGTCCTGTGGTGGCAGTTCAAGGAACTTGCTGAACAAATCTTTCTGGGGGATGTCGAAATTGAATACTTTGTTCCTATTTTTTGAAATGAAGATTTGTTCCCATGTGGATAGTTCTTGTTTTCCTGATGTATGTTTTAGTAGTTTTGGTTCTGGATTTATGTTGTGGTTTTTTTCCCACTCCATCACACGAGTAGGCGTAGCCTCGATGCCACCTGTCCCTCTCTTTTTGCCAGTTCTTTCTGCCAGCTGGTTTTGTCATATGTTCGACGATCAGGTGACAATATACTTTTCTCCACTTACAGTTTTTTTTTTAATGAAGACTAGTTTCTGGGAACTTCTTCCCTATCTTCAGTTCTGTGGTTGACTATGATAGTTGGAATATGTCATTTTTATACTGAGAATGTGTACGTTTTCACTACGGACTCATTTTAAAGGTGGAAAATGAAAGCTTTGGCATATCCCAGTTCATCATATGAAATGTAGATGGCATCTGTGCATGGTCATGCTTCTATCTCAAAATTTGATGTTGGTTGGGATATGCCTTTGTTATTCTGAGTGCCTCAATTGCTAGGTAGTCCATATTTTCTCATTTAATAGGGTATAATTGTTTATATCTGCTCACAGCTTTGTGCCATGTCTTATGTAGATTTTTATTTTCAATTTAAGAATTACCATAATGAAGTCATGAGACTAAACTCTAGTCGAACAGCTGAGGGGTTAGGAGATACCTCAAAAAACAGAAAGCATTAATTCACTAAAAGTAAACAGGTTTTGTTTTTATAATCCCATATTATGAGCAATATCTCACTGATCAGTCAGCCAGCAGTTGCTTACAAGGGCATTGAGAAAATGTTTATTTGCATGAAACTTAGTAACTATTTGGAATCAATGAGATATAAGCCAAGACTTGCTTTTATTTATACCATCCACTGCACTTCGTTATTGCATGCTTATTTAGCATAATGACTTTTCAGTCAGATTTCACATAAAAGGTTTGTTCATTATTATTATTATTATTATTATTATTATTATTATTATTATTATTATTATTATTATTATTATTATTATTATTATTATTATTATTATTATTATTATTATTACTATTATTTTTAAATAAAGTATGCAATATTTTAAATTAAATTTAAAGGGGGTCGATTAATGATGCTAAACAACACTTTTAAATTTTCCCGGAACATGTTTCAGAGACTATTTGCCTCCATTGTCAACCGGACGTCGCCCGATGTGCAGTTGACAATGGAGGAAAATAGTCTCTGAAACATGTTCCGTGAAAATTTAAAAGTAAGTGTTGTTTAGCATCATTAATCGACTCCCTTTAAATTTAATTTATTACAACACTATTTTCAACACTTCCAAGAAAGGAATTGTGCAGTATTTGTTAATCAGCCATAATGAAGATGGCCAATTTTATCTCAAGGTAACTGAAGGACCTCCAGTAGATGGCTACTTTGGTCTCAGAAACTAAGATAAGTTTCTCTCTCATTAATGTTTGAAAATAAAGTGGTAACATATTTATAATGCCTTCATTTTTGTTTTTATTTTACAATCAGTTTTATAGATAATTCCATGTATTTCAGTGGGCATGTAGAATTTCCAGTTCCTCCTGATGTTCCTCCACCACCAAGCTTTTCTTCACCTTTGCCAGCTGCAGAAACACCAGTGAGAGCTGTAATGGTGGAAGATTTGCTTTGCCCTCCTGGAAGGAGCACACGGCCTGCACGATTAGTGATCATGCTTCGTGGACCACCAGGTTCAGGGAAGACATTTGTTGCTAAATTAATCAAGGTGTGTAACATTGGCCTCATCTCTTATTTTGTGCTTGCTGATGCTCACTCACTTTGCTTCCATATTAGACAAGTGTCATTTTGCTGCAAAATGCTGAGAGGATATGTGATTACATGACAGTGAAGAAAATGGTTTGATCAACCACTCCTACAAACTCCACCAGTATATTTTCTATTCATAGATGCAATGCTTCATGTTTTGTTCAGTAGATGTCAAAGAAATTAACTTGTCAAAAAGTACATGTTGTTATCTATAGAAAACGTTTTTTTCTAATTACAGTAGAACCCCACTAAAACGAACTAAAGGGGGCAGAATTGATGGTAACTATTTTAAGAAGCAAAAGGAAAATAATATTGTATTCCTATTACATGTATTCAGTTTAATGAAAAACTTCTATTGTGTACAGTATTGCAATATTCATTACAATAGATAGTCAACATGATAAATTCAATGCCATGGCTGGGATTTGAACCACAGATCTCCTGGTTTCTGTCCAGTCGCTCTAACCCATTGAGCTACCACGGCCAACACGCCGTCATGACATTAAATTCTCCAGTTGACTCGTATATTTCCCCGGTAGACCACTAGGGGCTCTCGCATTCGAGATACACCATTAGTGGTGACTTACTATCGTAAGTACTTGAGTTCCAGGCTTCATCATTTAACTCTTATTATTTTAGTTAATTGATGGAAATTAATCATTTCTTTACACTAGCCATATATAGGCTAAGGTTTTTGATAGAGTCAACATGAAAAATTCAATGCCATGGCTGGGATTTGTACCACGGATCTCCTGGTTTCCGTCCAATTAACTAAATAACTAAAATAATATAATATGAGTTAAATGATGAAGCCTGGGACTTGAGTACTTATGATAGTAAGTCGCCACAAACAGTGTATCTCAAATGCGAGAGCCCCTAGTGGTGTACTGGGGAAATATACGAGTCAAATGGAGAATTTAATGTCATGATGGCACGTTGGCCATGGTAGCTCAATGGGTTAGAGTGACTGGACGGAAACTAGGAGATCAATGGTTCAAATCCCAGCCATGGCATTGAATTTTTCAGGTTGACTCTATCAGAAACCTTAACCTATATATGGCTAGTGTGGAGAAATGATTAATTTCCATCAATTATCTAAAATTCGTTACAATATTACTCAAATATAACTATTTGCAACAAAAACTTCACTCTTTGTCTCTCTTCCCTCGCAGATGTTTATATCAGGATTGAAGTAATTTTAACATGCATTGTAAGAGAACAGAGTAATATGTGCTGTTTGTACTGTAATAATTAACATATGATCATTGGCTGCCTTTGCCAGAAAGCTGCCAATATTTGCTTAGGTCATGCTCCTAATTACATTTGTAGTTTCATATGTTAATAGGTGCAAACATGGTTTTTCAACTTGTATTAAGATAAATGACCATTATATAAACATACCTTAAGAGTGAAAACTGTATACGTAATGATGTATGTCCTTAAAAAGTGTAAGACATTATTCTTGTTAAGTGTAATAAGCAAATTTTTTATACCTGTTTTAGGATAAGGAAGTTGAAATGGGTGGCTCTGCTCCAAGGATATTAGCTTTAGATGATTATTTCATGGTTGAAGTGGAAAAAGAAGAAAAAGACCCTGATACTGGACGGAAAGTAATTAATAAGGTAAATCATTGAAAATAAGCTGTAAAAGTATTTATACATGTTGATAACCTCTAAGATTTCCTCATTTATACATATTTTTAAAGTATATTTGTATCTAATTGATTCTGGGAAGCTTCAGTTCTTTTCCCAAGACAGGTAGAATTAGGAATACTTGAGAAATTTGTAATTATGTTCAGATAGGAGGACCAGGTAGTGCATTCCTTATAATGCTAACTACAGTTCGGGCTGGCCGTTCTCCACTCTGACATTTCTCGAGAGGGGGTAGCGCGCTGTTGCCAGTTCTTTAGCGGGAATTTCAAGCAGAGGAACTATGCGTATTTTAAATATTTCACGCATTTGCATATTTCAGGAACCAGTAGCCATATTATTATAATAGTGATAATAATAGGATTCACAAACACTAAAAATCAGAATTCACGCACGCACAAAATAGCAGACAAACTTCATCAGCGCAAGCACCAAAAGCAAGTGCAGCCACGTGGTCCCCAACAAGTGGCAACATGGTGTTGGATTCGGGAGCCATGCCTAGCAGCATCAATGCTGATTGGCACTAGCAGACGGTTTTAACTTCCTGACCACAACACCAGATGTACATACTCCCAGTACTACCAACAGAAGCAGTTAGCGTGCGTAAAAGGTGTGAAAGAAATATTTGAATAGAGTGGTGCTGTAATGAATATCTTGCAAGATAGTGAAATTGCAAGTTGAATTTTAATGTTTTAAAGTTAATATATATAGTCCTATGTTTTCATTCTAAGGATAATTTTTGGATATGTTTTCAATTGCTCATTACTGTATGTTGGTACTATTAACCTTCCCCCTCTGCCTCCTGCAACCGCAAAACGTCAAGAGCCGGAGATCCAGCGGTTGTACTGTAATGAATTAAACTGTTGGTGTTCACCTTAGATGAATATTTTGTGGTGCTTTAATAGTGTTTAAATGAAATATCCTTTTGTTTACTTCATCAGCAAAAAAGAAAACTATTTTAACACTCCAAGATTACATGTTTATACATTTTACTTTCAGTTTATTCCCCATTTTCAGGTTTGTTGCAAATAAGTCAAAGGTAATACCACAGCTGGGACCAGGGACTTGTACAGTATACTTTTGCCATATTAGGTCATTAAGTTGTCCATTTTATGCTCAAAATTAGTGATGGGACGATATCACTATTTTTCAGTACTCAGTACTAATACTGGCTTTTAAATACTGATATTCAAGTTTCCCAGCATTGTCAAAGCATGATGCTACAAATTTAAAAAATATATGTTCTAAGAGCAATAGGAAACTTCTTCTTCCCCCCCCCCCCCCCCCCTTCCAATAGAGGTACCATTAACTTCACCTGGTGTATGGATATAACATGCTTTTATAATTAAATTATAGATGAGTTGTATTTTTTATACCTATGCTTCACTTACATTAGCTTTTTATAGGGACCAACGGGTGAAGGGGTGAGCTCTGATTGGCCTTTGCTTTGCGGCAGGTGAAAGTGAGCTCCTGTAGTAGTTGTCACACCACATTATTTTGCCGCATTGTGGTGACTCTGCATTGCAGTGATGTATCAGTGCAGAGGACACTTGACCTATCGGAGTTCACTTTCACCTGCCACAATGCACAAAACACCTGGCCAATCAGAGCTCACCCTCTCACCCACCAGTCCCCATAAAGAGCTGACAAGCTGCAGGAAGCGGTGTAATTTACCTTTGTTTTTTTGTAATTTACGTCCTCCAACGTTAAGTCATATTGGACAATGAATGGAATGGGTGAAATGATGCTCAAATGAGCCCGGAGTCCATAAAGCTTAGTTAACCGACATTCGTCTTTCAGGATAAGGGAAAACCCCGGAGAAAAACCTTATCTAGGTAACTCACGCTGACCTAGATTCGAACTCGGGACCTCTTGAACGTGAGGCAGATATGCTACCATCACACTAATGAGGCGGGCTTTTACCTTTGAAGATGTCCACAACAAGATTGTCGAAATGTTAGTTTTATAAAATATGACGCTTTGAAAACCAAATAGCAACTGCTTATATTATAACCTAATTTTCTGACAACTTTAAAACCATGTTTCAGATAGAAAGTTTAACATGTTTAATATTCTAAATATTGCCAAATAAGGAATATTGAAGCTGGAGTACTCTATTTCTTAAACCTTTTATTGGCAAATACCACTTATTATTAGTACCTTCTACTTCAAAATAGTTTCATACTTCACTCTTATTTATGTAATTTCAAAGTTATTAGCCATAAGGTACAGTCATGTCCTGAGTTTGACTTGTGAAACATAACAGATGAAGGGAAGAATGAATATTTTCATGGGTGTAATATCTTTGTCTTAAGTTCTGATTTGTGCCTCCTGGATTAACATATTTTTGTCACCTGAGTAGGTGAGGACTGAGTTATCAAGCCAGGCTATTGCAAAAATGTAGTGCATCAGCTAAATCAGCTTTACTTGCAATTAAGTTAGGCTGCATGTTGCATAAGTACTTCTACTCTCTCCACCATTTTACATGATTTTATTTAGATACAGGAGTCAATGAAATGTTACATTCACTCATTCACAGGAAACACAGTCAAGGTCTGTCAAGAAATCCAGTCTAACAACTGCTTAGGGACACACATGAGTCAATAACATGAACTCCCAGCTCCTTTCATTATCTACCCAAGTTATGTGCAACAGCTTTCAGTAATGCAAAATTTAAAAGTATCAAAAAAGTATCCAAGGTTTATTTCAAAGTATTAGACATATTTCAGTACCACAGAGTATTGAGTATGAAGATATTAACAATTAGGGGGTCCTATTCCTATTCTAAATTCATTGACAAACCAGAGGATTCTGTTTGAATTGTTTTGTGTGCAAAATTTTTTTTACTATATAAAGATTAATTCCATTCCCATTAGTAGTTCCGTTGAGGGGAGAGGAAGAAAATAACATAGGCATTACCTGTGTATGATACATAAGAATATTTTAAAAAAATTGTGTAATGTACTCAGGATTATGTATACAGAGCAAAATTCTTAAGTAATACAAACTTATTTTTTGTTAGGTGATGGAATATGAGTATGAAGCAGCAATGGAAAAGCATTATCGCAGCTCACTTCTGAAAGCTTTCCGAAAAACTGTTAATGATGGATACTTCCCATTCATTATTGTAGACTGTGTTAATCATCAGGTTAAGCATTTTGAAGAAATGTGGAGCTATGCAAAACAAAAAGGATTTCAGGTATGTGTATCATTTTCAGACAGGTGTTTAGAGGGTTTTACTTTTAAGGTTTTAACTTTATAGTCCTAGCACATCAAGCTGGACAGATATGGTTTGTATTTTTCCTTGTAATCGACTCATATGCACATGAGATGCATACCTCAGTGAGATAAGATTTTATTGTCGTTAAGCTAAGTATAGCAATAGACAATGTCAAAAAATATTTACAATAATATATACAGTGATAAGGTATAAAATAATAAACATGGTATTTACAATGAGATACAGCATTCACGAACTTAAACTAATTATGGTAATAAAAGACACATACATAGCATCTAAATATATATATGAAAAGCCTCCTATTACTCTTAAAACTAATATTACAGCTAAGCATAGATGCATAATAGATGCATATTGGTCATTCAGTAAAAGAGTTTAAAACTACTTTGTGTATCAATACAAATCATGAATCATTACAGACTGTAATTGAATTAAGGCAAACATTTCCTACAGCTTTTAAGTTATATTTTCGAAGTATTCTTCTACAGAATAATAGGGATTCGGTAGCAATTTGTCTCTGAGTCTACGTTTAAAAACTGTGTATGGTAAATGAATTAAGTCAGCTGGTAATGTGTTGAACAGTCTGATGCCTAACACTTCAAAACTGTTGTGCGATTTCGACAATCTATGATATGGTGTATCGATTCGGTTGTTATTCCTTGTATTATAATTGTGAATATCTTGCCTAAATTGGTAGTCTGCTAAATTATTCTTTAGATGTAATAGGACAGTATAAATGTACAAGTTTACAATGGTCATTATTCTTAATTTAATAAAGAGAAGCTTACAGTTTGCTAATTTGTCGAATGTATTATTATACGCACAATCTTTTTCTGCAATAAGAGGATTTTGTTGATATGGCTACTGCTACCCCACAGTAAGATACCGTATGCAATAATACTGTGAAAGAAAGCGAAATACTCTGATCTGATTATATGTGGCGGGTACAAAATGTTTTAAGTTTCTTATAAGATATATTACTCTTGAAAGCTTGGCAGTAATGTAGTTAATATGAGGCTCCCATGACAGTTTACTGTCCACCACTACACCCAGAAATTTTACTTCATTTGCAACATTTGACTCTGGGATTTCTCTTAAATTAAACTAAAGATGCTGTGTTTTGTTTTCATTCAACAAGAAACCATTAGCTCTAAACTAGAGATCTGCATGCAGCAGGGTATCTTCTACTATAGTTTTGAGGTTTTTAGTCAGTGCTGGTACTGAGAAAAGTGGTGTCGTCTGCATATAGTATTATGTGTGTTACATATTGCCATTGTAACTCAGTGATTAGAGCAACTGGATGGAAACCAAGAGATTTGTGGCTCAAATCCCTGCAGTGGCATTGGATTTGGTTCTGGTCACTAAAAAAGTCAGCAATTTGCTATCTAACACTTAATTTCACTTTTACTTCACCCAAAGCAAACCTACTGGTCTGTAGAGTTATCATATAATTTATTGTGGCTTTGTGGGTTTGTTAAATTAGAAGTCCAGTTTGCAGAAATTCAAAATGTTCTTTATTTCCGTAGAAATACACTTTGGTCAACCCTTAACAGTAGCTGAATTATGTAACATACACAAATACAGCCTTCAATTTTAGTTAATTGATGGAAATTGATAATTTCTTCACACAAGCCGTACATAGGCTAAGGTTGTTGATAGAGTCAACATGAAAAATTCAGTGCCATGGCCAGGATTTGAACCACGGATCTCCTGGTTTCCATCCAGTTGCTCTAACCCATTGAGCTACCATGGCCAACGTGCCATCCTAACATCAAATTCTCCATTTGTTTTGCCTTCAAGTTCGTCTGCCACACCCACAAACAAAGAGTTTCCTTTCAAAACACAACTGCATGATTCCAATTACCACATTGACGCTCTCTGATCAACTAGCCACGACTTCTTTTATATACTCTACTCATATTTCTAGACCTTTCTAGAATGTTCTGTAGCAAACCAGAAATAGAAATTTCCAGTCAGCTATCTGTCTCTTTATCTGTTTCGGCAATCTTTTATCTCAGCACTGCACTATCTGTCCCTTATCTCCACGCTGCACTATCTGTCTCTTTGTGCGCTTTGGCCACACCTGCTCGCGACAGTGCGGTCGGTGACATGTTCACTTAATCCTCTGATGCATACAATCAGAACAGCATAATTCCACTGAGAGCTCGTAACTTCGACTCTCACTGACAGACTGGCTAGCTTGAGCATATGAAAATTTATAAATCCTAATATTGCTACTATGATCCTAAAGGCTGCAACAAGTGATATGAGTACACCACCAGCAACTTCTCTTAGGGCGGTCTCTGTATACGGTAAACTGTGTTGTTGATCCTCTTCACCACATTGTATGGTTGGTTGACGAAGTTCATGGCACTGCCTCTTACTCCAGATACAACTTCCCAGATGTTTCCAGACAATGTTCAGTGAGGTCTACCCAAAAGTCTGAAAAGCCTGGCCTCTGTTACTCAGGAGCGATGGAAAACTCAAGGGGTCTTTCCTTGGGACAATACCTTGAGTCTAAAAAAGCCCTCCCTTCGACGTCAAGATGGGTGGAAGTGGATATGCCACTTATGCACTCAACCCCGCAGAGAAAACTACCAAAAAACCTCGGTGGGGCCGCCTGGTGGTCTAGCACACCTACTAGCTTTGCAGGCTAGTACCCAGGACTTTTTAGGCAACCCTCTGCCCCTCTGGGCAGCTGAAACATGGCCGGAGGTACCCGATTGCCTGCAGGTAACTGGAACACTCTGCCCCCCAAGTCCAACCCAATCCAAACAACTCCCATTCAGGGAGGGGCTCGAATGTTCGGCCCGAGGTTCCTCTAGTAACGTCAGAGGTACCATGAGTGCTAAGGGTCTCTTGCACTAAAGCAGCTGAAGGGGATGGATCACCTCCCCTATAGGAAGATGTTTCCAGACACCACTGAGTTGGAATTACTTTCAGGACTTTCTCCCTCTCAACCCTGGAGCTAGCTATCAGCTGTGTGGCATTCTCTTATGCAGGCCATTGGTTTTGAACAGCGATAGCAGTGACTTGTTGTTTAAGACTTCAAAGATCGACATCTCTCATATTTGGGTGGTTTGATACACATTTAAGTTGTTTCATGTCTTGGAATTTTAATTGAGTTTTCATTTATGGAGACTTTTTATTAACTGCTGTGATTCTCAGTATCCCATTGTATATTGGGTATCATAGACTACTTAATTTTGCTCAGTCTTTTTATCAAATTTGAGGTTCTTTTATGTACATTAAATCTATGACACAGGACCACTAGCTTTAGTACCCTTCCAAAGTAAGCCACGCTAAGGATTTTTATGCTTGAAAAAAATCCATTTGCTCAATTGGGTTTGAACCTGCAATCTTGAGAAGGGTTTGAACCTGCAATCTTGAGAATCAGGGGTTACTATTTCGCTCATGACCAGGCAGAACGGGTTTCTCAACTTTAAAGCCCTTAGGTCTTCCGGTAATCACTAGTTCCACTAAAGCAATGAGTTTCTTAATGCTGTTGTTAGGTCTTCCTTCTAGGTTGCTAAGCTATTCCCTGACTTCATCCAGGGTGTTATCATGTTGGTTAAGAACATTCACACATTTTCCATACTGGATAGCTGTTTATTAATATACTTCTAGGTTATTTTCTGGAAATAAATTTTGGTTTATAACACATTTTTTCTTTCACCTTCTGCACTGCAGAATTCATCGTTATTTCATCCATTCCAGAATAGACAGGTTTCATTTCACTCTTAATTTCCTTTATTCTGGCCAATAATTTGTTAAGCATTTTCTTCATTGCAGCTTCTTATCCTCCTCCTAACAACAGTGTGACCCAATGAGAATACAGTTGTACAAGGGCTGTTCAATAAAGAATGATCACAATCTTTTTTGACAACGTACTCATCATAATTTTGATAGTCCTTCTCAAAATAGTCTCCCCTGAATGCGATGCACTTGTCCCAGCATTTCTGCCAGTCTTCAAAGATATGCTGGAAACCATTTTTTGAGAGATCCTTCAAAATCACCTCTGCAGCCTTCACCACTGCTTCTGATGATGAATAATATCTCCCACGAAGGCATTTCTTCAAGTTAGGGAATAGAAAAAAGTCACATGGGGCTAAATCCGGACTATATGGAGGGTGAGGGATGCACTTCACATTGATTTTTGCAAGATATTCAGCAACAACATTGGCAATATGTGGCCGCGCATTATCGTGGTGCAGTATCCAGCCTGCTTCATGAAAATGTGGCCTTTTGTGCCTGATATGGACTTGCAATGTTTTCAGGACATTCCTATAGTATTGTCCAGTTACTGATATGTGTGCAGGTACGACATGCTGATAAACCATTCCATGAATACCACTTTTGCTTTTTTGGGGGGTTTGTAATGAAGGAGATTTCCACACTGAGCTTTGCTGTTTACTCTCAGGATGAAAATGATGTAGCCAAGTTTCATCAGCAGTGATTACATTTGAAAGAAACTCCGGATCTTCCTCTAACATCAACTTTAACTGCATGCAGGTCTGCATGTGAATGTCCTTTTGTTTGGGAATCAACAGTCTTGGAACCCATCGTGCACAAACACGTCTCATGTGTAATGTTTCTGTCACCAACGTGTGGGTGGCACCCAATGAAATGTTCAGTATTTCAGAAAATGATCTGGAGGTAATTCGTCGATCCTCTCTCACAATGGCCCAAATGACCTTGATGTCGACGGGCCCTAAAACCACTCTCTCACAATGGCAGCAGCAGTATTGATGTTTTCTTCCGTAAGAGCGGTAACTGGAGCACCAGGTCCATCTTCCTTTGAAATTGATTGTCTCCCCTCTTTAAACATTTTAAACCACCTTCGATCTGTGCTGTAGGGAAGAACAGACTCTCCATAAGCCTCCTGTAACATTGTATAGGCCTCAACTGAAGATTTGTTGAGACGAAAGCAGAATTTCAAAGCCATATATTTTTCCTCGCGTGTTACCTCCATTACAGCGGTAGGCGATACTGAACATGTCTGAACTTATTCTCAAACTACAAGTAGTTTGAGATTAATTTTGACGTCACTGTTGCTAAATTCCTCCAAACACATATAACTTATGTCTGAACTTGCCTGTTTCTCACAGGCGGGCACCAGGAGTACCAACAATGAAACTACTATGGCATGCTTGTTTCACATTAAGCTAACAGAATATAATAAGATTGAATTTTAGTGCAAAAAATTATGACCATAAAAAAATTATGATCATTCTTTATTGAACAGTCCTCGTACCAAACTCACTTTGGGTTTTAAAAAATTAGCAGAGTGCTAACACTGTATTTCATTGTTTCTCACGCTCAGAACAAGCACGACTAGTTCTTAAGAGATTATTGTAATGCTAATGTTCACTTAATCCTGTGTTCCACATGCTAAGGACAGCTCAACTCCACTGAACACTTTGTAACTTTACAAGTGACGGATTGGCTCACTTAAGTGCTCTTTTATGTAGGTTCAGCAGACAGTTGTTGAACTGGTATGTTCCAGAGAAGGAAAAAACAAAAGCTCTTAAGTTGACTAGCGATACATATAGGTAATGGTGTAAACAAGGCACTAAGCTGTGTAGGACTTAGGAAAAGAGACAAAATTGGGCACTTAGAACATGATAGAAAATAGACATAGATAGAAAATCACATCTGCCATTATCTTTGTCCTTGCTGTTGTCATTGTACTGTAGACACAGATAATTATTACAAAAGATTAGTAAAATGATGAATCAATCACAATTGTCATATTCCAAATTAGGTTCTGGGAAGTAGGAGGTTATTTAATACAAGACATTGTCTTGCATTAAATAAATATAGTTGAGACTGGTGGTACCCAGTAGGTTACTTTGATAATATGACAATGGATCAAAAAGTCTTAAAGCTTTTGCTTAGGATACAGAATTCTGTTAAATTGTTTTAATTATCTTGGGAATACATAACATGCACTAATTACAAGTAAAGGCTTGAATAAGACCAATTTAAATGACCACAGAGCCGTGAGAGAACCATGGATTCACATGCAAATGAAACCACTGAGTTAATTAAAAAATGAAATTCCATTTTGTGGCAAATATGTTTGTGTCCACACACATTGAAAATTATGTAGAGGAGTTATTCCAAAGTAATTTCTACTGTTTGGTTATATTGGTATCTTTGCTAAATATGTGTTTGTAAATACAGTACAGTCTTGCAAATCCGAGGTTTGTAAAAATCTTAGTCATAAGATAATATTTTTAAAAAAATTTAAAATCTATTTTATTCATTAATTAACTTTAAAGAGAGTCGATTAAAGACACTAGACAACACTTACTTTTAAATTTTTCCGGAACATGTTTCAGAGGCTTTGCCTCTATCATCGGCCGGCTCTCGACTGGTTCTCGTTGGTGTAGCTGACAATATTTTGTCACAGGTCTCCTCTGGTGGCGGTTCAAGGAACTTGCTGAACAAATCTTTCTGGGGGATGTCGAAATTGAATACTTTGTTCCTATTTTTTGAAATGAAGATTTGTTCCCATGTGGATAGTTCTTGTTTTCCTGATGTATGTTTCAGATTCATTTGTTTTTACTGATTTTTGTTTCTCCATCATGTACAATCCCAGCCAGTTAAAATCTGATGCATTTAATATACTTTTGTTGATATGTTGAATAAATTGAATATAGAAAGTAAGAAAAAAGACTTACAAGAGAGAGCACCAAAGATTGTTATAGTGAGAATTTTGCTGCTTGTAGTGTAGTGAAATGCACAAATGGTAACACTGGATACTTTAGCAAAGCCAGGCTTTCTTAACGCCGATCGTTCATAGTTCCAAATTCCAGGGCTCAAGATAAAGTATATAAATAGCACATGAAGCCTGCATTTGCATGGTCTTCTTAGAATTTGCATATTTGTAGAATGTACCGCTCTAAGCCTCTGTGAAATGCATGTTCACATTTTGTGTATATCTTTATTTCAACTAATAGCAATCATTTTATTAAGCACACAATTTTTTATGACAATGATTGCTTTATCATAATTCAACTTCGATTATCCATGAAGGAATGTTTTTGTCCTTGATCATCATATCCCTTGAACCTAGTTAGGAGGTTAAAGTTCTTATAACTGATTTTTCCCCATATTTACCATTTGAGTTGATTCTATGACAGGTCCAAAATAGCTAAAGAAATGTAGAAAGTAGAAGAGGTAAAATGATTTCCAATGCTTCCCAAGATTTGTAACAAAATTTGGTGTAACAACCTCTAGATAAAGACAAACTCGTTGTGGATTATCTCAGGCCATATGTCACAGAGAAGTCTACTTTAGATACCAACCCTATACTCTGTTTCATATAACCTTGCCCGGCTGAAATGTATCACTCCGCGTTCAACAACCCTCCCCCTCGCCCTAATTGGCTAATTCTTTCGTGTCATACGCCATAGGCGGTGCCTTACCGTCACATTTCGTAATAATTGCCGGGAAGATAAATAAAATCATACAAAAATCATACAAATAAGGATATGAAGGCATGCAAAAATACAAGTTTATAATGAACTGAGCAAATTGAAACAGAATGGCTGAGCAATGAAACTGAAAGAGTTTATAATGAAAGGCCTTCGGCCTTTTCCACTGGAATTTTTTAAACCAGCACACATACCTTTCAAAAATGCTTGTCTTTCAGTCTTAAAAGTCGTGTCACACCATACTTTACTTTTCGTGTGTTCTTCGTGTATATTTAGCGATTTGTATCTCGGTGCAGTGTGGTTGTCAAATAGCGTCTTCGCCACACAGCAATATCACCTCTGTCTTTTAGCACATTTTTCTTGCCTCTTTTTTCATTCACAAATCCCAGCTGTATAAGCAATCTGCTGAAATTTGGTAAATCTGCATCCTCATTTACAGCAGACGAAATGTTACTTATGTTAGGGAGTTCGTTTCTAAAGAAAAACTACACACATGAAGACGCACAACACTTTTCACGTATTTTCTCAGAGCACGCACTTTTGTTTATTCCTGCTTTTGCCTGGAGTGGTAAGTTTTCCTGTTTCCTCAATTTCATGTCGCGATGTTCCTACGGATCTAACACTCACACCTGTAACTTCAGAGCCCAGCTGTTCGACTTCTCTCACTGACAAAGACGGATTCTTCTCTGTGAGTGCATTAAACTGTTTGTAAATAATTATCCTTGCGATACTTCAGCGAAAAACTGGCGGTAGACTCTGCCATTATACATATAATAAGTACATGCGCAATAAATGATCAATAAAATAATTTAGCTCCCGCACTTTCGAATGGCGATGCATGACTAATCCAGTTCAAAACAAGGTCAGTGATAAAAGTCTTATAAACAAATGTCACCACTACCGCTAAATCACATGCTATCGTGCCATGTGCTTGAGAGCAAAGGAACCTCCTCTTTACTTTGTTTAAGAATTAACATGCATTTCAGATAAATCAACTCTGTTGCGTAATATATTTAATTAAAACAGTTACGAAAATATAAATTTGACAATTCTCTTCCAACATATAATGATATATCACCATGTCAAATAACGAACTAATTTTTACCGCACGACAGTCATTACCACAACAGCAACCAATGAGAGGTGATTAGGTCACGTGACCGTTAAGAGATCCTGGGCAAGCTTACGTGAAACAAGGTATAGATGGTACTAGCACTCTATACTCTAATAAATATATAAATAAGAACATAGTCTTGAGATAGCCTTAGCTGTTATCTTTACAGCCCTATTCACTTCTATTTTGTTCTTTTCTTTAAGGTTTATATATGTGAAATGGACATGGATGTCAGTGCATGCACTAAGCGCAATATTCATAATCGCACAGAGGAAGAAATAGCAGAAATTGTGAAGAACTGGGAAGAAACCCCACGTCATTATTTAAGAGTTGATGTGAGATCATTGCTGCAGTCAATTGCCATCACTGAGGTAGGCACAGAAATCCTCTTTAACTAATTTTTAAATATTTTTGGTACTATAAATTGGTAAGTGAACTGTTTGTTTAGCTGCATAACAAATAACATACTGTGTCATAAATCTTTTGTGAGCTCGTGAATGTCAGCAGTGGGATTCTGTTATCTACAAGAAATGGTTACAAATAGGGCCATATTTGAATAATTAGTCCATAATAACTTTTAACATTCGTACTGATCATTAAGTTGAATAATAAACACATTCAAGTAGCAGAGCAATGAAAAATTTATTCAAAGAACATTTCTTGGAACCCATTATTTAGTGTTACAATTCTTTATAAAATGTTGAAAGTTGATGTTTGTGTGATCTTGGGCTATTGCTATTTTATGTAATTGTCTGTCTGTGCTGGCTTTTTAAAGATCCTGAAATTTATTTTATTAACGTAACAACTTAGGAAACCTGTACATTTTATTGGATTATTTTATTAAGTTAAAAATTGCTATATTAGAAAGGCTGGTTCACAATAACCAAGAACATAATCAGAATGAGGACAACAAAATTAATATGTATGTTTACGTAGAAAATGAAGCTAGTTACAGTGAAGCAATAAATATTACACAAATATAAATATTTACTACTAAATCTCCACTTAAGAAATTGATGTTAATACTTCTTTCTTCTTTCTAATGGAAATCGATTTCGAAGGCAAATCGCATTCGTCCTCAGTCAATCAAAAATAAACTCCATTATCAATGAATTCTCGGTTACCATGTTTTTTCTTTTGTTATGTTATGTTTTCAGCATTACTAATATCTGAGGACGAAACAAACCTAAAAACAGAATCACTTGCCAGTATGTCAAAATTTATTATGCAATTTAAAGAGATTTAACTGTATTGGAACACCACAGTGAAGCGAAATAATTATTAATTTTTAGATGAGATCGCACAGAATTACTAAAATACGTACATAAACATAGTGAACTTGTCATATGGGAGAGAATATACATAGAAAAACATAAAAACCAACTAATGAACTTTGAAATCCCGCCAGAAGAGAATCCCACATTTAAGTTCATCACTAAATCAACAGATGGCAGCAGCAACCCCAGAATTACCCACACCACTGGATCAAGCTTTAGTCGCATAAGAGCCGAAGATGCAAACGATGATTTGCGAAACATGTCCTCAAATTAGGTACGAAAGTGAAGCAGATGTGTAATAAATACGACTCATCTAAAAATTAATAATCATTATGCAATGTTTATTTTTTAAAATAAATATCTTTTCCCAAACTATTAAAACAATTAAATGGTCCCATAGATTTAATAGTTTGGGAAAAGATATTTATTTTAAAAAATAAACATTGCGTAATGAATTTTGACATACCGGCAGTTGATTCTGTTTTTAGGTTTGTTTCGTCTTCAGATGTTGGTAATGCTGAAAACATAACATAAAAAAAGAAAAAAACATGGTAACCGAAATTTCCTTGACAACAGAGTTTTTGATGGACTGAGGACGAATGCGATTTGCCTTCGAAATCAATTTCCATTAGAAAGAAGAAAGAAGTATTAACATCAATTTTTTAAGATAAGTGGAGATTTAGTAGCAAATATTTATATTTGTGTAATAATTAATATGTATGTATTGTGACAAAAACAATAAGTTCACATTCTACTCCTTTATTTGTCACTACATTGTTAGTTCAGTGCTATCAGCTTCTCTTTTACACAAATACACTACTTCAACCTGTCTCTACATTGTGTCCTTATGTCCCTTTAGCGCATTCCCTTTGTGCTGCTAATAATCTCTCTGATGTACACACAGATCCACCTCCTGCATGGAGTTAGACATTGATTCTGAACACAACTCTGATATTCATATGTGCCTGTTCTACAGCTCGCCAGTTCCTCACCTGAAGCTTTTCTGGGTCTTGGGAACTGGAAAGAAGGCTTGATCAAGTTTTCACTTTCTATTCTCATTCCCAAGCAGTTAGAAATTATTCAAAGTAGCCATTACATGAAACAGCATAAATATTGAAACTAAAACTACTGTAAAAAAGTAAAGAAAGTTGGTTTATGTTTCCCAATTAAATGGATGTGTTTTTAAAAGGTTGAAATGGAGGACACAACAGTTGAGGAAGAAAAGGAAGAGGAGGAAACAAAAGGAGAAGATGATGGAAAAGAAGATAGCCAAGATGGTGATGAGGTAAGGACAGCTCTGGTAAGATTAGGTATAAGTCAAATATTAAAAAACTTTATTTGGCAGTTATTGTGTATAAAGGTTTGCCTCAGCACAGTGGAGCAGCAGGTATGGTATGTAAGCTTTTTAGTCATCTTTTGTCAATTGAGTTAAATTCTGTTCATGTTTAATGAAGAAAGATTGGAAACAACTATATCAGAAATAAACTAAACTGCATCAGAAGTCGGTGAAGTTTATCATCAAGAAAGAAGAAAACACCTAAAATAGCAGAAGATAAAGAGATTAGAACTAAGCATTTTCTTAATGAAGAGAAATTAATAAAGCATGAAGCGTAACAACTTTTAAAGGTAATGACAAGATTAGAAGGCAAAACTGTGTATTTCACATGGTCTTAGCATTTTTTCAACAAATCTGAATATTATTGTTATTATTGCTATAATGAAGATTCCTTATGTGTGCCCAGTAAGGTAAGGATTAAGATTCTCTCATTATCATGAAAACTAAATTTATTGTTATGTGTTTGGTTTTCTATGTTTGTTAAATATGTGTATTCTAGCATAGTAAAAACATTCATACTTTCCATTTGTGGACTGGTTTTAGAGAAATGCGAAAAGCTTGCACAACAGCACATCATTTGCCTACAGTTATTAACTATTCCACTGTTGCTCTAGTATTATGAGCTGTCACTTGTTCAGTATCTGAAACTGATAGAATTGATAGTTAAAATATTTTGGCCTATGTGTACATACATAGAATTCTGTATTTACTGACATATTAATCTTTGTTTTTGCGATGAAACTGAGAGTTACAGAGGTCCAATACGTGAAAACCTGAGATCATATCTAAATTATAAACATGAAAGATATATTTTATTAGTTTTTTAATTAGTACCTATGTGTATTTAATATGTACCCATACTAATAATGCCTTTATTTATAACAACCAAAATGATTTAAATAGAGAAATATAGTATTTAGATATTTGTAACAGATAGGAAAGAGGAGACATTGCTTGGTTTGAGAACGAGAAAATTCTGAAATTGTAGAGGCTTTATTTCACAAGGTACATAATTTCTGGGTACAGTCTTGTTCCTGTTCTTACTCATAAGAATAGCAAGAGTATTTCTTTCTAGTTGTTCTGTACTTCATAGACCACCAAATACGAATGTGTTTTTGAAAAATCCATCAAGGCAAATAATATGTTCTACCACGTTACTTGTATGGCAAACTCAGAAACTTATTTGAAGATCATTTACTATTTTCCGATAAAACTGACAGAACTGCAGTGTCTAAAGTTTGACTGAAATACATTTTTGTTAGTACTATTTATTGCAACAGCCACAAGTCATGGAGGCTGCACTGTGGCTGAGTGGTTAGACTGCTTAGGTCTCACCAAGGTGGCCGGGTTCGATCCCAGCCGACCACCAAGTGAGATTTGTGGTGGACAACACAGCACTGATGGTTTTCTCCAGAATCTTTGGTTTCCCCTGCCATCTTATTTCACTGGTGTGCCATCTTCATCTCATGTATCATCAATGTCACTGCCTGCTGTGTCTCATGTAGTAAAAGCGGGCATTAAATAATATTTAAAATTTGCGCAATGTGCATTACTACATATTTACATAAATAATTATACATATAACCTTGTCTTTTTGTTCTTCTTTAGTTCAATGTTTGACTTTGGATGTTTCAGTTCACTATCACTCTCTATTTTCACACAACAAAAGTTTTTCAATGACACTGTTCTCCTCTCACACACCTCCACATGATATCTGTTGCACCGCTTCCCACACAACGCGCACACGTGCTCCGTGCCCAGGTCATGGTGTCTTTTCTCCCTACAAATCAAATAATGGAAACCATGTGCTGCGTATCTCGTTACAAAATGTCTTAGTTCATAGTTTGGGCCCTTCCAGTCTTCCTTGGTCATTGCGTCTGTGCTGTAGAAATCTTCCCAGATTTCTGTTTTCTTCATTCGATGTTCCTTTACAATTTCACTGTACGCTTCTGTTACTGGAAGTAGCAGTTGTAGTCTGACATCGTCTATTCACATTGTCTCTCTGCACATTTCGTATGTTAGTCTTGAAGCTGTGTACTTGGATAAACACAAAATTTTCTTCATATATGTTGTCTTCACTTTCTCTATAGTCTCCAAGTTTCACTTTGTGAGCTGCTCCCATATCAGTTGTAATCCGTATGTTACTATCGGTGCTATTTTCGAAAGCGGGCATTAAACACTACACATTTCATTTCACAAGCCATGATTTCCCTTGCCACATTTCATAATTTCGTTTCACTTAAAAATAGTATAAGGAAACTTTCTGTATTTTAATTTTCAATAAAAAATATGAAAAATGCCAAAATTAGCAGTTATGTTGAAAATAAAATTTGTGTTATTCTTTTTAATTGAATTTTGTTCTAAATGCAAAAATATGTCCAAATATTTCTCGTCCATGGTCAAAATGTTTCATTATTCTCTAGTAACGACATAATCGTTATAACTTATTCTGAACCTATATTTATTGTCTTTAATCTCTCATTTAATTAGCAAAATGCAGGAGCAAGTACACTGTACATGCAATCCTCTCATTTAGCTTGAACATTTTGAATAGATTATGCAAGTTTAACTGAACTGCACAAAAACTTGTGTGCAAGCGACTGGAATGGATAGTGAAAATGAGCCATCAGTTAAGAACACACATTCTGAGAGTTAAATTCAAAGAAAATTAAATGGTATCCAGCAGCAATGAAATATAGAGAAGCAATCATTGAAACTTGCAATTAGTTTGAATTATACTGGTTCATTGAAAAAAAAAAAAAAAGACATTTACGTAACTCTTTAAATGGTTTCTAAGGTTAACCTGGTGCAACCTTTGAAGCATATTGAATTCTTTCCATTTTAAAATGAAAGAAAGGTAAGTGGAATGTCTGTTTTAAAATTAAATTTTAGTTTCAGTCCATTCTTTAATCAGAAAAGAATATACTAAGTATTTCTGATTGTTCTCCTCCCATTTCATGCAGAAGCAATGAGCTGAATATCATGCTTCATGGTTGATTTGTTTGATAGTGAGGTCAGTAGGCATTTGAAAGACAGTTTTTTGGAAATTGTGAAAATTTGAATTGTTGAGCATTTTATTTGTATTTATTTTTCATAGAATAATCACAAATCAAGTGTCTTACTTGTGCGGTTTCGTTTGTTTTCATGAATTTAACATAATTATATAATCTTGAACCAATAAGTAATGCTTGTGTTCTAATTATTTTCATTCTGAACAGACATAATACTATAAAGTGCATTTTTCTGATATTGGTCCGAAGTATTGTATGCTCACAATGTTTCTGTGAAAAACTTCTACAACAGTAATATTCTAGACAACATGGATTTCTTTTTATTGACATCTGTTTTTACTGAGTCCTTTGGACATTTTATGTTGTGTTTATCATTAGAGTGTAGCTTCTACATATTTTTCCATCTCTTATAAGTTATTGTTACTGCTTTGAATACCAAAATCAGCACTTGGTTTAACCTTAAAAAATACAATAAAGTATTGACGGTAAGTCCAGGATTTACAGTTGGCTTCCAAAATATCTTGTATGTATAATTCAACTTGACCATATATACAGCTGATGAAAAAATGTCATTGTGTTTGAATTTCTCAAGAAGAATACAATAGAAGTGTTACGTGATTTATTCTGAACAAATGTAATAAAAGGCTGTACTTAATGACCATTCACATTTGTGCAGTGTGTTGATTAATTTATAATTTTATGATGCTGCTTACATTTGGGATACTCAAATATTGAAACCTATGAATATAAATAACTGAAACTTTATATCAGCAAAAATAAGTGCTACTGCTTAATTCTTCAAAATTGGTTATATTAGAATTTGAAAAACATTTATTTGAGGGAATAGAGAATATATTGAAAAACTTTTTCTATTCTTTTATTACTTCTGAAAATTATAATTTGTATTACTATTAATAGTTATGGCTTAGCGATATACTGTTGATGCATTTCTTTTGAGCATTTCTTTTAAAATAAGAAACTTAATTTTAGTGTAGTAAAATTGCCTTGGGAAGTTTCACTGCTCTGAAGTATGAGCATATGCTCTACATTAATTTACTTTACTAAGCTTCTGTTTGTTGTACTTTCTGCTGACATTTTTACTTTTGGTGTGGTAATATTGTAATACATAAACTTGAATATATGGTACTGATTACGTAGAAAATGAAGCTAGCTACAGTGAAGCAATAAATATTGCACAAATATAAATGTTTGTTCCAAAGGCTTCACTTATCTTAGGAAATTGGTGTTAATACTTCTTTCTGATGGAGATCGATTTCAAAAACAGGTTGTTTTCATCATCAAGATTACGAAGTTGATGATGAAAACAATCTGATTTTGAAATCGATCTCCAATCACCAATTTCTTAAGATAAGTGTGGCCTTTGTAACAAATATTTATATTTGTTGAATATAAGCCTTTGTATTATTTGGGTGTACACCCACAGTTTTGTGTAAAGTTTATAAGCATATGATTGTGATCTTGTTTACTAATCATTTTTGCAAGCATGTTTTGTGAGTGTAAAATGGCAAACAGCTGTTTCATTCTAATTAAAACAATTATGAGCTTTCCAGGAATGAAACATGTTTCAAAAGTTGTAAACATAAGCCTAAAGGTTGATTTGTTAAATGTTTATGTAGTTACTGTTAATTTCTGTAATAGAAGCAATGTCCTCAAAATGGACATGTTTTAAAATTCCCAGAACCATGTTCTTTATACATAAGAAATGCGTTCATTGTTTTCAAATATAGTAAAACGCCATTAACCTGGACTTCCAGATAACACGGACCAGCTTTGGGGAAGGAAAAAAAAATGTTGCTTAGCATTGTAAATGAAGACTTGTTTTACTGACCATAAATTGCTATTCTCAGTAGGTACATAACTCAAATTCTCTTGCCAGCAGGCAAATTCATTACACTCATCCCACCTGCTTGGAACTAGCATGAAAGAGAAATTTTGATAAAATCATGGAAAAAGGTTGTGACCTGGTGTATCTTGCCAGAAAACAAGATTGAAGAAGAAGTAAAAATAAGTGTGAAAGAAGATTTTAATTTTTAAAAAATTGATGGTTGTTCCAGTGTTAATGAAGACATTGACAGTAAATGTTTTTGTAAATCGATAATGGCGGAATTTATAAACCGATTACAGAAAAGGAATTATTGCATCATGCAGTGTTACTGAAAATTAGGAGTGTTCAGATTCAGACAGTGTTGATGAACCAGCTGCGGTTATGACCCACACACAAGTGGTAACAAACATAGGAAAATTGATACTTTATTTTGACAAGTCGAGACATTGTCAAATGAACTTCTGATGTTAAAACGATGTGAAATGGCACTACTCTTAAGCAGTACGCTAAACTGAGTCAGCAGAAGCTTACTACCGACTAGTTTGTAGCTATATTGTGTACAGTGTAAATACATAGGCTATTAGAGTACATACAGTGTATTTGTTTTTAGGTGAAAGTGTGGCGATAGTATTTTTTTTTAATCGTTTTTCCCTCATTTTCTGGATAACTCAAATCGACCCTGGTCTCAGTTGATTTGGGTAAACAAGGTTCTGCTGCAATTATCATCAGCTTTCAAGAATTAAACTAACTTAAATGGACATTTCAGAAGCTTGCTCTTCACTTTGTGTCTCACTCTGTTCTTTGAGATATCAGGTATTATTGACAAGTATTGTGGTAAACACAAAACATCTTCTTACTTGTGAGTAGCAATTAAATTAGTACAATGCCTGGTTGAATTGAATTGAGTTTATTTATAAAACTTGCTATTTACAATATTTTTATCTACAATACATACATATTCCTTAATCTAACTGTATAAATTATGGTGCCATTTCCCTTATTAACCTTGTTAGCTCAGCCTGCTTGGCTATATGGCCTTTTAGCCTTGCTGAGTAGCATAGTTGCCCTTCTCTCCTCTACTCTAGTTTGCTGTTTCCCTGTATCCCAGCATATTTTCTTTCTGTTTACTTTTCTCATCCATTTCTCTTTAGCCTTCCAAAACATGTTCCCTCTATGTGTGTTTGGAGGAATTTAGTAACAGTGATGTCAAAATTAATTGTAAAAATTATTTGTAGTCAATTTATTGACACTTGTCACAAATAAACTGACTACAAATAGTTTTTACAATGTACCCTATATTTCTATTTCTATTTTTGCCCTTAACCTCAGCTCGCTATGCATCTTTTCCCATTTCTTCTCCCATACTTCCTGCCTCCATGCTGCTAGCTCTTTACACTGTATCAAAATATGAAATGTACTTTCTGTTTCTCCACATAATTCACATACTTCTACATTATTACTTCTTAGTCCCCTTGAAAACATCGATCCTGTTCTATTTCAAGCCATTCTTTCCCTCTCCTGTCTGTTACATTGGTCTATATATCTTTCTCTTCCCCATTCTCTGTTTATTAACCTATAAAATTTCAATGATCTTCTGTTTTCTAGCCCTCCCCATATTTCTTGTCTTTCTATATCCTCCACTCTATTTCTATTTTCCGAAAACCTTCTACATTCCTATTTTCTAGTCTCCATAAATCAACCATTGCTATTTCTTCCACAATTTTTTCCACCTCAGGCCAGCAACTTTTCCTACTTCCTATTTTCTTTTGTTGATTCATACACACTTTTAGGATTTCATCATCTTTTATCAAATATTTATACCAAAATTTTAAAGCTCTTTCCATTATTATGCCTTTTCTTTTGGTTTTACTAAATTCTGCTAAGGCTACTTCGCCTGGTGCTGCTTTGGGCAGTCCTGACACCTCTTTGGCAAATTGTTTGTAAAGCTGGTCCATTTTATTATTACTGCAGCATACAACATCTTTGACTCTACCAATGTTTCATACATTTTCTCTAACCATTTACTTGACATATCAAGTTTTACTTTACATATACTTAGCCCTGCCATTGCAGCCTTTCTTTTAGCAGCCACCTTCCTGTCGTTTGCTTCCCATTCTCCAGTATTATTCATCCTAACCCCTTAGTGCTCATTCTTTCTCATCTTCTAATTTTTGTCCCACAAAAAACAATTGTTCCTTTTTCTTCAATTTTGTTCCTCTTTTAAAGACTGTTACCTTTGATATTTTTGTATTTACTTTAATTCCCCACTCCTCACAAAACTTTTGGATTTTGTTATTGCATTTTGTAATCCTACTGCTGTTATTGCTCCTACTGTCAGATCATCTGCATATAACAAACCTGGTATCTCTCTATTTGCTATCGGACAGTGTTGATTTCTTCCTTTCACTTTGTCCACTATATCATCTATAAATAAATTAAATAAAATTGGACTTAATTTACAGCCCTGCCTTAAACCTATCTTCTGTTCTGTCAACTCTGTTATCTTGTTCCTTTCACATCTTACACAAAATTTAATATTTCTTTATAGCAAAGCCTAGCTATAGAAAAGCACTAACTTCCTGTGGTAAAGCATTTTTTTCGGTTGTGGGTGACATCCTTTTAGGAAAGTGTTTTTTCTCAAGTATGAGGTGTGGTGTAGTGGTGGATTTCTTACCTCAGCAATGAAGAAGCCTCCGTAGTGCTCAATTAGGCTGCAAGCTACT
Organism: Mantis religiosa; assembly: GCA_030765055.1. Taxonomy (NCBI): domain Eukaryota; kingdom Metazoa; phylum Arthropoda; class Insecta; order Mantodea; family Mantidae; genus Mantis; species Mantis religiosa. The sequence goes on from CM060959.1 coordinate 31,743,665, forward strand.
GACACGCGTATGTCAGGTAGCTTATAGTTTTGCATGAGTTTACACCTCTGCAAATTACTAAACAATTGAGTATGGTTACATATGCTGGTGTAAAAAAAAAAAAAAAAAAAAAAAAAAAAACTTTTTTATACCATTTAACTGTTATTCATAAAGAGGGATAGCTTGTAATAACTGATCCACACCACCCATATTTGACCCATCATTTCCCAAAAAATGGAGCAGCTAACATGTTATAATTTGATTGATGTTTATCTTCAACTGTAAAGCTTTTTACATGGATCGTCAATTTGTATATACGTAAAATTAATACAATAATATTTACAAACATGTTTACAAAGTTGAGAAGTTTTAAATGAAGTATTAAAACTTAGTGCCCCTAACACCAGAATGGCAGAGGGATCGGAGCACTAGTAGTGGAGGTAGAAGAATGTTCATTTAGTCACCAAACAGCTGAGGATGCGATCGAATAATCCTGAAAACGTTTCAATTATACAACAGCATAGTAAGTGAAGTTGAGTGTAAACATAGTGACTCATAAATCAAACTCAAAAATGAAGAATACTTCACTGTTAATAATGCTTCTTTTAATATTGTGACTTTGTGGGTTCGTGAAATAAAAAGTCCAGGTTACAAACACAAAAAAATTGCACTTTATTTCCGTAGTAATACACTGTTCACATACACAATGTAACATACAGGTCAACCAACACAGCTGCTTCCCTGCACTCATTACATTACCGACTGACCGTCTCTTTTCAGGCAGGCTGCCTTTTTATCGATTTCTAACACACCAGAAATTTCTCGAACAATCGAGACCGGCTAGAACAAAGGCGAACTCTTGCCAAATCCGTCTGTTCCCACCCACCATCTTGGCAAGCCTCCATCTCCACACTGCACTGCCGTCTCTTCGATCTTGTTACCCACGCTGCCTCCAATCAACAATGACTTGGTGACAATATTGTTAATTTCAAACATGTTATTCAGTTAACTCCTGATAGGTAAAAGAAATCACTCTGAAACCCGAGAGAGTATAAATAACTAAATTACTGAGTGAAAACAGTTGCATAAGGCTACCATAAACTTCAGTTGTGATTTACTGTAATAAGAGGTACATACGGATGCTGACAGAGAGGTTTGTTTCTTTCCAGTATGTGAATGAGACACAACATATACAATGATTATTGCTTGGTAGCATAAACTCAGCCCTAAAAGCTTGAACCCGAGAAGTCGCTTATGCAGCTAATCTCTGTTTCATATAACCTTGCCCCGCTGAAATGTATCACTCCGCGTTCAACAACCCTCCCCCGCGCCCTAATTGGCTAATGCTTTCGCGTCATAGGCCATAGATGGTGCCTTCCCGTCACATTTAAACCTGCTGTAAATGTCGTAATAATTGCCGGGAAGACAAATAAAATCATACAAATAAGGATATGAAGGCATGCAAAAATACAAATTTATAATGAAACTGAGCAAATTGAGACAGAATGACTGAGCAATGAAACTGAAAGAGTTTATAATGAAAGGCCTTTGGCCTTTTCCACTGGGATTTTTTAAACCAGCACACATACCTTTCAAAAATGCTTGTCTTTCAGTCTTAAAAGTTGTGTCACACCATACTTTACTTTTCGTGTGTTCTTCGTGTATATTTATCGATTTGTATCTCGGTGCAGTGTGGTTGTCCTTAAATAGCGTCTTCGCCACACAGCAATATTGCCTCTGTCTTTTAGCACATTTTTCTTGCCTCTTTTTTTCATTCACAAATCACAGCTGTATAAGCAATCTGCTGAAATTTGGTAAATCTGCATCCTCATTTACAGCAGACGAAATATTACTTATGTTATGGAGTTCGTTTCTAAAGAAAAACTACACACATGACGACGCACAACACTTTTCACGTATTTTCTCTGAGCACGCACTTTTGTTTATTCCTGTTTTTGCCTGGAGTGGTAAGTTTTCCTGTTTTCTCAGTTTCATGTCGCGATGTTCCTACGGATCTAACACTCACACCTGTAACTTCAGAGCACAGCTGTTCAACTTCTCTCACTGACAAAGACGGATTCTTCTCTGTGAGTGCATTAAACACATGCAACACAATTCTTTTTTCGCCTGTTTGTAAATAATTATCCTTGCAATACTTCAGCAAAAAACCGGCGGTAGACTCTGCCATTATACATGTAAGTACATGCGCAATAAATGATCAATAAAATAATTTAGCTCCCCCACTCTCGAATGGCGATGCATGACTAATCCAGTTCAAAACAAGGTTAGTGATTAAAGTCATATAAACAAGTATGTCACCACTACCGCTAAATCACGTGCTATCGTGCCATGTGCTTGAGAGCAAAGGAACCTCCTCTTTACTTCGTTTAAGAATTAACATGCATTTCAGATAAATCAACTCTGTTGTGTAATATATTTAATTAAAACAGTTACGAAAATATAAATTTGACAATTCTCTTCCAACATATAATGATATATCACCATGTTAAATAACAAACTAATTTTTACCGCACGACAGTCATTACCACAACAGCAACCAATGAGAGGTGATTAGGTCACGTGACCGTTAAGAGATACTGGGCAAGCTTACATGAAACAAGGTATAAATACATATTGTTTGTATGCACACAATACAAAATGATACAAATAGTTGCATTCAAGGCAAAGAATGGCTTTTGCTACAATGAAAAAAAAAAAAGTGAAATTTCAGTGATTTATAGATATAGTCTCTACTTAAATAATACTGTAGTTGGTGACTGCCTTTAATTGGCTCTAAACTAGTTTTTATTTTGTTTAAATAACTTAATGAATAGGGAAGATACGAATGTGTACTTATGAAGCATTTTTATAGCATTTAACAATTTAAATGTCTTACTTACATTTATTGGTTATCAGTTCCTGGCTCGTGCGGGTTTTAAGTAGCCATTGCTGAAGCGGTTCAAGTATTGCAAATATTAGTAATGCAATATTAATAGAGGTTCTTAAACCAAGTTAGAGTGGAGGGAGAAGTGTGATATTTTATGTATAATGGAAAAATATCCTTTACTTGTATGGCAAACATTTTTTAAATTGATTATCTTCAAAAAGTTTAGCATGTAAAAATTATTTTATATTAATGAACAGTTAAGTGTTGCATGAAAACAGTTGTCAACCTAATTAGCAAATTTTGTAGCTCTTTTTATAATAAAAATCTTAAAGGAGTAATAAGAGCACTTTAAAGGGATTTATTTTGGCATAAGATCCTTAAAATATTCAGCTGTCAATTCTTAATTATTTGTATTTGTTTTTCACTTTATTAGAAAATGGATAACTTTCTACATTATTACAGCTAAAAGTATACATATAAAATGTGCAAAATATTAGTTTTACATTTATTTTTATTGAAAATAAAAAGTATGGCATATCTTCCATGTTATAGTATTACAGAATTGATAAAATACCAAAGTGTGAATATCTTCATTATTTGAAGTAAATGTAATATGAAGTATTGCAAAAGTATTGAATAAAAGTGCATGAGCAAGTCTGTGTGGCTGCAGCTTCTGGACTGAAAATATTTCAACCATACCGTAAACAACGTCAAAAGATACTGACATTGAAAAATTTTGATTTGCTATTATCAAAGTAATTCAATATGATCCTGAGTTTCCAGCATGAAAGCTTTAGTAATAAGCTATACAGTGTTGTCAAATTAAGTTTTGTCCACTAGCACAGAAATACTGTTTGCATCAATGCTTCTCATATATGTTCAGTGCAATTAACATAGAATATATTAAAAGCTAGTGATATGTAAGTGCGATCTGAAACTTTTTACTGATATTGTGAACCACAAATTATATATTAAAGAAGGATGCTGCCTGCTTCTAATAGACCATTTTTTGTTCTAATAAGTATTAAGTATATGCGTTTTAGTGTTATTAATATATACCTTTTCCAAAATAAATATTAGTTCTATTAATTATTTGATGTAATTCAGTGTTTAGAATATACTCATTTAACTGTACATAAGCAACATATTGCAACAAGACAAGTGATAAGTGCTCTTTGCAGTTATAGGAATGTATTAAAGTATATTTGTTTTAATGTTTTAGGAAAATACAAAATCAAGATGATTTGTATAATATATATAATATAAGAACAACAAATATGGAGAAGATCTACTTAACTTATGTTGTAAATTAACATGCATTTGATTCTGTAATCAAGTTCGGAGGAAAAAACATATGAAGAGTTTGACACTTTTTCTCCAGCATTCTTTGCAGAATTTTTTTGTGGCTGTACCTATACATCATTTTATGTGATCTGCAGAAATGATTGCTTTTGTTTGCTTCATATTACATATTTAATATTTATCATTTTTAATCTATTCAGTAATGTGTTTGGAGGAATTTAGTAACAGTGACGTCAAAACTATTTGTAGTTGGTTTATTGATACTCGTCACTTATTTTTTTATATTAATGAGAGACTAGTTTCAAAGGCAATCACCTCCATTTTCAATCAATGGGAGAACATATTCATATGGAAAAATAAGGATCGCGTAATGAACTTTGAAATTCCACCAGTAGATAATTTGACAAAAAAGTTCATAGTTCCACCACCAGAGAGAGAGCAGACAACAACAGATGCCAGTTGGAAAGATATTGAAAATGGAGGCGAATGCCTTTGAAACTAGTCTTTCATTAATATAAAAAAGTAAGTGACGAGTATCAATAAACTACAAATAGTTTTTGCGGCTATTCAGTAATATTTATTAAACACAAAATTAATTAATCAGTGTTTTTTATCCATGCAATTTATGCATTCTAGACTTTTAAAATTGTTTTTATTGTGTATTCATCTTTTAAATTGCACACAATCACTAAATTTTGGGAGTTATTGCTTCAGGAACCTGTGAATGCCTTTACCAGCAAATGGGAGCAGATGGAGCCATCTGGTGATAAGCTCAGTAAGTATCATTTAATTTAAATACTAAAAGATAGAAAGTGCTTTTTATTATGTAATGCTTAGATACTGATATTCCTGATTCTTTGGGCAATGCTTACTGCTAACTAAAGCTTTTGCATCAAATTGTGTAATGCATAAAGAAGCTTGTACCATGAGAGAACATAACATAATCGTATTATTTAGTGCCTCTACCTCAAAGTTCCCATTTTTTAGCTGTAGTTGATATATATGAGCAAATGATAAATGATAATAGCTTATGCACCAATAGATATGGATTTGTAGTAAAAGTAATTGATCTATATTAGAAGCAAAATTTATGATGTGCCTACTGCACTTAGTTTATGGGTTTATTCAAAAAGGCAAAAACTGAATAAAGATCAACTTGGTTTTAATTGGATCTTTACTTAAAAAGTTTTCAATACTGCTCACATTAGGTAACATGAGCTGCAGGCTTGTAAATTAGTTTTGTTATTTTTCCCATTTGAACTAATACTTTTATAGTGTAATTTGAAGTAACAACTTTCCTCAATACTGCAGTAGTTAAATTGTATTTGTTATTTTCAGATCGTCTTGATGGTTTGGCAAAGAAAAGAAAAACTGATGATAAACCACAAACCTTGGAAGATTGGCTGCAACTTACAGATGATTATGATAGACGAAAAACCACACCTGGGAAGAAAATGGTAAATATAAGTTGATTAAGCAAAACATAGGATAGGAAATTATAGTGTTTCAGATGTGTACATTCTTCATTTCCCACAGCACATATTGATTCATCTTGCTAAACATGACATACTGAAGTGATCTTGCTTCCCTGAAAATAAACCATCTCACCTTAGAATAAACAAATAAATAAAACATTCTAGCATAGTCTCTTCCAAATCCAATTGTTCTTCACACTACTGCTCTCTAATAAGTTGAAGTGGTGCATTGTTGCTTGATGCAACATCAAATTCCAGGATGAACTTTATACACTTGCAGACCTACTGTGTTCTTGATGCATTATATGGTTAGCTTTGATAAAATATATGGTCCTTTCAAAGTATAAAATTGAAAGAAGTGTAGAGACAGTGAAGCGCAACTTAGCACAAAAATGAATTGAGAAGATATTGACACACTGCTTCACTCACACTGTTTTTTCACAGGACATGTTTCAAGAGCTTTTGCTCTTATCATCAGCTGGTACTAGACTATTGCAAATTATAGTGGTGTCCTCTTTCTCCGTATCATCGATAGATGGCATGATGTACTTGTCAAAGATGTCTGGTGGTTGAGTTTCAAAATTCATGACTCTATGACAATTTTTGTTAATGAAGATTTTTTCCCATACGGAAAGGTTTGTGGGGTGATTAACATATTTTATTAAAGATGTTTCCAAGTTGATGTCGTGTCTAGTATTCAAAAAATGAAAAGCCACTGCTGATTTTTCTGTTTCACCATTTTTAATGTTTCTTATATGTTCTTTAGTTCTGATGTCAATATTTCTTTTTGTTTTTCCTATATAAATTTTAGGGCAAGTTTCACATTTGATCTCATAGATTCCTGGTTTTTCTTTGGTAGTAATTGAATTTTGGGGGGAATAAAAACTGGTCATTCTGAAGCTAGGCTGAGGGAACTTGAGTCACCAACACAACAAATGCTTCTGCCAATCAGCAGTCCACTGTAACAATACACACCTGTAAAGCTATTTTGAAGCCTTTCTTAGTCACCATTCTGATATGTCAGGTGCACATACATTTCCCAGATGATGTCGTTCCTCTACAGTACAAACTTATGTTGTGTTCAACACCAGAAGGTGAAGTGTACACTATATTGCAACCTGTAGTAAACTGATCAAAGGGACATCTACCTTTCCAAAAAAAGAAAGGAAAATATGGAAATGAAATGTACTCCACAGACAAGCCCACAAAATGGTATATGTTCTGCATGAATGGGGAGGCAAATTAAGGGCCTGCTCATAGAGGTAAATAAAGTTCTGAAAAGAAACACCTCTACCTGAAAAGTTTATGGTCTTTTTCTGTGTTTATTCCCTGGGGTTTCCAGAAGTAGTTGTCCCAAAGTGCACATGCACTTACTTTATGCGTATGATGAAAAGAGTGATTGGGTCCCAAGTCCTCATTCAGTAAGTTTTGTTTAACTCCGTAAATATAGATGACAACTATATACAAATATAATAATTTGTAACTTAAAACTTCTTTTCTTATAAGAAATGATAATTCTTATAAATTCTCCAGGATCGTGATTTCATGTATGCTTATACACATCTTCAGCTGGAAAACAAAGCTGTCGCCATCGTTACTAAACAATAGATGATATGTTCTTGTTAGTACTACCAAAATCTGAAAATAAAACAGATTTAAAAACAGAATCGACTGCCGGTATTTCAAAATTCAGTATGTGATGTTTGATTTTTAAAATAAATATATTTTCCCAAACCATTAAATGGTCCGATAGATTTAATGGTTTGGGAAAAGATATTTATTTTAAAAAACAAACATTGTGTAATGAATTTTGAAATACTGGCAGTCGATTCTGTTTTTAAATCTGTTTTATTTTTAGATTTTGTTTGTACTAACAAGAACATATCATCTATTGTTTAGTAACGATGGCGACAGCTTTGTTTTCCAGCTGAAGATGTGTATAAGCATACATGAAATCGCATCCTGTAGAATTTATAAGAATTATCATTTCTTATAAGATAAGTGAAGTTTTAAGTTACAAATTATTATATTTGTATATATAATTTATGTTTGAAAGTAATGAGTCGGTAATTCAAACACAAATATCACTTAAATTGTGTTTGAATTACCGACTCATTACTTTCTAATGTTAAATATGTCACTGTTTCTAACCTTTTGCTTCAAATAATACAATTTATGTGTTTCCTGCGCGATGTTCTGACACTTAGCCTTTTGCTTCTGTACTCCATGACGTTCTGATACAGAATTAAGTTACTTCTAGCTAATCTAAACTTATTGAATTGGCTCTTGCTATGGCGATTCAATAATTTTTCATTGGTTCACATCTTCAGTGACCCACGTTCCCATACCATATTAGGTAATTTACATAATCTTTTCACTAAGCTCACATTTAAACAATTTAATACAATAATATTTCTTCATAATTTCAGACTACTATTATCGTTGTTAAATACATTAACATTATTCCTTTTGACTGCTTTTATTACCCACTCAATCATATGTTTATCTTCAATTGTTTCATATTTTCGTTCACTTTCTACTAAAGCTTTTAACAATTTCTAATTAATTCTTTTCTTAATAAATTTTAAACAACAAAATTGAAATTTTAACAATGTTAAGGGTTTTGAGTTGAAATAACAGTCGTCAAAATATCTCTTTTCTACAATGTTAAATAATCTTGTACAGTGTATTATTATATGATGCATTTTTACCTTCATAAAGAAAATAGCTTTTAAGTAAATAGATCATATAGCAGTTTCTATGTGTTACAGACTGACATTCTACCACATTTTTCTGAATAAACCATCTCTTCACATGGGTGATGTTTAGAACATGAGTTTTGAACACCCACCTTCATTATTTTGTAAAATAGTGCATATGCCTCTTTTATGATAACCATCAAATATCTTTCGCAGAATTTTCCATTAATGCAGACTCTTTTGAATACATCTCACCTGGAGCCTGATATGATATTAAATTATCTTCATAGAAGTTCAAGATCACAGCTTTAATGTCATCTGAATCTCTATGCTTTGATGCTGTTTATCTTTGTGCTTGCTAACAGTTAATTCTCCTCTTGTTGCCAAGTCAGCAATCAACTGTAATCTCTTCTGCAAAGACTTGGGAAATGCCTCTGCAACATGCTTTTTTTTTTCCCCCCTCCCTTCATTTTCCATAAAGCTGCCAAGATCTAAATGCTGTCATAGGTGTCATAGTGGGAGCATCTCTTTCTTTCTGGTTTCTGTGCGTCTTTCCCGATTCACTGCATCTCTTTGTGCATTCTGTTCTTTACCTTGAGCCAACCGCTCGCTACTGTGCCGGCCGGGCTCTCGAGGAGTGTGTTGCTGTGTTCCCTTTTTAGGCGCTTGCGGGCGCTGAGGTGCTGGAGCCGAGCTTTACTCATAAGTAGCTAGGTTCCCTGAAGGGAGATCGACGTAAGCAGCTCCGGCGGCATGTGGTGAGTGGTCCTTTACTACTATGGTATAATTTTGTATAAATGTATTTCTTGTTTCTGGCCTGGCTCCTGTGCTCATAAATTTGTACCATTGGGGGTTTAATTTCCGGGGGACTAAACTCCTGGTTAAGGAAGGGATAAAGATATATACTTATATCAGCCTGTATGTCATGGTAGTATAAACTAAATAATTCTTAGAACAGATCCACAAATTTTTAATTAGGCATTTCTGAAAGGGGCACTCCTTCACATAGTGTTTGGTGTTGCCGCATACCTTTTCTAATTTTTCTCCATCGGGACCTCGTTATCTACCTGTTTTCCCTGTTCAATAGTTTAAGTTTGCTCCTTTACCTCTGATGAGGTTCGGCGCAACCTTACTCAGTTCTTTTCCTCTTTTAGTCTTGCTGAGTTCCAACCATTTTTTGGCCATAGCAGTATTTCCTTTCTTTTTGTGTTAATAGTGATCCTTGGACACCATCTGTATTCATGCTGCCTTTCTGCTGTTTTAGCCGTGTTTTCATGATACATCTGCAGTCACAAAGGTCTATACTGAGAGCAACAGGAAGCAGAAGAAGCATGGAATGTCAGTCTGTAATGACACTATTCCTGGAAATCCACTCAATTAAAATAAAAATGCTTAGAATATTTGTTTGTTGATCTTGTGATGCTAACGCTGAATCTAGAAGGCAATTTTAATTGTTAATTTATTTTACCATCTATGACATTTTGTCCATGTTCATCACAGACTGACACTGATGTGCAGGGTGTGTAAAGTAAGCTAAAAAGTTGTTTATAAATATTCTGTATATTTGGTAGTGCTTATCACTGTGAATCAAGGATGAGCTCACGTCCAAAATAAATAAATAAAAAAATGACGTAAATTATAGCATTTCACTTCTACAAATGATAGAAAATACTAAATTCTATGCATTTTTCATTTTGTTTTGTATTTGCCAAGACCTTTAACATTCAATTGTCTTATTCTTTGCAATTCTAAACATTTCACTATTGAATAATGTACTTCAGAACATGAGGAATCACACGCCCTTGCTTAATATGTTGAAAAAATTACATTAAATATTTCTGTAGAATTGTTCCATACATTTAAACAAGATCTTCACGGAAATCATGAGCAGTATACAAGACAGTATACAAGAATTGGAACTATCTTATGTGTTATATGAAGATAAGTCAGCAGTAGCATTTCACTTTTGGAATGAAAACCGTGACATTGATCCAAATCCAAAATTATTAAAAGGAATGATAAACCAAAATAAATTGACAACATGGGAGAACATATTCATATGGAAAAATAAGGATCGCGTAATGAACTTTGAAATCCCACCAGTAGATAATTTGACAAAGAAGTTCATAGTTCCACCACCAGAGAGAGAGTAGACAACAGATGCCAGTTGGAAAGAGATTGAAAATGGAGGCGAATGCCTTTGAAACTAAAAACAAAAAAATCTCATAAATATAAACAAGTAAGTGACGAGTATTAATAAACCAACTACAAATAGTTTCTGAGATTATCTTATGTGTGTTTCACTATCACATAATATATCAGAGTGACATTCTGACAACTGTACTTGATTTATCTGTCAATAGGAAAATAATTCTATGACGCCATGTAACAGTGTAATCCTTACCTGCTATGTTATAAAATCATTAACAGAGTCCACTTTTGTGTACAAAATTGTTTTCCTTTAGTGCATAGCTACTGACTTAGTATAAAATCAATTGTTTTATGAAGAAAGAATAATAAAAGATCCGGAGTGGCTCTATATGAGGGATGGTACTACAGAGGTGGCCAAATTATTAGACTAAAGCTCTGAAAATCTTCTTTATTTGCTTAACATTAATGCATGAGCTCTCAGATACACATATATGACATGCAAACTTGAGTCAATACTTTGTATACATTCCTTCGTTGGAAATTAACATTTTTATTCGGTTAGGCATGCCCTCAACCAATGTTTTACAGTTATTTGTAATATCCGCATCATGTTGCCAGATATTTATAAGTCTCGATAAGTTGAGTTTTAGTTGTAATATGGGTTTTCTTGATTTTCTTCTTCACAATGAAGCATAAATTCTCGATCGGGTTTATATCAGGACTATTTCCTGGCCAAGGAAGCACTGAAAGTTCTAAATCCTGTAAGTATTGTGTTATTTTCTTGGCTTTGTGACACAAAGCACCATCGTGCATAAAGATACAGAATCATTTCTGAACCAATCCCTTATCTGGGGCAGAAGTCGAGTTTGAAGAACTCCTAGGTACTGATCTTGCCCCATAGTACCCTCAACAATGTACAATTTTCCAGTACCATGGACGGACATAGCGCTCCAGATCATCACCTTTGAAGGGTATTTCACAGTTGGTTGCACTCACTGAGGAAGAAACTCTTCTTCTGTTGTCCTCTGGACATACTGACTGCTTTCTTCAGTTACTTAAAACTTGGATTCATCACTAAAGCATACCAGGAAAGAGAAATAAATCCATATTAATGGCAGCTATTGGTCAACAATATACTTAATAAGTTATCCCAAATAATATCTTTGTATACAAAGGTGTATGAAGGTTATCCGTAATTGAATCTGGTTATTAAATTAAATTATCTTTGTGAGAAAGATTAACAAAGTGTATTACATTAATTACCTTTTTCCAGTCATCAGAAGACCAGTGTTTAAGTCGCTGTGCCCAGTCGAGTCTGAGTCTTTGCCCAGCCATATCTGGTGTGAGCTTTGCTTTTTTTCTGGGTCTTCGAGCCTTTAAACTGCCAACGATCAGGGTTCTCCTGATAGTTCTTGCTGATACTTCTAAGCCTCTAGCTACTAAAGTATTTCTCAAGTCTCTACTAGTGACTTTTCGGTTTCTGCTTGCTTCAGCCATAACTTTTCTTACACCTCTAGGACTCAACTTGCTTTTCCTACCGCAGTTCTCGCTTTGCTGTGCCTGATATATCTTATTGTTTTCGAACATTTGTTTAATTCTGCTTACAGACTTTTGTGATATTTTGAGTCTCTCTGCTACTTCATTTTGTGTATACCGTCCTTCTGCTATTAGTACCCTCATAATACCAATTTTTCTAGGTGATAAGTCACTTTTCTTCCCCATAACTTCAAATTTCCTTTAACATTAAATCCCACAGGTTCTCTAGTCTTTCATTGCATGCATAGAACTTTAAAAGCTTTAGTATAATACAGAAGAAATCCATTGACAAAATAAAGCCAAGAGTTCTAAAGATAAACCTTTGAAATGTCTAATAAATTTGCATGGGCACATATTAAATACACACAATAAATGTACTCTTACGGCAGCTGACAGTCATCTTAGCAATTATACTAGCATACACTTACAAAACATTCCATAAATCATCACAAAATATCCCTGAATGATTTTTATGTGTCATTCCATCATTGTTACATCTAATGTTGTCATTCAGAGTTAGGCTGAACTATGTTCATTTTTATGCCTGAAATTCAGCTTAGTCTAATAATTTGGCCACCTCTCTAATTATAAGAAACTCTGAAGTGTCAATGCCTATAGCTACTATAAAATTCTTTGTGCAATGTACTCATTTCCAGGAAGGAGAATATACAGTCTCCTTCTTTACTATAGAATGAACCCTTTCATTAAGCATATTTGCTTTTTACAGCAATTATCGTTTCTCCTTTATCAAAGTTAGCAGTTAGAGGTAGACATAGACTTAAAAGCAAGCATTTCACTTCACTTATTTCCTCACAATATCTGATTTATTATTTGGCTAGCCAACATGGCATGCAGTTTAATTTATTCAATATTTTAGCCGAATTTGGCTAAGAGATTTTTAAAAATTGGCATCTTACTTCTGCACCTTTGTGCAGCCATTTCCATTACAGGTGATTGAACAATTTGATGTTAAAATTGATTATTGTGACATCTGAATAACCGTGTAATTTTTAAAATAATTTTAAAAGATTTGTATCTTCGGATCACATCACTGTTTACAGTTCATGAAATAAACAAGTTATTAAATTTAATTTTTATGTAAAATAAGATACATAGTACTTCAAGAAATATTTCTAGTTTGCAGAAGTTTCATGAGCAGTTTCCAAGATGCAAATATAAGATTACTAAAAGCTAAATGCATCGGTGAAGGACTTATAAAAGGAATTATCATAATTGTTATACATTACTTTTTAGTCATTTAACTAAAACCTAGAGTTAATGAAAAATGGGGATATGCTAATATTGGTTATTCTTGGGGCACTTAACAGTGGTTCTCTTAAGTGAAATTTTTGGGAATTATTTGTTATAATTGGAAATATAAATTATGAGCATTTCATTGACATCTTTTATGCAGCTTGACTCCACCACAACATCTGTGCTTCTGTTACAGTCGCTTCACTTTTCAGATGTATTTAGCATTAACAGATGTGTTTTTGCTGAGGTTTATAGCATTGTGGGTCAGAACAAAAAAGCAAAGATATCAGTTCTAATAGGATAAAAAATAGGATTTACTTTTGAAATTAGTATTATTAGCAATGTGAACAGTTTTAAAAGCTATGCCATTTACGAGGGTGAGTCAAATTAAAACCTTAAACATTTTTTAAAATATCATTTATTGTGCAGAAGTGGTACAAAGCTGTATCACTTTTCAAGATAATCTCCCCCACGCTCAATGCAAGTCCTCCAGCACTTACAAAGTGCATAAATGCCTTTGGAAAAAAACTCTTTTGGTAGTCCATACTACCACTCATGCACCGCGTGGCGTACCTCTTCATCGGAACGGAACTTCTTTCCTCCCATTGCATCTTTGAGTGGTCCAAATATATGGAAATCACTTGGGGCAAGGTCTGGTGAGTATTGTGGATGAGGAAGACAATCAAAATGTATGTCTGTGATTGTTGCAACTGTTGTACGGGCAGTGTGAGGCCTTGCATTGTCATGTTGCAAAAGGACACCTGCTGACAACAATCCACATTGCTTTGATTTGATTGTAGGCCACAGATGAGTTTTTAGGAGATCTGTGTATGATACACAGGTGACAGCAGTTCCTCTAGGCATGTAATGCTCCAAAACGATGTCTTTTTTGTTCCAAAAGAGAGTCCCCTTAACCTTCCCTGCTAATGGTTCTTTTTGAAACTTCTTTGGTTTTGGTGATGAGGGATGGTGCCATTCCTTGCTCGCTCTCTTTGTTTCCGGTTGGTGGAAGTGAACCCAGGTTTCGTCCCCAGTAACGATTCTTGCAAGGAAGCCATCACCTTCCTGTTCAAAGCGCCAAAGAAGTTCTTAACAGGCATCAACACGTCGTTCTCTCATTTCAGGAGTCAGCTGCCGTGTCACTCCTCTTGCAGACACTTTGTGAAACTGGAGCACATCATGCACAATGTGGTGTGCTGACCCATAACTAATCTGTAAACATGTTGCAATGTCATTCAGTGTCATTCGGTGGTTTTCCTTCACTATGGCTTCTACTGCTGCAATGTTCTGTGGAGTCACAACTCGTGCCAGACCTGGATGTGGAGCATCTTCCACTGAAGTCACACCATTTGCGAACTTCCTACTCCATTCATAGACTTGCTGCTGTGACAAGCATGCATCACCGTACTGAACCTTCATTCATCGATGAATTTCAATAGGGTTCACACCTTCACTACAGAAAAGGCGAATAACAGAACGCAGTTCTTCCCTGGTGCAAGTTGCTAGTGGGGCAGCCATCTTTACACTGATACTGTGACGGTATGTGAGCATCTGCACTATGCTGCCACCTACAGGCCATTCTGCACGCTGGTTGTAGCACACTTACAAACTTACAGGATAACGGCGCAAAATTTTGATTTGTTGTTACAAATTTAAGGTTTTCATTTGACTCACCCTCGTATATGCCTAAAACATGTCTCAGCTGTTTAATTTGGTACCTTTCAGGGTTATTGCTGAACGGCATATTTAAATGCTTTTTTCTCTTATTTTAGGTACGTTGGGCAGATTTAGAGGAAAGAAGGCAGCAGGAGAAAATGCGTGCAATAGGATTTGTTGTTGGACAGACAGATTGGTCACGGATGACTGATCCAACTTTCGGAGAAAGTGCACTCACACAGACTAAGTACATATAATGCTGTGATCCACAGAGTCCTTCACCTTAAGGATCTCCAGTGTTAAGTTATTATTTTGCATTCATTTGCTGCCGCCAGTATGTGAATACCCACGGTGCAGCCTTCTGTTTTAAATATAAATTGCTATGTGAGAAGCATTCTTAAAAATAGACTATTCATGCATATGAATAAACATCTCTGGAGCCATAAATAATAATAATTAGCGACTAAACTTCAGTTATCTTTGATATTAATATATATCACAATAGGACTAGTTTCATAAATCTTTCGTTTTGCATGTTCTAAGCAATTAAAGAACAAACGATGCAAATATATTTGCAGAACTAGTTCTGTTGTTTATATATATTAATATCAAAGATAAGTGAAGTTTATTCCCTAATCGCCGTTCCATGGTATTCGGAGATTGAAGTTTTCAGCTGTAGTACAAATGGGTTCAAAAAAAGGAAACAAAGAAATAAAATAAGATTAGGGTTTAAATTCATGTCTGTGTGAAAAGACAGTGATGAACATGGCATTTATTGGAACTATTGCTGTATATGTTCATCATTTTGTTTGTAAAGTTTAGATTAGATCAATTTAAAGAAGTCTTTAAATAAAATTGCCATACGTCATTACCAATTTAGTGTTTTTACTAGGTTTTGCTAACTATTAGACTTCTCTTCTTGGTGAAGATAGTGCTGAGAAGTTCTAACAGTATATAGCTCTCACTTAGTTCTATGTGTTTGAAAACGCTTCTTCCTTTTTCTGGACTCTCACTTGATGTGATCATTTTGCACAGCAAGTTAAATATGTAAGCAATTCAATGTTCTTATTTTCATGAAACTTTGACTCAGACTTAGGAGTTTGAGCTCAATGCTCCTTTAATTAGCTGTCAAGACTAAATACACAATTTAAGTGTTGCCATTGAATGTTGTTTCAAATTTAATTCTTGATGTATTGTATTTTGTATGTAGATAAGAACCTGTTTTATGTGTTTATTTACAATAAAGGAAACTGATTTTGTAAATAGTTTATTCTCTACACTGTGCCTATTTGTTATTCACTCTGAAAATAAAAGCAAACTTCACTCATAATGTTAATTTTGAATTTTTTCCTATTATCTTTGTCATTACTTCTTTTGCTAGTGAGCATTGATAATACATAGAACTGATGCAGATTTTTTGAGCAGTGTAACATTGAAATAATACTGGAAGCGAGAATGCCAAAGTTAAAGCAAGCAAATTAAATATACAGAGGTTACTGCATATTGTAACTTCATGGATTGGTAGAATCAAAAGACTTGTTTACAGAAATTTAAAACACTCTTAATTGTAGCTTTGTACAACCCTGTCAGCAGCAAAACGACGTGACGTTGGCAAACAGCAGTCTTCAAGGTCGACTCGATGCTCCACTGCATGTAAACAAACAAAAGAAATCGCTGCGGTACAGTTCAAATGTTCACTGTCGCAATAACCATCATGCAACTCAACTCCACTACAAACAACTGACTGCTTCTCACACTTTGTCGCTATTTATACTACCCAGAAATTGTTTCTAGAAAGCAGCAGACGGCATCAGAAAAGCGGAAAATTCCAGAACTTCTCTCTCTCAGCAAGCATCCAGCTCTGTGCGCCACCCACTGTCTCTCTCTTTCCTGCCCACACACACAACTCTGGCTTTTCGGCAGCTCCAACACAACAATGCGATCGGTGACAATATTGTGGAACCAGTACGTGCGAGCTGACTTGGGATACAATGTTCTGAAACTATACTGTTGTTTGAGTTATGAATTAACAATACTGCATCGTTTCTTCAGATGACTGTTTCTTCAAGAAAATGCGTGCATTGCAGACCATTTTTAATGGCAAAATAATTAAATGATGAGTTTCCATGAAGATTATCCAAGATAAGCCACTCTGGTGCGTTTAACTATTAAAAAAAATATATTTATTGTGTGCTTTTCTTTCATTGGTTATTTTGTATCTCAAATTAGTATTGCTCTAACTCTCCAGCAAGTCTCATTGCATTCGATAATAATTGAGAAATAACCATGGAACAACCATCTTTTAATGCTTTTTATAATACTTCCATTGAAAGAGTTTATGATTTTCCCTTGTTGCTACCACTAATTCAAGTACAATTTGTGAACATTTTACAGTATTTTATATGGGACGTAAAGCTAGAAGAATTGGATCACTGCAAATGGCTCATATTGTTACGAAATATTGCTCAATACATATTGAAGATTAAGATAACATGGGCTTGTTTAATGTGTGATGAGTGTGCTGTTGTGTTTTGTGGAACATTACTTAAGTTTTCTTAGTTTTGAGTTCTAAAATTTCAGACTGTTTCACATATATGTGGTTAATTATGTTACTGTGAGTGGGGCTGAAGAAAAAGAAAAATGAAAGGTGTATGAATGTGTGAAAGTGGCAATATGAAGAAAAGCATTCAAAACTTCTGTGAAACAGTGATGCGCATATTTCTTGAAGCTACCAGTGACTTTATGTTTCAACCTTACAAGTTACAACAGAATTGACAATATAAAGCCCAGCAAGGAAATAGGATTCATCTTTGATAGATATTTTCGTCAATTAACTAAGATTCATCTTGTTCGAGATCTTCTTGGGAAACAAGCCAGCTGAAAAGACGATTAGAAATCAATGTTTCGGGAGTGTACATCTTGAACATATTCGTCGCCAGGAAAGCTTCAGGTCATATTTTAAGATTCATCTAATAGTTAAACTTCACTGTGTAAAAGAAATGTTTGTAAGCGATAACATTATAAATTTAGTAATAGTTGTACAGTGCATGGTTATATGTATCTATGGTGAAATTGCATTAATACTTTAAAGCTTTATAATTTATGTTCAAGAAAACACAGTTTAATATGTTGTTTTAGATAAGTGAACAAAAGTCTGTAAAGTCGCAATAAGACTTTCTAAGTTACAGCGACTATAAGCTGTCTTAATAATAAAATAAAAGTCTGTAAAGTTTGTAATTGTAGTCAATAACTAAACATTCACACAAATATAAGTTTACAATAACATTTTATTTTTAATCCTACACAGATTTATTTATTCACAGAATATTATCATTTAATATGATTAATAACATGAATAAAGAATCAGGATAATTATTTTTAATTCTTTTAGATAGTCATAAACCTTAAAACTAAAAGGATGGTGTTTAATAAAAAAGCAGTGAAAAGAAATAGAATGTTGGTGCACTGTGTCATTTGTCTTTGATTTCGAAGTGAAGTGGGGTATTTCAAATTGATTTGGTTACATGGATTTATTTCCTAGCTCTGTTATAAATAAACTAAATAAATAACATTAGTTTTATTATCTTCCACTTTTATTTTTCATGCCAAGATCCTGGCAATCCATGTCCATAAGGATGGCTAGTCTGTAACACATATGTAATTATTAGGTTGGTGCATAAGTTCATATCGCTTTTGTTTCATGAGTTGATACTACTGTTACAATGGGATTATTTATCGATTGTCCCATTTTATGTGAATTTTTATTATTTTTTTTTATCAGCTGTTATGCAGTCGGTTTACCTATTGTGGTTTGTAATTTGATGACAAACTTTTCTAGCTGTGGATGCTAGAAAATAAACGGTCAAGTGGACAAAGTGGAACATTTCCGACATGTTCTTCTCTTTGAATTCAATAGAGGGACGAAAGCAGCAGAGGCATCCAGAAACATGTGTGCCGTGTATGGGGACAATGCCTTCGGTGAGAGCATGGCAAGAAAATGGTTTTCTTGTTTTAAGGAGGGTCATTTTGACATGAGTGACTGCTCATTCGGGATGACTTAGAGTTTTTGATGAATGCACTAAATGCTAAGTGCACTAATCCATGATAAACTGTGTCAGTGTACTCAAGAATTGGCAAATGTGATGAACTGTGACCATTGTACCATCATGCAACATTTGCATTCAATGGGCAAGGTCCAAAAGGTGGGTGTATGGGTACCATATGCTCTGAACCAAGACCAAAAAATTGAGTGGCCATATGTGCATCTCTGCTTGCTCACCCTCAATTGGCTCATGAACAACATTGAGCATTCATATACAGGATAGTTACTGGTGATGACAAATGGTGTTGCTATGTTAACCTAAGGAAAAGAAAGGAATGGTTAAGCCCGGACAAAAAAGGCAACAAAGATCAGGTGCATCCACAGAAGATAGTGTTAAGCATGTGTTGGAACAGCAAGGGTGTGCTGTCTATGAATTGCTTCCCCAAGGTGTAACCATCACTACCAGCATTTATTGCCAACAACAAAGACTTCCTGCTGACGCAGTCGAAGAGAAACACCTGAAGGACTGTGTGAAACGATGCTACTGCAAGAAAATGGCTGTCCACACTATGCTAACCTAACCAAAACCACTATCCAGGAATTGGGTTGGGAGGTCGTTCCGCACTCACCTTATTCACCAGATCTTCAGAGGAACTTCCTTTCAGGATGAAGATGGGCTACGAATATGGCTGCCTGTCCTCATTTTAAAAAACATGGTGATCAACTGTTTGTTGGCCCTAATGCTAAACTACTTCAGATTTAAAAGAGTTTTCTGTTGCCCTAAATGTTTCAAAATCCTTTCGTGTACATGCATGCTACTAGTTGCATTGTCAGGATTGAGCAGCACTCGTCTGAAGTCTTAACTAATGCTGTTGCCTAGTAAACATTTTTGCATGTAGATGAATGTAAATAAACATAAAACTTGTTACAAGACACATGTTCATCATTAAATGTTAATTTTCTGACAGCTCGAATTATTTCAAAATAATGGCATTGTGCGCATCCTTTAAAGGACTGATAGGTGCAGAAATTTTACAAGAGGATTAATAATACTTTCCTGTTGTTTTCATCCAAAGAAGAGGGGGATGAAGATGGAGACAGGTTGGTAGGCAATAGATGTTGGAGAATTTGGAAACAAGTGAAGATGGGGGGCATCAGTAATCATGCCAAGATTTTGCATATATTAGTGTATTCATATTGTGAACATATTCATTCTGTATGACCTTGAACTGATCAACAAGCGAGAATTTGCAACTCATGTGGCAGGCAACTGACCTTTGTGAAATACTTGGTGCATCAGTTCATAGAAATCCACATCTTGCAAGCACATAGGCAGAAAAAGAAGTCTGTCTACTCCAGCTGCATCTCTTAGGCTGTTGTCATTACTTGGAGAAAATCTCAAGTGTGTGCTTTGTGTAGTGAAGAAAACATGAGCTTCACCCAGCAGGGTTAAATAGACAACAAATTCTGAATGCAGACAGTGTCATCTTCTATTTTGTGATCGTGGTGCCATTTTTTTGGAGTATGATCCGCAACAAAGTGTGCAAGTGTAAAAATAAATGATAGGCCAGTTATGAATAAAGAACTCAAGGAATTTTATTTGTATATATTATTTTGGTGTATTTTATTTATTTGTTTTCCTAAGGAAAAACATAGTTTCTTCTATATGTGATTGAATTGCAGCAATTCCATTATAACACAGTGGTCATCTTAAATGAATATGCTAATTACAGAAACATATTTATATAAAAAAATTATTTGTGGTTGGTTTATTGACACTCGTCACTTACTTTTTCATATATTTATGAGAGACTAGTTTCAAAGGCCCTGGCCTCCATTTTCAATCTCTTCCCAACTGGCATCTGTTGTTATCTGCTCTCTCTGGTGGTAGAACTATGAACTTTTTTGTCAAATTATCTACTGGCGGGATTTCAAAGTTCATTACGCGATCCTTATTTTTCCAGATGAATATGTTCTCCCATGTTGTCAATCTATTTTGGTTTATCACTCCTTTTAATAATTTTGGATTTGGATCAATGTCATGGTTTTCATTCCAAAAATGAAATGCTACTGCTGACTTGTCTTCTTGTTTCAATCTGATGTTTCTAAAGTGTTCTTTGACTCTGGTTTTTAAATTTCTTTTTGTTTGACCTATGTAGCATTTTTCACAATTCTTACAATTTATTTGGTATATTCCAGATTTGTTACCTGAAGGAATTTCATCTTTTGTTTTTGAATTTAGTAATTTTAAAATTGAGTATCTATTAGTAGGTGCCAAGATGATATTTTGTTCCTTGAATATCTTTTTAAATTTATTAAATGTTTTTGGATGATATGTGAATGAACTGAATATGCTGTTGCTTTCTTTTTCTTTAATAAATGTGGTTGCTTCCTTAATGGTTTTCTTTAGTTTAGATTTTCTAATTTTCTTCAACACCAAACTTTTGTTGTATCCGCTAGCAGAAGAAAACGGATACAACAAAAGTTTGGTGTTGAAGAAAATTAGAAAATCTAAACTAAAGAAAACCATTAAGGAAGCAACCACATTTATTAAAGAAAAAGAAAGCAACAGCATATTCAGTTCATTCACATATCATCCAAAAACATTTAATAAATTTAAAAAGATATTCAAGGAACAAAATATCATCTTGGCACCTACTAATAGATACTCAATTTTAAAATTACTAAATTCAAAAACAAAAGATGAAATTCCTTCAGGTAACAAATCTGGAATATACCAAATAAATTGTAAGAATTGTGAAAAATGCTACATAGGTCAAACAAAAAGAAATTTAAAAACCAGAGTCAAAGAACACTTTAGAAACATCAGATTGAAACAAGAAGACAAGTCAGCAGTAGCATTTCATTTTTGGAATGAAAACCATGACATTGATCCAAATCCAAAATTATTAAAAGGAGTGATAAACCAAAATAGATTGACAACATGGGAGAACATATTCATCTGGAAAAATAAGGATCGCGTAATGAACTTTGAAATCCCGCCAGTAGATAATTTGACAAAAAAGTTCATAGTTCCACCACCAGAGAGAGCAGATAACAACAGATGCCAGTTGGGAAGAGATTGAAAATGGAGGCCAGGGCCTTTGAAACTAGTCTCTCATAAATATATGAAAAAGTAAGTGACGACTGTCAATAAACCAACCACAAATAATTTTTTTATATTAATTTTGACGTCACTGTTACTAAATTCCTCCAAACACACAACATATTTATATGTTTTTCCTTAGAGTACATAATTAGAAGACAAATTGTTTTAATGTTGCCTTAGATAAGTGTTTGCAAGCACATTCAAGAAGTACTTAGGAAAGCACTAATTTATCTCCTGTAAAATCCAGATAGCAGAATAATGAAGAGACCTTGCATATGAAGGAGGATAACTTTCATGTACATTTAAATAAAACTTGTAAATTTGAATGACTTCAAAATTTTCATAAAAATGATGTAATATTTTTGTACTTTCTATCGTTATTGAAAATAAAGTTTTAGCTATATGTGACATGTCTAACTTTATTTGATGGAAAGGAGAGATTGTTTTTTCAGTCGCTGGATGCACAAATCATTGATATATATGGACATATGTACCGTAGCTGCAATGTAGTAAAAATGTTCAATGAATAACTGCCACAGCAGCTGTGTGCACTTCTCCATGGACTACTCGCTCTTTTGAGTTGGGAGCGGTTATTTGCATGAAGCGCATATTTAAAATGGACGTTTCTAAGTATGTTTCATGGAACAAGAGCTCCTCCACAACTCACTGTGCAGAATTATGCCCACATTGCACCCACCAATATACACTTTTACTTTCACACATTATGTGAGAAACTTTAATAACCATCGCTACTTAAACAGCACTTTTAAGTACGTTACCAGTGAACAGTCAAAACCTAGCACTTTGCTGCAACTAAATCACAATTGTTTGATAAAATTTAAGTAGCGAGTTTCAGGTATTAATTGAAGCAAAATAAAAATTACGAGGTACGTCCAGAAAGTAAGTTCTGTTTGGTAATAAAATTAAATTGTGTACAGATACAGAAAAATTACTTATTACACAAAATTCTACAACTTTTAAACTACTTTTCCACATAACTGCCGAAATTTTGCAGGCATTGGTCATAGCGAGGCACAAGTTTTTGTATACCTTCTTCATAGAAGTTTGCTGCCTGTGTCTTCAACCAGTTGGAAACATTTTCTTTCAGCTCTTCGTCATTGTTGAAGTGTTGACCACCAAGAAAAGATTTGATATGCAAAAACAGATGAAAGTCGCTAGGAGCGAGGTCAGAGCTGTATGGGGGATGGTCAAACACATCCCAGCCAACCCTGTAGGATGTTTTTCGTCACATTTGCAGTGTGTGATCGTGCGTTGTCGTGAAGAAACACAACACCTTTTGACATCGCAAATTTGCCGATAAATTTCAATTGGTTTCACTTTCCTAGCATTCAGAAAAGAAATCGCAGATCTGATTTCACAAGCGGCGGGATTTTCAATCAACACCGACATTATAAACAAGCACAACAAAGCGTACATGGCTGATAGCAATTCTCTTCTCCTTGACACAGAGCGTCTACTGCGCAAGTACGGAACTGCGATCGCAGCGCTGCAGCAGAAATAAATTGAAACAGAACTTACTTTCTGGACGCTCCTTGTATATAATATCCAAATGTTCATCGGAAAATTTAGCAAGCTGGAAGTCATAAGACAGAAACAATTACATATTAGTGAGTGGGAGAAGATACTCAGCAATCAAGATTTAAAGAGCAATTATTCATCAAGTAAACTAAAATGCTTTGGAAAGTTTTTAGTTCAAATCGTATAAAAATTGCTTAGCAACATACAGATGACAGACACCAATGCATAGGATGTATTAAAATTCGCCAAGTGAAGTTTTATATTTTTCAATTTCATCTTCATAAATAGGAAGACAGCCTGAAAAAGCAGGTAAGTTTAATACAGTATTTTTGGAGCCTTGTTTTTAGTTTTGCAAGTTTATATTTAGTATATAATAAATTACTGTAATATAGAATAATTATTATATAATTAAATTAATATATAATTATTTAACATATCAGGAGAGCCTGTAGACATCTGCAATAGTATAAATACTTGCACCCTAAATGATTCTATATATCACATATAGCAGAACTTATGCATAAAATAGCTGTATGCTTTCAAATAATGTACATTTGCATATTTAATATTTTAAGATGGAATAGATTTGATAAAAACTTAAATATCCATGTGCCAGAAGTTGGGCAAACACAAATTGCATTAAAGAATTTACAGTTCACAAGGCATATACAGAATTCTTGCAAAGGACACTAAAGATTTTGGTTATATTTATAATAATCTTGTTTTGCCCTTGGTTGATGTGTTCCTAAATGGAGAATAGCTCGCTTAATAAACTAGAAAGTAATGTAATTATTAAAGGCCAGAGACGTGTGTGCTTGCATGTGATACAAGTTTGTAGTAAAAGCCGGTGTTAAACACTACATGTTTCATTTTTGGAAACAGGTTATGAATAACCTCAGATGTACAGCACGCCAATCAAATGTGCAAAGATAAAAAACAACATAATAATAATTACTCTGCAAACTAGTGAAGCAGTTTTTTAGTTAATTAAAGGAAATTAATCATTTCTTCACACTAGCCATTTATAGGCTAAGGTCTTTGATAGATAGAGTCAACATGAAAAATTCAATGCCATGGCCGGGATTTGAACCACAGATCTCCTGGGTTTCGTCCAGTTGCTCTAACCCATTGAGCTACCATGGCCAATGTGCCTTCCTGACATTAAACTCTCCAGTTAACTCATATATTACCCCGGTAGACCACAAGGGGCTCTCGCATTCGAGATACACTGTGGCGACTTACTATCGTAAGTACTTGAGTCCCAGGCTTCATCATTTAACTCTTATCTTAGTTGGCCATGTTGGCCATGGTAGCTCAATGGGTTAGAGCGACTGGACGGAAACCATGAAATCTGTGGTTCATATCTCGGCCATGGCATTGAATTTTTCATGTTGACTATCAAAGACCTTAGCCTATACACGGCTAGTGTAAAGAAATGATTAATTTCCATCAATTAACTAAAATAATAAGAGTTAAACATGTTGACTCTATCTAGTGAAGCATTGCCTTTCAAGTATGGTATGCAGATGTGAGGTCAAGGTGTGACTGTTTTGTTTCCTCTGGCAGTGTGGCTGTTGTCACGGTCAGGCTATACCTGCCTGCAGTAGTTCACTTGCACAACTGGTAACAGTACTGTTCATGTACATTATACCTATGGAAAAATGCACATGCCTCCGGTCTTAAATAATTACATATGTTATGTAAACAAGGGATTCTCATTTTCTTTAGTAATATCCACAGCTCTTCAAGTCTGCAAAGCAAATCACATGCTGGTTTTTCCAGTAATATTTTATTCTGAAATATAGAATTGCTTAAAAGTTGAATGGGATATAGAAAGAAGCTCCATTTTTGCTTGTTTTAAAAGGAATATTTAATTTTAGAATTTTTTTTTTTTTTTTCCAGTTAAAACTGAGGTTGAAGATAAAAGAACTTTATGCTTTAGGTTTAACTGTCTTATTGTGCATAAAATTTATTGTTAACAGAAATCTATTTTAATCATTAGTGACATATTCAACTAAATATGTACACTAGAAATATGAAAAATGCAAAGCTGTTATAACAATTTTCATTCTCATATTATGATTTTTAAAGGAAGATATGAGCATATGATATGATAAAAAGAAATAGTATTTTAAATTGTTATGTGTTCAGGTTTACTTTTGGAACCATTTTCATAGTATCTAGTACATTTTTAGATTCACTGTTGTGTTTGCTTTATTCAACGACAGTGACAGGCTCTCCCATAATATTCTCTTTGCTTTAGAATTTTCAATTAAATTTGCTTTACCTATATTTTGTAAAGGTCTCTTCTGGTGACCACCTACACTACTGAGAACCAGTTGATGTCCGGTTGACAATGGAGGCAAAGTCTCTGAAACATGTTCCAGGAAAATTTAAAAGTAAGTGTTATTTAGTGTCATTAATCGACTCCCTTTAAATTTAATTTATTACAACAACACTGTTTTCAACACTTCCAAGAAAGATATTGTAAAATTATATTATACTTGACATTAGTAAGTTACACTGCATATTAATTGTAGTTTATTTTGTAATTAAATATTTAAAAACTTAAGTACATGTCTTATTAAATGTTTTACTAATTTCAAAAAATTGTCAACTTGTAATATTTTTCCCAATCCTCTACTGCATTACTGAAATATTAAATTAGTTCACGCACACGCACAAAAACGTTTGCTTCTATTTGGTAGTTCAGCGACGCAAAAGCATTGCTCTGTTTGCGAATGATTCAGTAGAATGTGGCAGTTGCCACACGTCATATGTTGCGATGACGATAAATGCTGTGAACGGAGAATTCGGATTTGAGCTTTTATTCTTCACTTCATTATTCAGGATGTCAATGATAGCAGTTTATCTTCGTTGAGGATGCTGGAAGCTACAACTGAACTTCATTTTGGATTTGGCTTTGACACACTTTTCATAATGCTGCTTGTAACATCCAGAAACTGCACATCTTGCAGGATTGAATTTTTGTGGGTAAGTAAAGGTAGGTAGGTTTATGCAAATTAATAGTAATTAAATCAATTTTTTTAATTTCTTTTTTATGTTATGCACCCAAGTGTGCATCTGAGGTCAGATTCAAATGCCTGTCGAGGATCAGAGAAACTCGAACAGAAAGAGTAGCTAGGATGGGTGATTAGCTCAAACTTGTTATGAGGGTAAAAAGGTGGATTACATGAAATAATGGTGCAATGGTGATTATAGAGCAGTTGATGGAATGAATGGCAGGGGAAACTAGAAAACCTATGCAGATGCGACTTCGTCCACTGCAAATTCTTCATGGCTCCTGGAACCAAATACTTGCTGTCTTGAGAGGCGAGGGATCTGTCTGTCCATTTGGCCACGGTCCTACTATGTTAGTTAAAACTAAATATTAATATTTGCAGTGTTGCATTTTAATTTTGCATCACCCTGTTAAAAAGTCAAGGAAGCTAAAAATTAAAGCTGACTTTTATCCAAAATTTAAATATTTTAAGAATCAGAGCATAACTTTCATAGAATTGGTTTATATTGTACTAGTATCTTTGTTTTAATAAAGCAAATGCTGCTAATTCTAAATTGTGTTTGCTTACAGTTTGTTTAGATACCCACCTAGAAGTGAAGCTCTGTACTTAATTTTCTTTACAAATACAAATTGTGCTTAGTAGTAGCCAGACATAAAACAGCTTGAATTCAATGATACTGTGTTAATAATATTACCTTTCAACAAATTAAACTGTATAGTCTGACCTGGTACCTATGGATGCGCAGTAGGTACCGACAGACTGGCTGGGTACCTATGGATGCGCAGTAGGTACCGACAGACTGGCTGGGTACCTACGGATGTGCAGTAGGTACCGACAGACTGGCTGGGTACCTACGGATGTGCAGTAGGTACCGACAGACTGGCTGGGTACCTACGGATGTGCAGTAGGTACCGACAGACTGGCTGGGTACCTACGGATGTGCAGTAGGTACCGACAGACTGGCTGGGTACCTACGGATGCGCAGTAGGTACCGACAGACTGGCTGGGTACCTATGGATGCGCAGTAGGTGCCGACAGACTGGCTGGGTACCTATGGATGCGCAGTGGGTGCCGACAGACTGGCTGGGTACCTATGGATGCGCAGTGGGTGCCGACAGACTGGCTGGGTACCTATGGATGCGCAGTGGGTGCCGACAGACTGGCTGGGTACCTATGGATGCGCAGTGGGTGCCGACAGACTGGCTGGGTACCTATGGATGCGCAGTGGGTGCCGACAGACTGGCTGGGTACCTATGGATGCGCAGTGGGTACCGACAGACTGGCTGGGTACCTATGGATGCGCAGTGGGTGCCGACAGACTGGCTGGGTACCTATGGATGCGCAGTGGGTGCCGACAGACTGGCTGGGTACCTATGGATGCGCAGTGGGTGCCGACAGACTGGCTGGGTACCTATGGATGCGCAGTGGGTGCCGACAGACTGGCTGGGTACCTATGGATGCGCAGTGGGTGCCGACAGACTGGCTGGGTACCTATGGATGCGCAGTGGGTGCCGACAGACTGGCTGGGTACCTATGGATGCGCAGTGGGTGCCGACAGACTGGCTGGGTACCTATGGATGCGCAGTGGGTGCCGACAGACTGGCTGGGTACCTATGGATGCGCAGTGGGTGCCGACAGACTGGCTGGGTACCTATGGATGCGCAGTGGGTGCCGACAGACTGGCTGGGTACCTATGGATGCGCAGTGGGTGCCGACAGACTGGCTGGGTACCTATGGATGCGCAGTGGGTGCCGACAGACTGGCTGGGTACCTATGGATGCGCAGTGGGTGCCGACAGACTGGCTGGGTACCTATGGATGCGCAGTGGGTGCCGACAGACTGGCTGGGTACCTATGGATGCGCAGTGGGTGCCGACAGACTGGCTGGGTACCTATGGATGCGCAGTGGGTGCCGACAGACTGGCTGGGTACCTATGGATGCGCAGTGGGTGCCGACAGACTGGCTGGGTACCTATGGATGCGCAGTGGGTGCCGACAGACTGGCTGGGTACCTATGGATGCGCAGTGGGTGCCGACAGACTGGCTGGGTACCTATGGATGCGCAGTAGGTGCCGACAGCCTGGCAATGTTTTAAGAATCAAAGCATAACTTTCTTAAGAATTGGTTTATATTCTAATAGTAACTTTGTTTTATAAAAGCAAATGCTGCTAATTCTAAATTGTGTTTGCTTACAGTTTGTTTAGATACCCACCCAGAAGTGAAGCAGGGTCTGTACTTAGTTTTCTTTACAAATACAAATTGTGCTTAGTAGTAGCCAGACATATTACAGCTTGAATTCAATGATACTGTGTTGATAATATTGCCTTTTAACAAATTAAACTGTACTGCTATTCAGGATGCAATAAATAAAGAATTAAGTTACCTACTTTCTTTTTATATCAAAATAGTATTTTTCCTCTTTATGGTCCTTGGCAGAGATGCATGGAAACTCAGTGATAAAGTACTGTTAGGAAGTACCTTGTTAATTAATGAGACAAGTTTAGCCATTTTTAAGAAATTGAAGCAAGGCTAATAACAAATTTTAAAAATCGCTTATCACAATTGATAAAAGTATTAAAAAAGAGGAAGCTAATAATTTTTTAATTAACTGTACAACTGCCTAAGATTACTTGAAAATGCGCTCTACATTAACCCTTTGTAATCATACTAGAATTGAAGCCTATTTCCTAAATTTAAAATTAGTTTTTAAGCTCTTCATAAACATTACGTAGCTCTCCATTTCAAGTTATCACAGGGGTAGTTCATATAATTCCACTTATATAATAAAAATAATTTAGACTATGTATTTTGAACCAACTAGACCCAGCACTTTAAGAAAATCAAACCAATAAAAACGGATATTCCAACCCTTAATGAGTTTGACTGAAATGTCATATATATTTAAAATATTTACATGAAAAATAAAAGATATATCCTGAATTTTCTGAAACTAACCTATTGAAGTTCTCTTTCTTTAGAAGAGTTTTTGTATAGTGGTATTTTTGGGGTAAGCAAAGGTTTACAGAAAAGAAAGCCCTTCAAATGCAGATTTCTTTAAAATACACCATTTATTTCAAATACAGACGTGTGCAAATTATTAGCAATTTTCAGTTTTATGCTGGTAGTTTTATTTAAATTCCATCTGGTACAGCTATTAACAAAATAATACTCATTTTTATAATGTTAATGATTTATTTTATCATTCTAGTATTTAGTATGTCCCCCCTTAGCTTTTATTAGGGCAGAAATTCTTGCAGGCATGCCCTCTATTGAAGTCTTACACATTTTGTGAATTTCTTCATCATTTTGCCACACTGACAAAGTTGTATTCAGCATTGATTCCTCTGTTGTTGAGTGAACGCTTTTAACTTTTTTTTTCAAGACACTCCACACAGACTCAATGGGGTTCATATCTGGGCTATTACCAGGCCAATCCAAAACAGATATGCCATGTTCATCAAAAATATTCATTACACACTTTGCTTTGTGGCATGCGACACTACCTTGCATGAATATTCCATTTCCTGCTGCAAACCACTCATTCATCATAGGCCTAATGCACTTTTTTACCACTTCTGAATATTGCTTAGCATTCATGGTTCCCTCTACAATGTGAATTTTCCCCGCCCCATAAGTAGAAATTCCACTCCATACCATCACTTTTGTTGGATGCTTCACATTCTGCACCACACAGTCCTTTTTAAATGCTTCTCCTGGCCTCCTTCTGACATACTGTGGGCTTTCTTCAACTATTGAAACTACTGTTTCATCACTGAACACAATCTGGAAACAAAATGTTTGGCTACAATCCTTGGAATAAAAAATAAAAATCATTCGGAGAAAAAGATAGCAAAAGCATTTTGAATGTCCAAAATGAATTTCTGAAAATGAAACAATCTATGAACTATTTTTATAAATTTGAATACTTTGCATACCTTTGCCCAGTCTTCAGATGTCCAGTCCTTTAATATTTTTGCCCAAGCAAGACGTTTTTTTCATCATCATGGGCGTTAGTTTTTGTTTTTTTGCGAGTCCTTCTTGCTTTCAAACCGGCTTCAAAAAGTCTTCGTCGCACTGTGCTTGATGAAACTGCACACCCATGTTCTAGTGCAACGGCCTGAAGTTGTGTAGAAGTCATGCTTCGATTTTTAAGCTGTTCTCTGGCCAATAAACGTTTCATACTTGAAGTTAACACTCGTTTTCTGCCACATTTGCCCACTCTTTGTGGTGAAGTCGCTTTGTTTTCATTCAGCTTACGTGCAAACCTTGTCACATAACTTGCACTTACGCCTACTATTTTGCTTATTTCCTTCTTTGTTTTATCTCCAGCACTTAATAACACTTGAATTTGAGCTCTTTTGCGTGGTGTATCTTGGACCGTACCCATCTTCCTAACAGCAAGGGTTCGTAGCAAATGTGAGAGTAACCTTTGCTGTCCTCATCCCCCACCCTCAAAATGCCCAGGAAAGGATCTACCTGCCAGGGGATGACTTACCTGGAGTGCCATTAGGTACCAAAGAACAATACAGAAGCAGTGGTAATGAGCTACTGGGCAGAAGAAAGGAATTTACCTTTCACTGTGCAGTGAAGGAAATGGAAATGGGAAAAAAATGAGCATAAACATTCTAAAGATGAAAAATAAACCAAGATAGCCAGAAATATCTGCAAAATACCATGTCAGATTTTAGAAGTAATATGTATTAGCCACAGGAACATTTAAAATAATTATATAAAGTCATGTGAGGCAGGTAAGGCCTATTGAACTAGAATTGGAAGCATTCAAAACAAAATTGCTAATAATTTGCACACGTCTGTACATTGTAATGACATTTCTGAGATACACATTAATAATTGGAATTCTTCAACACTTTTATTTTTAAAAGTGCCTACCGTTAATATATTGCCTCTCGCCATGTTATGGAAAGGATAGAATTTCATAGCGTGCATATAGACATGCAATTATATCTAATCAGCTTTCTGCTTCCTTGTACCAATATTGGAATCTCTAATGATTTTAAGTTTTTCGATTAACTGAAGTAGGTAAAAAAAAATAGATTTTTGTAACAGTTCGTAATAGTTGTATAGAATTAAACCATATTTGATAAAGTCACGTGAATGTAAAATCAAAATTGTCAGTATACAGAGTGCTAATGAACTACAGCGCAATAATTTCAGTCTTTGTAGACGTGACTTTGAGATAGGCAAAACATAATGCAGTTAATTGCGTTACACCTAATTGGCAACATATGCCTATAAGTTGATATTTAAACAAGTTGGGTGAAATTGTTGAACTAGAATGTGTTTAAAACTGCTTCCCGGGTATAGAAATATCGTTGTTGGAGTTCTCAAGATTGAATGCCTCAAAGATCTCTCAAATCTCGAACCAATCACCTGCCAGTGCGCCACTGAACAGCGATTAACTGCCCTCTTGCATCATGTAGCCTACTCTAGTAGGGTTTCTGTAACTGTTCTGGTGTCCCAATCCGTAACTCCTGAAACTAGTGTTCCAAAGGTTATTGGTTCGGTTTCTGTCATGTTATTTTTTCTCCGTCTTTTTAATACGTAAATTCTAATAGGTAGAAATGGTGTAATTCGTAACTAAGAACTGATTGATCAGTGCAGTAATACTGCTACACTTTTTAAGGCGACTTAAGGGGTCACATTAAGTCTCTGGTGTATCAGACACCTATTACCTAAGAAGAGGACCTAAATGTCCGAATAATTGTAGCACGAGAAGTTATTCTACACACACACAAGGAATTTTGGACAGAGTACGACAGTCGTTCTTTCACCGCCGTCAACTTCGTATTGAAAACACAGGTCACCATTTCTAGTACGATGCGTGTCCGTAAAATAAGGTCTCCAATTTTATTTCATATTGAAAACATGTTTATTGTCAATGAATGTTACATTGATGGATGTTCGTGTCGTGATTAATTTAATTCGGAGGACCACTTGATTTTAGCAGAAATCAAGGAAACTGATTTTGTGGACTGTACTCGATAGAGCTGTATTCATATCTCTGGATAAATTTATTGCACACGCTACATTTCTTGTATGAATAATCATAAAGAAGACAATACATTAACATTTAGATAAATTAAAAAACGTCCTTTCACTGCAACAACGTTGCACTCAGCCACACCACGAAACACATCACATCAATGTTCTTGTCTCAAACATGTCTGACTAACTAACCGGAAAAAGACTACTTTCTTGCACGATGGCGAGTCACATGACCAGTTTACCGCATAACCGGCGCCAAGTAAAATATTCATGCGCCCGACAAACAAATGGATATCATGGCGCAAACAATGGAAAAGTGAAACTTACAGCTATTTTTCAACGTACTCATCATTGCGACCGATGCACTTTTGCATGCGCTGTGGCAGTTTTTGTATACCCTTGTCATAGCACTCTCCCGCCAAGTTGCGCAGGTAGCGCTCGAAGTCGTTTTTCAAATCATCGTCGGTCTGGAAATGTGTTCTATCCAGGTGTGACTTCAACTCAAGAAGCAGATGATAATCACTAGGTGTTAAGTCTGGAGTGTAGGGGGGGATGGGTGAGGATGTCCTATCCGAACTGGGCCAGCAGATTAGCCGTTGCATGTGCAGGAATCGGTGGGCCGCTTCAACACGTTGCCGTTTATGGTCTTCGGTGAGAATTTTGGGGATCCACCTTGCACACACCTTGCGATTATGCAAATGCTCAATCAAAATCTTGTCAATCGTAATCTTACTGACTGCAGGGATAAGTTGGCACAGCTCGCGAACTGTCACACGCCGATCTTTAAGCATTTCTTGCTCCACTTTTGAGCAACAACCTTCAGGCTAACACAAACCTACCAGTACCTGCGAGCGAGCGAACATTTTAACTTTGTTGCTATTTCCGAATGCTTAAAACACGACACCAGAGCTGTCCACCTTTTCCAAACAAAACTGTTACTGTTTCTTAAACAGCAACTGAGAGTACTGCATAAAGTAATATATTTTTCAGATGGGTCAAGTGCTCAGTATAAAAGTAAAACAATTTTTCAAACATCTGTTTACATGAAAATGACTTTCAAATTCAAGCAGAGTGACACTTTTTCGCCACATCACACAGAACAGGAGTTTGTGATGGCATCGGTGGTACTGTTAAGACTTGCAATGAAAGCTAGCCTTCCACCTGGAATAGATCCTATTACAACTCCAAGAAAACTGTTCACCTAGGCCGAGAAGAACATTTCCAATGTAGTTTTCTTTTTCTCCGATAGTCAACATAAGGAGCATAATAATGTATTTCAATCAAGATACCAACAAGCAAAAGTGGTGCGAGGCACTTTACAATTGCATTATTTTGTACCAATATCTGTATCTCAGGCAGTAATAAAAAACTATTTGTTGCAAAGCGAAGGGAGAGTGACCTGATCTATGATTAATTTTAAATCAATGCAACAAAATACGTGGTGACTGCAAGTGTAAATTTGTGACTGGAATTTCAAACTATGGAATGTCGTGTGATGAATGTGACCATAGAGAACTATTAATAGTATCATCACCGAGCTTCTGGAAACAGAAATAATAATTGACCTTGTAGGTGATGACGGCAGTGCAACGCAAGATACGTGGTCAGCTGACACATGGTGTGTGTGCATCTTGACCTTGTCAGAGGCGCTGAATGACTTGGTAAGTTACCTAATTTCTCTCTTATTATTTGGAATCCCAATCTGAATTTTTTCCTGAGGTTATATAACATCATGAGGTTAGTTCTAATTTTTTTTATTTTATTTTTTTTTTATTTTTAGTAAAATGCTAGTATTGATAATGATATTTGTAATCTTAATGCCTTAATGAAAATATAAGTATTACATAAACTATTTTTTTGTTTAATGTGCAAATGAAGTATGCATTTCAATTTAGTAAATGAGCCTAAAATTATATTTTTCTGCCAAAAATAACCAGATATATTCACATTAATGTAGAACGATGTGCGCAAAATACCCAAATATTTAATGCTTTTTATTGGCCAAAATAATTAAACCAGAGACAGAGAGGCAATTGTTTCGGCTGAAACCGAAGGCCGACCAGAGCGCTGTTCGTCATGGACGTCCATACGTCCGTCTTTGAACTCTGTCCTACATTCGCATGTTTTTGACGTCCATACACTGTGGCTCATAGACTTCGCATAGCTGACGATGAACTTCAGGGGGGGGGGGGTAGTGCCCTTGTCACTCAAAAACCGGATCACTGCATGCATCTCGCACTTGGCGGCGGAAGTGATAGGAAGCTCCATCGCAAACGACTGCCCAGCCAAGACTAATGGTTGCAACGGGTTCGTTGTGGTGGGGATTTGAAGGGGTGAAACCAAGCTACACGCCAGTGTTGCCGAATCTCGCGTAATAGCGTTCCACACGGCTCCAGCGCCTTGGAGACCTTATTTTACGGACACGCCTCCTAGTTCCTATAAACCTGACGTAAAGAGTTGCATTTACTTTTATTTAACCTAAGTTCGTTCACCCTTTAAACTGTCTCCCATTTAGACGTACAGCATGTTACTGTGTAAAGTAAGATTTAAGATTACATCGAACTTAACAAATTATGCATAAAACAGAATTTCTTCCAGTTTCAAACAAAATATTTCCATCAAACTTCTGGTTTAGCAATGGGCAACCCCTTATCACCCTTCCTGGCCGATCTGTACATGAGTGCATTAGAAATAAGGATCACTAAAGGTTTCCCATGGATGTTCAAACTCTGGCAAAGATATGTAGATGACATATTTGCCATAGTGCCAAAAAAACACATCAGTGATGCACTAAAACTTTTAAATATTCAAGAAAAAAGCATCAAGTTCACTGTAGAAGTTGAAAAAGACGAGTATTTACCATTTTTAGATCTAAAAATAATCAGAAATAAAAATAGAATAAACTTTGGCATTTACAGAAAACCAACACAGACAGACAACTACATAAAAGCTAATGGCTACAATCCAAGATCCCACAAACAGGCAATCTTTAATAGTTTAGCACACAGACTGGTCAACATCCTTCTCACAGCAGAAGAATACAAAATAGAATACAACAAAATTATTGAAATAGCACAGAAAAATGACTTTCCCAAATCACTAGTATACAAAAAAGTGAACTTAGCAAAAAAGAAGAAACTACTAAAGGAAACCACAACCCTCTCAGCTACAGAAACTAAAATGATCTTCAAAAAATTCACTTACCATCCATGGGCCTTTGATAAATTCAAAAAAGTCTTCAGAAAACAAAACATTCAACTAGCACCAGTGAACCATTACTCCTTAAAAAACCTAATTTGCTCAGACATCAAAGATGCCATTCCATCTAACAAAAAATCTGGTATATATCAAATTGAATGCTGTGACTGTAGTCAAATTTATATTGGAAAAACCAAAAGAAATTTAGAAACAAGAGCAAGGAACACTTTAGAAACATAAAATATAAACAATTAGAAAAATCAGCAGTTGCCACGCATTTTTGGGAAAAAAACCACAACATAAATCCAGAACCAAAATTACTAAAACATACAACAGGAAAAGAAGAACTGTCCACATGGGAACAAATCTTTATTTCAAAAAATAGGAACAAAGTATTCAATTTCGACATCCCCCAGAAAGATTTGTTCAGCAAGTTCCTCGAACCGCCACCAGAGGAGACCGATGACAAAATATTGCCAGCTACACCAATGAGAACAAGACGATGTCCGGCTGAAGATAGAGGGAAGGCCTCAGAAACCGGTTCCGGGAAAATTTAAAAGTGAGTGTTGTTTTGTGTTATTAATCGACTCTCAATTAATTTAAGATTTAACCGTTTAACAAGGTGAAATTACTCCGTAAAATACACACATTTATATAAGAATTAAAAGCTTAGACAAAATATTAAAAAAAAAAAAAAAAAAAAAAAAAAACAACAACAAAAATACAAAAAGTGAAGAGGGCTGGAATTTGTTTACCTGTCACTTGAAAGCTATTACGCCAGAGCAAGTGCTCCACATAGCTGTCCATTTGCTTGTGTTGTGCACTGAAGTGTCGTTTATCATTAGTAATGACGTACTGGCACTTATAGCCAGTGGCGGCTCGTGTCGAAAAATAACAGCGTGCTGCGGGAAGAAGTCCATGCAACTCACCTAGTTTCGAAAAATGAAATCCATGCGCTGATGATTGTTCATGGCATAAACAGAATTTTTACTTCCTTTCGCTTTTTGCTCAATTTTTAGATCGGATGTTGGTCTCTCTAACATTTTTATACTAAGCCTTTCTTCTAATGCTCTCCTTGAAAAGGGTGTTTCCAGATGTTCATTAACCGTTTTCATTATTTATTGGCTAAAGTTTTCGTAATATTAAATTACTCAAAGAATAAATTGAATTTATAACACGTTTCACACTCACACAAAATACAGAAATTGATATAGCCACTAAATAACGTCACACAAGGAAATACTTGGATACAATGCGAGCACGCGAACCACATTCACTTGTTATGGGGGATTCTCGTTATGGTCTCGTGAATGGAGTATCGTGCCAACATGATAGGTGCATCACAATCCGCCCTGCGATTTTATAACCATTAGGTATTGGATCTGTTTACGTGAGAAGGATGGAACTAGTTTTTAGAACTAAAATATAAAGCAATGATTGTTAAATGATATTCAATGCATATTCAAGTTCTACAGCTATAACTATGAGTGTTGGTGGCCCTGCTTCATCGTGTAGCGAATGATCACCGCGCAATACCCAGATGCAGCACGCATTTGTGCGAAAGTCCAGGGAACTTAGGACATGAGGGAGGCAAGAGGGGAAGGTTGTACGCATGCGCAATAACTGATTACCGAACTTGCTGGCTCTCAGCACGTTGACGTCACGGATACGTTCTATTAGTTACGCAGATGTTTTCCATGCATCAAGAGTTCATTATTGGTCGTACTCGATTTCCTATACTAATAATGCATTGTTACTTACATAGTCTTTTAAAATTTATACATCGTGATTTATAAAACAGAAAACAGGACTGCAGCA
This sequence comes from Mantis religiosa, assembly GCA_030765055.1. Lineage (NCBI taxonomy): Eukaryota > Metazoa > Arthropoda > Insecta > Mantodea > Mantidae > Mantis > Mantis religiosa. The sequence goes on from CM060959.1 coordinate 31,781,338, forward strand.
CGTATGGACGAACCGCCCCGGTTGTACGAGGGCTGTTCAATAAAGAATGATTATAATTTTTCGCACTAAAGTTCAGTCTTATTATATTCTGCTAGTTTAATGTGAAACAAACACGCCGTCGTAGTTTCATTGTTGGTACTCCTGGTTCCCGCCTGTGAGAACCAGGCAAGTTCAGACATATTCAGTATCGCCTACCGCGGCAATGGAGGTAACATACAGTTAAAGTTGATGTTAGAGGAAGATCCGGCGTTCATTTAAAACATAATCACTGCTGATGAAACTTGGCTACATTTTGATCCTGAGATCAAACAGCAAAGCTCAGAGTGGAAATCTCCTTTATCACCAACCCCCCAAAAAGCAAAAGTGGTTGCTTCTGCTGGGAAAGTTATAGTCATCTCATTCTTTGATATTCATGGAATGGTGTATCATCATGTACCTGCACACACATCAGTAACTGGACAATACTACAGGGATGTCCTGAAAACATTGCAAGTTCATATCAGGCGTAAAAGAGATTTGCATGAAGCAGGCTGGATGCTGCACCACGATAACGCACGGTCGCATATTGCCGATGTTGTTGCTGAATATCTTGCAAAAATCAAGGTGAAGTGCATCCCTCACCCTCCTTATAGTCCGGATTTAGCCCCATGTGACGTTTTTCTATTCCCTAGGTTGAAGAAACGCTTTCGTGGGAGGCATTATCCATCATCAGAAGCAGTGGTGAAGGCTGCGGAGGCGATTTTGAAGGATCTCTCAAAAATGCTTTCTAGCATGTCTTTGAAGACCGGCAGAAACGCTGGGACAAGTGCATCGCATTCAAGGGAGACTATTTTGAGGACTATCAGAATTATGAGGAAGAGCGGAAAAAAATGTGATATTTCTTTATTGAACAGCTCTCGTATTCCACTGAAAATTTAAACGTATAACTGCGAGTTTCTATAAATAAAATTCAATTAACATTACATAGAAAATGAAGCTAGTCACAGTGGAGTATGACTGAAATTTTCAAATTCTGAACTAGTAATGCTAGCTTTTTCAAAATTACACCATAGGTGTAGTATATTGTAAACATGTTACAACCTAAATTTAAACCATTTTTCTCCAGCAGTTTAGAAATTATGATAAATTTTGTATGTTTTTTGTTACGTCACTAAAAAAGTCCCTTGCGACAAAATATTTTGAATTTTGGTCTAATATTTTAACCCTATGTTCATAATACACATACTTTTTGAAATTGCTCTGGGGTTTTCTGTGTCTCCTTTAGTTTAGGTCACAAAAAAATTTTAATTTACAAATATTCTTTTTTTGTCTAAAAAACTGTAAGTTTTGTGTTTGAAAATTAAAAATGTATGCTTATATACATTTCACAATAAAACCTAGGGCAATTTACATTCCTCATGATATTCTGAACCTGTGTAGGAAATTTCATGAATGTAGTACAAAAACTGCATCGCAAGGAGCATTTTACAGGAAGAAAAATGCTGAAAATATGAACATTGAGAAAACAGCGATTAAAGATTTGATTGCATAACTCACATTAAATTCCACCAGGCTGATAGGTTGGACCCTCAGATTTCTTTTTCCTCTCCTCTGTTGCTGCTTTTTCCACCTTTTTCTTCTTTAGGTGTTGCTTTTCTTCTGCACAACTTCGCTTCTTGCTTTGCAGGATACGAGTCTGATCTCGCTGCACTGAAGTTTTCCTTGCTGAGTCTACTACACTTTCACCTCTGATATTTCGCTGCAGCTCCAATGACTTAAGACTACCCATGTTAAACTCACTGATGCTTTTAATAACAGCAAGATCCAATTTTTGTTTTGATATGAAAACTTCCTTTGGGCACTTATTCCATATGACATGATGCAAAGATTCATTGGCATTCTGTGTTTTTCCTGTTTTGAACCTCTCTAGTAATGTTGTAGAATCCAGCCTCTGATATATTGGCAACATTTTAGGAACTATTTTGTCTGAAAGCCTTATTTTTCATTTCTTGAATTGAAAATTTAAGAACGGAAAACAGACAAACAATGTGGATGTAGGCAAAAGAGGGCGTGACTCTGACAGAGTTTAAAGGCCACCGACATTTAAATAAGCATTTAAAAATGGCGTCCGGAGGCAAATTATGCATTTTTCACATTCAGGAATGTCTAAATTATTTTATAGAATTAAAATAAAAAAGTCGTTATTTTCACGATTTTCATGAAATTTCAGTCATACATACCCTTAAAGAAGTTGATGTTAATACTTCTTTCTTGTTTTTAACATCGATTTCGAAGGCACATTGCATTCATCCTCAGTTCTTAAGATAAGTGGAGATTCATTAACAAATATTTTTATTTGTGTAATGTTCAATTAAAATGTTTATAAATTACATTTTATTCCGGGATCTGCAAATGTTTCCATATAAATACGAATTACGTATAACTTGGTTACATATAAAGCAGATTCAACTAATATAATAATGGTCCATATGTGGTTTGCTGTTGTATGAGAAGGAAGTTGGCTAGAAACTGTTGGGGAAAAAAAGGAACTGTTTAGAAATGTGAGAAACATGTTAACCGCAGTCACCGACAGCCATCCTTTTCGCTGTCTGGTGCTTTCTTCCCAAACATAAGCTGTGAATAAACGTAACCATATGATAATAAGCTAAAACAGAACGTGCATGTGGCTTTTGTGAACCCTGCACCTCGTTAAAAGCACGGCGGAACCGGCAATGAGAAGCCTTTAACAAGTTCACACTCTACCTAAACTGTGAAGAAATGTGATGTTTATTGGTGGTATAACATGTAATTCCCGGCTTTTTGATCGCTTAATTTACGCTGCTATGGAGTTTTCTTTAGAAGCTGTTACCATCTGGCCAGAGATTTCAAAGACGTTTTCCGGGACCTGTTCTTCGTCAGCTAGCGTTTTGTAGCATACGGGAAAGATGCTTTTCCAGAGTAATATTAAAATTTGTTTAACAGTGTTCTCGGATTTAGAAACCAGAATCGAGCGTGTATAACATTTCTTCGATTTATCTTATTCTGATCTAGCACTCTAGAGGATAAGAGTGCTGAAAGACGTTGCCCAGAAAAGAACTCGAATAAAATTAATTGATCCAACAATTCTACGTTGAAATTTTCAACTCAGGGGCGTGAAGGTGATGATCGGAGAGGTTTAATTGCAACCAGGAGCAAACTACTGCATCCCTCCCCCGCGCCCCAGAATTTTTTTCTTTCCTCTTACAACAAAAATGGAAATAATATCAGAGAAAGTCCATTTTCAGTAAGAATTTGCTTTTTCAAAGACATTTACTAGGGGAAAGTTACCTAATATGGGGTACATTTTTTTTTCTTTTTGTTGTATGAGCAATAATAATACAGAAATTAATTGTTCTTTCACACTAGCCGTGTGTAAGACGCACTATGAAAGGGTAGAGCCAGACTGAAAAATTCAATGCCATAGCCGGGATTTGAACCACGGATCTTCTGGTTTCCGTCCAGCCGCTCTAACCATTTGAGCTACTATGGCCAACGTGCCGATATGACATTAAATTCTCCAACTGACTCTTGTTTTTCCCGGTAAACCACTTAGAAGTTCTCAAACACATGAGACAACTACCTTAATGACGACTTACTATCCTGTAAGTACTTTAAGACCCGGGCTTTATAGTTCGGACCACTATTAGGTACAATTAATGGACATTAATTGTATTTTGATTAATGGAAATTAATTGTATTACACCGACATTGTAAACGAACACAACAAAGCGTACGTGGCTGACAGCGATCTCACAATGGCGCACGTTTCTTCTTGATACAGAGCGTCTACCACGCATGTGCGGAATTGCGATCGCAGCGCTGCAGCGGAGATAAATTGAAACAGAACTTACTTTTTGGACGCCCTTTGTATTTCATACATAGTATTTTAATCAATGGAGCAATTTTGAGAAAAAATAAAATTGTTAAAAAAAAAACTTCCTGTAAAGAATGATTAGGGATGGGGGATTTTCTTTAAAATATATTTTGTGTCATTTTTTTTGTAAGATACGAGTACTGAAATTAAATATCAAGTTTAGTTTACTCGACTTCGTTCAGTTACACTGTTCGCAGAACACGCCGCTTTTTCTAAAAATAATTTTCAGTGGATTTCAAAAGGTGTATTTCCGATGAAATATCGATATCGAATTTTTAGGTAGAATACAATACAATATTTTTGTGGGTAGAGTACAACGTGCGTGTTAGAGAAAATAATAAAGCAAGTACTAAAAAATAAGCGTCTGTTTTCTCTCTTTAATATTTAGTTCTAGGATTACTTCTTGCATATTACCCTTAGTAAACCAGGCACAATGGAACAAGGAGAGCAATTGTGTACTTCATTTGCAAAGAGAGGCGTGAACTTGACGTCTTCCGGAAGAAAGTAAACACAGCACGTGGGTGGCAGATGGGTAACGTTTGTTTTGTAGACTAAACATTACACAGCTTGTCCATATTGGTGTAAACTGAGAAAGCTTATTCCTTAATTAGGGCATCTAGCATATTTCATAATACAGGAACGTTACTCATAAATCCCAAATCATGTCAACAGAGGTAAATTCCACTTTTACGTTAGAAAATGAAGCTAGCTACAGTGAAGCAATGAATATTACACAAATATAAATATTTGTAACAAAAGCTTCACGTATCTTAAGAAATTGGTGGTAATTCTTCTTTCTAATGGAGATCGTTTTCAAAAACAGTTTGTTTTCATCATCAATCCATCAATAAACTTCGTAGTCAAGGATTCCGGTTACCATGTTCTTATGTTTGTTTTTAGTATTACCAAAATCTGAAAACGAAACAAACCTAAAAACAGAATCAAGTGCTGGTATTTCAAAATTCATTACACTATGTTCGTTTTTTTTAAAAAAAAAAAATATTTTCCCAAATTATTAAATCTATCGGACCATTTAATTGTTTTATTAATTTAACTTCAGGATTTATTTCATGGTTAAATAACCAAAAATGATCTGCTACAGCTGATTTATCAGTCTGTTTATAGTTAATGTTACGAAAATGTTCTTTCGTTCTGCTTTCCAAATTACGTTTCGTCTTTCCAATAACTGATAACTCGGCCGTAGCAGATCATTTTTCGTCATTTAACCATGAAATAAATCCTGAAGTTAAATTATTAAAACAATTAAATGGTCCGATAGATTTAATGGTTTGGAAAAAAAATATTTATTTTAAAAAATAAACATCGCGTAATGAATTTTGAAATACCAGCACTTGATTCTGTTTTTAGGTTTGTTTCGTTTTCAGATGTTGGTAATACTGAAAAAAAAAAACATAATAAAAACATGGTAACCGGAATCCATGACTACGAAGTTTATTGATGGACTGATGATGAAAACAAACTGTTTTTGAAAACGATCTCCATTAGAAAGAACAATTAACACCATTTTCTTAAGATAAGTGAAGTTTTTTGTTACAAATATTTATATTTGTGTAAAATACCACTTTTCTGCAAGCAGAAAGCTGACTAAATAATGTTTAGAGATACAAACTTCCAGGAAATGTCATTCACTTTGCGGTAGTATTAGGGGGAAAATTAGAGCTTAAGAAATACCATAGGTATTTATTTTGCTGTCTTAAACGAATATTTTAACGAAAACACTCACATTCATAACATATTTTGGGGATGCACAGGAGATAACAGCGTGGAAAACGTTACAACTCTGAAGATAACATTTTAAAAACTTGTGATGTTATGTGCCCTTACTGGAAGATAACGAATCAAAATAAATCCCTCCCTCTTCGACTCCAAAATAAAACATGCTCTGCGTAGACAGATTTCTGTGAAATACTTTATTATATTTTAAGACATATATAGAAATTGATAATGGAAAATTTGGAACGTTGTTTACTATGAAGTATAAATATTTTTCGCTGTTTGGGGGGAAAACTAGAAGAGGTAGAATTAGAAACCAGGATATAAGATTGCAGTTGTGAGTTGAAAATGTATTTGATGAAATATGTAACTACTAAAAGCAATAACACATTTTGGTATAAATAAATTAAAACGAAAATATTAATTTCTTCAGCTCCAATAATTTATGCTGAAATATCCCATGATGGCAATACTAGTACAACTTTAGTCATTTATATAAAGTAAAATGATCTCGAAGTGGCGAGCACAATATGCATTTTTTGTAATATACGTCCTCCAACGTTAACTATATCAGAAGATGAATGGTATTGGTGAAATGCTCAAATGAGTCCAGGGTCCATGGAGTTTAGAGTTACCTGACATTCGTCTTTAAGGATAAGGGAAAGCTCCGGAAAAATATTATGCTGGTGAACTCGGGACCTCTTCAACGTGAGGCAGACACGCTACCATCTACGCTACCAAGGCGGGCAAATATGCATTGAACATATGTGACAAATTAATGGGGTTTTCTCTTATTATAAGCCAAATATTTGTCAAGATGCTGAACATGAATCAGCTATGATTAATGGTCTCACCTTTCAGGTTAAGCTTAAGTATATTACGAAATAAGTATGTTTTAGTTTCAAAAACTGATTAACACTGAATAAGTGTTTCAGAATTCTAATACAAATGTTTACTGGCTTTGAAGAAAATAAAATTTTAATGCTGCACTATTTATATCAAGCCAACACGTCTGTATTTATATAATCTTAACTGGAAGCTTCTTATCACAGCATGACAGTTGCAACACTTAAATATGTTCAACAAAATTTGAGAAGTTTTCACCCAACTGTTACGTTAAAAAAAAAAAAAAAAAAAAAAAAAAAAAAATCTACACATTTCTTCATACTACATTCTGTATTTAATACTTTTGGTGCGTTCTTTTCTTGTTTTATATGTAATAAGGACAAACTATTTAAAGCATTGATACTCTTTTAGCTTTAGGAGTCAATTGGTACACATATTTATATTTTAACAACCCTTATTATTTATTTATTAATTTATTATTTAATTTATTTATGGCACCGTCAATATAGTGCCTCACCAGCTGCCCCTGATAGTTATATTTAGGTTATAGAACCTTCACGTAAACTACATAAACTCTTTGATATACAGGAAAAAAAAAAATGACTAAAGCAAATTAATGGAGATAAAATTGTTAAAATTATCTAGGTATAAGGGAAAGAAATAGGATAAAACAAAATGAAATGTTTTGACGTGTTCTCTCCCCTTCCCTTTTTACATTTTCAGACGTATGAAACGTCAATTTAAAACTGTGTTTGCAAAATGCTTTTGACCTTCACGATATATTCATGCATTTCTAAACTCACGTTTTGTGTGTTAATGTCAACAAGAAATATCTTTGTGTGTAATTAAAAATATATTTTTATATTCAAGTATAAAATCAGACAGCAAATCAGACATTCTTTTTTTTCTATGTACCTTACTCATAAAATATAAATTAAAAATACATTTTAAGCAACAAACATTTGATATAAGGAGCTTAAATGTTATTAATAGTCCCTTTCAGGTACAATGTTTAGTATCACAATTACATACTAAATAACTCTTTCATAGCTAAGTGTAGAAGTTGTGCGTTTTAATTCCGTGGGCTAATACGAATTTCGAAAAAAAGTTCTGTATGTTCAAACATGGTTAGGTTTTTAATGTGCACTATTGCGTAAACTTTCGAAAAAGATGCTAATATTTGTTTCTCAAAACTGACGACTAATAACACTGGGCAACAAAAAAATAATTTTTGAATGCTTCGAGCACTTCATGAGGCAATTCCTACTAATTTTGGGTTGAGAAAGACAAATATGATAATGAAAAATGTTTATTAGCTCTAGTTTCTATGATATATACAAGGTGGAAGTATTACATGTTAACGGATTGAGAGAAAAGAATACATTTTAATTACATACATGCTAACAACAATGAAAGTGCATTTGATTTTAACTGGTAATTACATGCTAAGAGTTCTAAATTGCTGGAAAAATACTTCGCAGATAGTCGTGTCTGAAGAGAATCATGTGGTGGCCTATTGACTTCGTCGTCTTTTAGCTTGCCTCTTGTGATGGAGTTCCGCAGAATCCCTATACAAAGTCCAACAGTAATCCGCAAGCATTACTTCATTGCAACGGCCCTGATATCTTTGTTCCATAACAGAACTGTCCTGATGGAATCTCTCCCCATGTTCATCACTAACAGCTCCACAACTAGGAGGGAAAAAGTCTAGGTGGGAGTGGAGAAAATGGATCTTAAGGGACATGTTGCATCCGAGGTTACGGTATTTTTGCAGGAGCACTGTCACCAAATGCTTGTAGTTGTCATCTCTTTTGTTGCCTAAAAATCCATGAACACAACGCCCTTGAAGGCTTCCCAAGCTTCCTTTTCTTTCCCCTCCAAAATTTGGTCAAAAGCAGGATCATTTACAAGTTCTCTTATTTGTAGTCCGACAAAAATGCCTTCCTTAACTTTTGCATCACTTAATTTCCAAAATTTCTCTCAGATTGTGGTTTGTTACTTGACAGGTGTGCCAACTCCCAAAAAAATTCCCCGAAATTTAAAATCTTCACTTTAAAAAATGAAATGTCGCTTTATCGTCAAAACAAGAGCCAATCCATCATTCTTATGGTGAATTTTGAGTTCAGCAGATGGAAATACATGTAAATTCACTATTTTTAAGCCAGAAACATTTTCATTGTCGCCCAGTGTAATTTAAAACCAGTAATTTTGAGCATGTTTGTCATCTGTTCATCCTACTACAACTTTGTACTATAAGTTATTTCTTTACAGCTTAAAGTGGACAAAAATTATACTTTATAGGAATATAATTTTGATACATATTTAGAAAAGTTATGTTGAAAAGTTTTAGCACCTTTCTCCTATTTTTAGGGGGAAATACGAAATCTCATAGTATAATGTATTTGCGCATAAACCAACGATTCTCGGTCTACTTTGTCCGTGCTTATAGGCAAAAAGAAACATTAAAAAATTACAAATATTTCCCCGAATTCCCCCAAAACCACGAGAACCTGTGATTTAAACGCTTAGCTTATAATACTGAGCATTCAGTGAGAGATGTTACAGAACAGTCTTAAATAATGGAATGTCCTTGGCCTTTACAAAAACCGCTCAACAAATGTCGCCAGAAAGGGCAACAAGGATCTATCTTTGCTTCTGTCTTGACATTGCTGAATATGTACTTCGCAGTTCCTGTGATCTCTTCCATTATCTGCGGCTTCAAAAACAGCTTTTCTGCGTCCTTCATCCGCACCATAGTACCATAGAAGTGCTTCACTGAAAAATAAATTCATACAGCCATAAGAAATTAATCTTTTTTGGTTACAGCTAGAAGTCTAAGACTTTCAGCCTATCAAGTCTATCCAAGAAGTTACTTAAATTCAACCCAACGAGAGACACTATATTTTGAGCCTATAGAATTAAAACAAAGTTATATCTTATTATTTTTCAAAATATTTTCCTTTATGATCAATATACTTTTGCATCTGTTGGAAGCATTTGTCAAATCATTTATTCTGTAACTAGACCGCGAACAAAGTGCTGTTGGAGGCGTGGCTTACCAACACTGGAGTGCTCTAGCTTTCCCCCTCTCCCGTCATTTTAGACTGCCTCTCCTCCAACGCGCGGGCTGCACAGGTCATGTTTCAGTCACTGTTACATTCACTCTTTGAATTTTCTCCCGAATCACTGCGTTGTTCCTCATGGTTTAAAGAAACTATGATTCGATCTATTTGTTGACCGAATGTGAGGTCATGTCATGTCTGTTAACTTTGAAAATCAAAACAGTATTAAAGTACACTTGTTTCGTGTGGTTTGCGCTCTCTCACATGCAGGAAGAGAGGGGTGGGAGTCACATGATGCTTGGATGGCGAGAAGGGGAGAAGGCTCTCCTCACGCATGCGCACACCGACTACATTTTGTTTGCAGTCTACCTGTAGTATTCTTGAGACACCTTCAAAACATGGTTTTTGAAGGCATCAACGGCTTCCTCTGCCGACGAAGATCGTTGTCCAGACAATGTATTCTTGATGTTCGGCAGCAAAAAGAAGTCATTGGGTGCCAAATCATGACTGTATGGTAGATGACCCATCAGTTCGATTCTTTGAGCCTTGAAATACTCTGTTAGACGAGAGGTGTGTGCGCTCGCATTGTCATGATAAAGAACGATCCTATGGTTCTTGTTGGTTTTCCTTACTTCATCGAAAACTTCCAACAAACAAATGACTGTGTACGATTCGGCATTGGCCGTTTAACGTTCTTCTAAAGGTACTGTTGCCATATGGTCAGTTTGACTGAAAATAGGTGACCATTTGCTTCGAAGTGCTTCGAGTGCGAACAACTTTTGTTGGATTTGCCTCATCTTGAAACACCCAAAGAGTCGACTGATGTTTACGTTCCGGCCCATACCCATAGATCCATGATTTGTCACCTGTTACAATCTTATATACGTCTTATGAGGAACCGCCATTTTATTCCTTAAGCATTTTTGTACATCAATCGACACGAGCATCTTTTTGAGATTGCGTCAAATTACGAGGGCTGTTCAATAAAGAATGGTCATAATTTTTTTACTGTCAATTTTTCGCACCAAAACTCAACCGTATTATATTCTGTTAGCTTAATGTGAAACAAACACGCCGTAGTAGTTTCATTGTTGGTACTCCTGGTTGCCGCCTGTGAGAACCAGGCAAGTCCAGACATGTTCAGTATCGCCTACCGCTGCAATGGAGGTAACATGCAGTGAAAGTTGATGTTAGAGGAAGATCCGGAGTTTCTTTCAAACGTAATCACTGCTGATGAAACTTGGCTACATCATTTTGATCCTGAGAGCAAACAGCAAAGCTCAGTGTGCACATCTCCTTCATCACCAACCCCCCAAAAAATCAAAAGTGGTTGCTTCTGCTGGGAAAGTTATGGTCATCTCATTCTTTGATATTCATGGAATGGTTTATCAGCATGTTGTACCTGCACACACATCAGTAACTGGGCAATACTACAGGGATGTCCTGAAAACATTGCAAGTCCATATCATCGCTAAAGACCACATTTCCGTGAAGCAGGCTGGATGCTGCACCACGATAATGCGCGGCCGCATATTGCCAATGTTGTTGCTGAATATCTTGCCAAAATTAACGTGAAGTGCATCCTTCACCATCCCTATAGCCCGGATTTAGCCCCATGTGATTTTTTTTTCTATTCCCTAACTTGAAGATATGTCTTCGTGGGAGGCATTATCCATCATCAGAGGTAGTGGTGAAGGCTGCGGAGGCAATTTTGAAGAATCTCTCAGAAATGGTGTCCAGCATGTCTTTGAAGAGTGGCAGAAACGCTGGGATAAGTGCATCGCATTCATGGGAGACTATTTTGAGAACGACTATCAAAATGGTGAGGATGAGTAAGGGTGCATTGTCAAAAAAAAGTGCTCATTCTTTATTAAACAGCCCTGGTATTTTTAAGTACAATATTCAAATCTAATGTTTAGGTATATATGCAACTAAACTGTACATTTCAATAGACAGGCCTAATGTCCATAGGGCTTTCTAATGAACTCACTGAGCACAATAAAATCCAATACTGTGACTTGAAATTTTAATTAATATTGTATTCAGAAAATTGCCTAAAAGTATATTCATAAACAGCGATATACAAGATTTTTGGAGGAATTTTCACTTGCAATAACTATAGTGGCATAAATCTCATTCTATAGAATCCAAACTCATATTTCAGTGATCGCAGCTGTTGCAGCGGGTTTTATGTGGTTTTTCCTTACTCTGTTTTTACACTTTCTGTGTTATCGAAAAGCTTCCACTATTTTAAAATACATTTATTCCTACTCTTGGTTTCAAAATTGTTTAAAGCGAAATATACACGTTTTAAAATTAAAATGATCAGGTGTTAAATTATTTTACAGAGACATTGATTAGTTTTTGTTTGTTTGTAAAAACTTATCCTTGCTGCCATTTTCCCTGAAAGCTCTTGTTATAAAACATCTAATCCCTTCACATTTAGTAACTTTGAGCCTAATATAGACAAAACACTTATTCGACAGTAAAAGGAACATTGTAATTAGATTATAACTGAATAACATTACCTGAGTCCTGAAGCTACGAACATGCCAGGCTCTCCCCAATGTCTGCTCAACTTGTGCATTTCGCACACCACCAGTTCATAACAGTGACTTATTTGCATGCTGTTTCCTAACCTGCTGACGAAGTTGCCCATCACCCAGATGAAGCCGCTGAAGGGCATCACAGAGTCACTATGTTGTTGCAGATTGTGTTGTTCAAAATTAGGATCGGTGTTACTGTTTTGGTAAACTGGTCCTAATTTATTAGTTTCATATTCAAAATGTTCACTACTGCTAGTTTTCATTTCCGGTATCCTGTATCCTTGATGGTCATCCACCTGATTTAAGTCTTCCTTAGATTGAACGACACCATTTGGCATGTCGTTTTCTAAATGCCTTTGCTGATGAACTTCGTTAGCTATACCGTAGGCTGCAGAGACGTGTTCTGGTTCGTCGCTGATTTCTATTGCGTCTGGATAGTCATAATCTTCCTCAAAGTCTTCCTGTAGTTCGTCGTTTCCATCAGAGTTTGATGTACTGTCGTCTTCAAAAGCATCGTCCTCATCTAAATCACCTTTTCGCCTTGCCAGGATGTTGGAATCCCAGTAGTCTTCTGAATCAACTGAAGCTGCAATTTCTT